>CM060962.1:201824835-201839795 GCA_030765045.1 Tenodera sinensis | reverse complement strand
ACTGTATATCACACATACATATGTATGTATATGTATGTATGTATGTATGTATGTATGTATGTATGTATGTATGTATGTATGTATGTATGTATGTATGTATGTATGTATGTATGTATGTATGTATGTATGTATGTATGTATGTATGTATGTATGTATGTATGTATGTATGTATGTATGTATGTATGTATGTATGTATGTATGTATGTATGTATGTATGTATGTATGTATGTATGTATGTATGTATGTATGTATGTATGTATGTATGTATGTATGTATGTATGTATGTATGTATGTATGTATGTATGTATGTATGTATGTATGTATGTATGTATGTATGTATGTATGTATGTATGTATGTATGTATGTATGTATGTATGTATGTATGTATGTATGTATGTATGTATGTATGTATGTATGTATGTATGTATGTATGTATGTATGTATGTATGTATGTATGTATGTATGTATGTATGTATGTATGTATGTATGTATGTATGTATGTATGTATGTATGTATGTATGTATGTATGTATGTATGTATGTATGTATGTATGTATGTATGTATGTATGTATGTATGTATGTATGTATGTATGTATGTATGTATGTATGTATGTATGTATGTATGTATGTATGTATGTATGTATGTATGTATGTATGTATGTATGTATGTATGTATGTATGTATGTATGTATGTATGTATGTATGTATGTATGTATGTATGTATGTATGTATGTATGTATGTATGTATGTATGTATGTATGTATGTATGTATGTATGTATGTATGTATGTATGTATGTATGTATGTATGTATGTATGTATGTATGTATGTATGTATGTATGTATGTATGTATGTATGTATGTATGTATGTATGTATGTATGTATGTATGTATGTATGTATGTATGTATGTATGTATGTATGTATGTATGTATGTATGTATGTATGTATGTATGTATGTATGTATGTATGTATGTATGTATGTATGTATGTATGTATGTATGTATGTATGTATGTATGTATGTATGTATGTATGTATGTATGTATGTATGTATGTATGTATGTATGTATGTATGTATGTATGTATGTATGTATGTATGTATGTATGTATGTATGTATGTATGTATGTATGTATGTATGTATGTATGTATGTATGTATGTATGTATGTATGTATGTATGTATGTATGTATGTATGTATGTATGTATGTATGTATGTATGTATGTATGTATGTATGTATGTATGTATGTATGTATGTATGTATGTATGTATGTATGTATGTATGTATGTATGTATGTATGTATGTATGTATGTATGTATGTATGTATGTATGTATGTATGTATGTATGTATGTATGTATGTATGTATGTATGTATGTATGTATGTATGTATGTATGTATGTATGTATGTATGTATGTATGTATGTATGTATGTATGTATGTATGTATGTATGTATGTATGTATGTATGTATGTATGTATGTATGTATGTATGTATGTATGTATGTATGTATGTATGTATGTATGTATGTATGTATGTATGTATGTATGTATGTATGTATGTATGTATGTATGTATGTATGTATGTATGTATGTATGTATGTATGTATGTATGTATGTATGTATGTATGTATGTATGTATGTATGTATGTATGTATGTATGTATGTATGTATGTATGTATGTATGTATGTATGTATGTATGTATGTATGTATGTATGTATGTATGTATGTATGTATGTATGTATGTATGTATGTATGTATGTATGTATGTATGTATGTATGTATGTATGTATGTATGTATGTATGTATGTATGTATGTATGTATGTATGTATGTATGTATGTATGTATGTATGTATGTATGTATGTATGTATGTATGTATGTATGTATGTATGTATGTATGTATGTATGTATGTATGTATGTATGTATGTATGTATGTATGTATGTATGTATGTATGTATGTATGTATGTATGTATGTATGTATGTATGTATGTATGTATGTATGTATGTATGTATGTATGTATGTATGTATGTATGTATGTATGTATGTATGTATGTATGTATGTATGTATGTATGTATGTATGTATGTATGTATGTATGTATGTATGTATGTATGTATGTATGTATGTATGTATGTATGTATGTATGTATGTATGTATGTATGTATGTATGTATGTATGTATGTATGTATGTATGTATGTATGTATGTATGTATGTATGTATGTATGTATGTATGTATGTATGTATGTATGTATGTATGTATGTATGTATGTATGTATGTATGTATGTATGTATGTATGTATGTATGTATGTATGTATGTATGTATGTATGTATGTATGTATGTATGTATGTATGTATGTATGTATGTATGTATGTATGTATGTATGTATGTATGTATGTATGTATGTATGTATGTATGTATGTATGTATGTATGTATGTATGTATGTATGTATGTATGTATGTATGTATGTATGTATGTATGTATGTATGTATGTATGTATGTATGTATGTATGTATGTATGTATGTATGTATGTATGTATGTATGTATGTATGTATGTATGTATGTATGTATGTATGTATGTATGTATGTATGTATGTATGTATGTATGTATGTATGTATGTATGTATGTATGTATGTATGTATGTATGTATGTATGTATGTATGTATGTATGTATGTATGTATGTATGTATGTATGTATGTATGTATGTATGTATGTATGTATGTATGTATGTATGTATGTATGTATGTATGTATGTATGTATGTATGTATGTATGTATGTATGTATGTATGTATGTATGTATGTATGTATGTATGTATGTATGTATGTATGTATGTATGTATGTATGTATGTATGTATGTATGTATGTATGTATGTATGTATGTATGTATGTATGTATGTATGTATGTATGTATGTATTTTTATTGATAAATAACAACATGCCCCATTACAGCTGTAACATTACATGCTTTCAAGACATAATATAAAATGTTGAATCATATAACATGCAAGTTACAAATTGGAATTTACATTGAGACATTTGTAGTTGACTTGTTGCAGAACATTCTAGTGCTGCTTAAAGTCTATCTTTAACATAGAATTTTAGTAAGTTCACACATAACCTGGTCTATGTCATAATTTGACGATTACAATCTATATAAAAATCTTAAAAGCATTTAGGATTATAACACAGGACCATTCCTTTGAATGTTACGTTTTATGTCTGTTTTGTGGCTAACCTATAATTTAAGTGAGAGAACAAACTTGTGAAATGCTCTTAAATGTTTTGATAACAATTCACTGTTCGTAGCTGGCCAAGTTCCTCCGTTCTTCCTTAATTCATTTATGAGTGTCAACCTTTCTTGTTGTTTGTCTGGACATTCATAGATTAAGTGATTTACAGTTTGAGGTCCTCTGTTACAAGTACAGGTTGGATCTTCTATAATGTGAAATCTATATAAGTAATATTTAGTTTTGCCATGTCCTGAAATTAATGCTGTAAGTTCCGATGATGTAGGTAGTTTTATGCAATGTCTTCCTTTAACTGAGGGAATAAAGGATTTTGTTAAAAGACCTTTTGGAGTCTTATTCCATCTGTCTTGCCATTGTTGTAAACATTTTTCCCTAATTTCAGCTATGATGGTCGATTTTGGTACTTTGTTGTAGATGATTGCACTTCGTTGGTCCAGCGCAGATTCTTTAGCTAATTTATCAGCTAACTCATTGCCTGGTATTCCTACATGTGCTTTCACCCAGCTGAAGTGTACTGTCCACTTGTTTTGGTTTAGAGTTGACATAGTGTTTAATATCATTTGTGCAATGTAATTATGTTTCTTATTGTTCTTAAGTAAACACAGTGTTACTTTGCTATCAGTGAAGATGGCATCGTTTTTGTCCTCATCATTAAGCTCTTGCAAAGTGGAAATTACTTGAAGAGCTTTCAGGATTGCCAACTGCTCCGCTTGGTTATTAGAACAGCGATTACCTAATTTGTACTTAAGTTGTCGTATTAGTTCTTCCTTCTGAAATACCGCAGCTGCAGCTCCCACTTTCTCTGCTATTTTGCTCCCATCTGTATAAATCTGAAATGTATATTGTAATTTGGGATTGATTTCCTCTATACAAATACGTTTCGCAGGGTGAACCCAGTGGTTTGTTTTCAGGGGTGCGTCGTAATCTCTGTCACCATGTAATGATTTATACTTATTTATTTCTCCCATAATAGTCAGATCTATTGGTTAGATGCTTCATAAGAGATGGTCCTATATGCCTTTGCAATTTTTGTTTCTTTAGATTTTTCTTATTTTTTATAGCTTCTTCCCATATCGGAGCTCCATAGGTTATTATTGGTTCGATGGCTCCCTTGTATATTGTATGGAAAGCTTTGCATCCAAGACCCCAGTTCAATTTTGCAGATTTGGATAAGGCGTGTAAGAGACCTAATGCTTTTTCTTGAATGTAATCTATATGTTTGTCGAATTTAAATTTTGAGTCTATATATATTCCTAAATATTTTAGTTCTTTTTTCTGTGTCAATTTTGTATCATTCAAGTAGATATGGATATCACCGTTGAGAGGGTGTCTCTTCCTTGTTATTAATAGTACTTGAGACTTTGTTTCATTGAAATTAATTTTGTTGTCTTTAGCCCAGAACTCTATTTTCTTGATATCCTGATTTGCGAAGTTTTCAGCGTCCATTATGCTGCTGCCTTTGGACATTACTAGTAAGTCATCAGCAAAGGCTAAGACTTCGGTCCTTTCAGTAAATTCCAGGTTAAGTAGGGAATTATATAATATATTCCAGTAACCTGGTCCACAGCTCGATCCTTGGGGGACGCCTTTTGTAACTTCTCTCTCTGATTTATATGAATTGAAGCATAAACTAGCTTTCCTATCATGAAAGTAGTTCTCCGATAGTTTATATAGATTTCTAGGGCAGCTGAGCTTTTTCAAGTTATTAAGGATGCTGGGCCACCATGCTGCGTCAAATGCTCCTCCGACATCCAGACTAGTTAATATGATGTACTTATATTTTTGTAGATTCTGTTGTACAAACGCTTTCATCGCCATTCCTGCGTCCACTGTGCTTTTTTGAGGCATAAAACCAAACTGGTTTGAGTTGAAGAGGTTTCTTGAATTTATGTGATGAAGGATTCTCTCTATCATCAATTTCGCCAAAACTTTGCCAGCAGTGTTAAGCAGACTTATGGGGCGGTATTTTGAAACTTCTTCACTATCAATTTTCCCTGGTTTAACTATTGGAATTATTTTTGCGTTCTTCCATTTTTTGGGAAATATACCATTTTTCAGGCATCCATTGTACAGTGCAGTATAGAAACGAGGGAAAAGTTTAATGCCCTTAAGAATATTTTACTGGTAATGCCGTCTTTTCCTGGTGTCTTTTTAGGATTGAATGTTTCCAATGCGGACATAACTTCTGTCTGTGTAAATTCGACATCGTCCGGGTTATAAATTTCTTCAGCCAGCTGTCTTCTATATTGTTTGTGTTGCTCACTGTCATCCTCTAAACTGTCTTTCGGAATGAAGTAGTCCATCATATAATCAAGTGTACTTGATGAATCAATTGTGTATGTTCCGTCTTCTTTTTTAAGTGTAGTCAGTGGTGTTTGGTCTCTCAATTTGCCGGCTGCAATTTTATAAATTATATTCCATGGGTTAGATCCATCAGTGATGCTACAATATTTCTTCCATGATATTATTTTTGCTACATTAATTTTAGATTGATATTCACGATTGCCTTCTTGATACTGAAGTCTCCTTACTTGTCTTAATTTTTCATTATTTCTTGTTCTCTGGTATCGCCTTCTGAGTGCGTTCACCTTTTTTCTAAGTATCGTGAGCTCAGGTGACCACCATGGGACAGTTCTCCCACTGATCTCTTTTGTTTTCCCAGTGGTTCGAAATGATCCCTTACATGCAGAATTTATTCCTGCAAAACACTTTTCGACTAGTTGTTCTATATCTGTCGATTCATTTGTTATGTTGTAAAGTTCTGTGTCAAGCTCACCGTCGTTGAAATCTGTATTAAGAAATTCTGTGAAATTTGTTATTAGGAGTTTATCAAATGTATTAAAGTTATCATCTTTAATAATATATCTGGAGCCTTTGTGTATAATTTCTCTGCTTCGATTTATTTTGCCTATCTTGAATGTAATTAATTTGTGGTCTGAGCAGCTTTCTTCTTCACTATTCTTCCATTCAATGATAAACTTTAATAATTTAGTGTTCACGATGGTGAGATCTATGTAGCTTCGACCTTGTGCACTTTCGAAAGTTGCCTCTCCAGTGTCTTCGTTGATAATATGTAAAAAACAAGAAGTTATAAGGTCTACAAGTTTCTGTCCTCGTTCGTTATTAATTGTGTCGAACCACATTTTATTTCTGGCATTCATGTCTGCTGAAATAACTAATCCGTGGTCTTTAATAACATTCAAAAATCTTTCAATTTTTTGTAGGTCTACTTCAATATCTCTAGTTATATCGACGTACATGCTTGCAGCGAAAAAGTTTTTGTCCCCATATTTAATTTCTATAGCTACACAATCTTCATCAGATACCTGGGCTAATTTAATGACATCAATGCTTTTGTTGTTGATTATTATAGCTGCTCTTTTCCTCAGGTTACCACTTGTATATGTTCTTAATTTATTGGGAATTCCAGCAAGTTTGTTATTTAGCGTATATGGTTCCTGAACGAATATTAAATCAATATTGAATTCATTAATAATTTGTACTAAATTGCTCGTGGCTATCCTCGAATGTTTGACGTTTACTTGATAACATTTCAGAATATAACTATCCATATTTGGATTACTTTTCACCGCATCCTTATGTTGCAGGTAATTTATGGATCTCATATTTATTTTTCTGTGAGTTTCTGCCATGTCAGTAGTCAATTTTCTCTGTATTTCTTTTTATCATGTTCAGGTAGCATATACAACTTTTGTCCAAGGATGAGTGATTTTCATTCAATGATTTTTCATTGTACCTATTGAAATTAACGCAATTGATGCATCGATAGCTGTCTTTGCTGGCCTTACATTCGCTAATCTTATGTTTCATTGCGCAGTGAGGGCATGTCAACTCTCCTTTGCAATCTTCTGCTTTATGATTGAATTTAGAACATTTATAGCATCTTAGAATTGAAATATAATCATCAGTATTGCAGATGTGCCATCCAATTTTTAACTTTTTACCTTGAAGTCGTTTCCTAATTTCAGAGTTGACTTCTATGATCAAATTCTTGCGTTTCTTTCTGTCCTCAAATATGAATTTAGGAATAACATCTCCTTCATTGAGTTCTGCTTCCGAATTTTGCGATACAATCACTTCTACCGCGTTTTCCATTGTTATATCTTCTGGGACATTAAAAATAATCAATCTAGGGTTTCTAACTTTCGGTAGGTGACTCTCCAATTCAAGCCCACAAACGCTGTTTATTTCACTACATACCTTCTCTAAATCGCATTTTTTATCAGACTCTATTAATATTTGTCCATTCTTCAATGATTTCATAGTAGTTACTTCAACTTTCATCTTAGCTGGATTCAGCTTTGTTTTGAGTAAAGTTTTGGTGTACTCTGTACTTTGATCAGTTTTGGATTCAACAAATAATTTGTAGATCTTCTTTTCTTTGTTCTTATTCAATTCAGAATCATATTCTCTACTGGTCAGAATATCAGAATACTGTTTCTTCCGTCTACCACCATAGGTTACTTTCGTCCACTCACCACTGTCACAGCCTTCCCCAGTGCTTAATCCGCCAGTGACACACTTAACACCTTGAAGTAATTGGTTATGATCTGCCGAGACCCCAACCGCGGCGTCAACATATAATTTTTTCTGGCTGGTAGTTGCTTTCTTCATTTCTAAACGCAATTCGTTCAATTCTCTATCCTTTTCCTTGGAATCAGTCTTAAGCTTACAAATTACTTTCCTTAGTACATTTACCGATTTTACCAAATTTTCCTTTAAATCAAATCTCAAATTTTTGCTCACTTCGGTAACTTTTATTATTTTTTCAAGAGCACTTTCGATGCACTGATCGACTGTGTCAGACATCTTATCTCGATCTCTTATATGTGTATGTGATGCCTGTGATAATTTTAGTCTATCCTTCTTTAAATCCTTCTTTGAACTCTTTTCTTCTGTCACACTCTCCAACAAATTAAGTGCATCCTCTAAATCATCTGAATTAATCTGGGTCATTATGATTGTATAATAAGTAATCTGCTTTACTTTTTTTTTTTCTCTTTTCCTTGGCCAAGAGCTCTATCGGAAGCTATACGGCCACACTAACTATAGAGGTAGTAATTTGTAGTACCAACAATACGAAATTGAAGATATCATTAACCGAATGATATTGCGGGCACATTCATAAATGCAGGTTTACTACTAGATGCTAAAAGTAAGCAAAACGTGATTTAGTATATGATATAAAAATTCAGAGGAGAAGATCGGAGTAAAATAAAGAGTAAGAAAATATCAAAATCGAAAACCACAACGTTGTATATGACGAAAAATCGCCTGTAAAACGCGCTCATTTTTATAGTCAATAAATAATTGATTGACACCGGAAAAACTATAATTTGGGAGTATAGGTCTGAATAAAATCGTTCTACCTTGTGTGCAAGGGTCGGACATCCTAATAAAAGATGGTCTAAGGTGGCCTCTTGACCACAGTTGCAATAAGGTGTGCTCCCAGAACCATAGCGGAACAAATACGCCGGAGTGTAACAGTGACCCACACGCATCCGCGAGAACAGTGAGATGAAGTGACGCGGGTAACGTAAAGAAGCAAACCATGGACGATTGAGGGGCTGCAAGAGTGGAAGACAGGGACAAAAAACATGTTTTGTATTAGTAAAGGCTTCCCACTCCTGAATCCTTTGAGAAAGAAGAGAATGTCTGCCAGATCTAAATAATTCCCGTGGGGGTACAGTGATTGGAAAAATTTCATCGGAAAAGCAAGCAGATTTGGCTAATTTATCGGCGATCTCGTTACCATAGATACCAGAATGACTAGGTATCCAAGCAAAGAGCACCCTTGTGATCCCTAGGGTAAGATGGAGTGATTTGAGTGCCTGTACATACCAACAAGTACTGGGTGATAACGAAGGGCTATGTAGTGTCTGCAACACACTCAAGGAATCAGTATAAATATTTGCTGTTATGAATTCCGTATTTCTAAGAAAGTCTAGCACCTTGTAGATGGCAAAAAGCTCTGCAAAATAATTAGAGCAAAAATCCGGTAGCCGAAAGGTACGTCGTATTTCCAACTCTGGTGAGAAAAAAGCTGATCCTACCCTCGGAGGGTCCCCCTGACGTGATCAATCGGTAAAAAAAGTTAGGCGGCCATCTCCTGCCACAGGAATAGGAGCCTGGAATAATAGTCGTGCTCGGAAGTCTACAGGATAATCTAAAATGCGCACACAGGCCGTAACATACGTAATGGTATGTAAGCCTGTGACAAAGTCAAAAGAATAGCATGGGTAAGTTTCTGCACGTTGTAAAAACCGGGCGTGATTTGTCAGAAATCGGTAGGCTAGCATGAGTGGTAAGGTCATGACTTCCGTATGAAGCCGCCCTTCTGGACAGCGTTCCAGTAACAATTGTAACTTAGGGAATAGTGGAAAAGTTATACTGCCCCAGCGGGCGAGAAGATAACGTAAAGCCACCACTGGGGCAAGATGTTTCAAAGGGGTGAGGCCTAGTTCTCTGTGCATTACCATTATTGGTGTCGAGTGGGCATAGCCCACTATAAGTCGAAGAAATCGATTGAGGCTGACTTGCAAGGGCACTAATGCACCCGTAGCAGCTATACCCCAGAGAAAGATTCCATAGGTGATCATACCCTGCACTACAGCCTTGTACAGGTGCAAAAGTACTTTGGGTGGGAACCCCAGTTTTTCCATAATAACGCACGAAAGAAGTGGAGCTTACTGTCCAACCTGTTACGTAAGCAAGAAATATGTGCCCGCCAGTTTAGTCGATGATCAAGTGTGATACCCAAGAAGGTGTATGTATTAACCTCACGTACAGGTTGGGATTCCCAGTAAATTGGGGGAAGGCAAATGTGTCGACGATTGCGGGTAAAATGTACCAGAGCAGCTTTCTCTTTATTCACTGTTAGTCCGTTAGAGTCGGTCCACTCTCTCAAGGCTTTCCGGCGTTATTTAAGGAAACACGAGGTTGTGCTACATTGCCACCAGGCACGTATAGTACGATGTCATCCGCGTATACCAGTAGTCGAGCATGAGGTAGAACCACCTCCGCCATTCCTGTGATATAAACCAGAAATAGGAGTGGACTAAGGCATGAACCCTGTGGCAAACCCTCACTTGTAGTCCGGGGTCCCACCAAAGTACCCCCAGAACGCACTGTAATGCGGCGTTCCACAAATAGCTGATATAATAAGTTACAAAATCGCGTTGGTACACCGAGTTGTGTCAGCCGTTTAAAAAGTATGATCAGAGAAACACAATCAAAACCTCGTGCAATATCTAGAAAAAGTGCATCTAGAGTAGTATTACCTTTATAGGATAAGTAGATATCTGTTACCAGAAGGGATAAGCTATCGAGAGTAGAGCGGCCTCTGCGGAAGCCGTTGTACCATTTAGGGAAAAAATGTCAATGTTCCAGCCAATGATACAGCCGGGTGGCGAGAAGGCGTTCAAATATTTTGCGGGGGCAAGAGGATAAAGCAATGGGTCGAAAGTTAGATGGAGAAGTGGGAGTTCTTACTGGTTTCAAGAAGGGGAGCACTGTGAAGTGCTTCCAGGTAACAGGCAGAATACCATAACTCAGAAAATAATTAAAGCAAAGTAAAAGTTGCTCCTTCCAGGAATGTGGCAGCTGCCTGAGCATCGCATAGGAGATCTCATCAGGACCAGGGGAGGTGGATTTAGTACCCGACAGAGCAACTACAAACTCCGACTGGGTGAAAGGATCCAGTAAGGGATCATCAGGTATGGAAACAAGCGAAAGCATACAAGGTGGAGGAGGTGATATTGAATCAGGCGTACACATATACAAAAAACTAGTGAGGACCTCAGGTTCTAAGGGATTTTGTAAGCTACGTAAAGGTAATTCACCTCTAAAGGAACGATATAATGTCCACAGTTCCTGCATAGGAGTTTCGAAGGAAAAGGAACTGACCTTCCTTAGCCAAGCAAGTCTCTTTACTGAGCGGAGATACCTTCTTGTCACCGCTGCCTGTTTTTTATAGTGTAGATAGTCCGCGAGGGATAGCGAGCGCCGGTAAGTAGCCATTGCTTGTCTGCGTCGAGTTATATAATTGGAACATTCTGGGGTCCACCAAATTGGAAATCGTCGTCTCCTTGCACGAGGTACGTAGTAGGGATGAAATGTATCCAAGTAGGCATGTAGAATCTCCATGAATTCGGTATACTTATGTATCCCACGAGAATTTGACAATAATCCTAAGCGCTCCTTAAGGAAATTTCGGAAGTTATCCCAATTGATATGGGACAGTCTACGACGGGGCATAGGAGGTGTTACATATTGTGAAGGGGAGCGATATTGCAGCAATATAGGGAAATGGTCACTTCCCCACGAATCGGGTAAAATGGACCAATTCCAAAGAGTAGAGTGACCAGGGCTGCACAAGGCCAAATCAAGTACTGTTGGAACAGTACCTGGTGCAGGAGTGCGTGTAGGTAAAGGATGATTTAAGCAGCTAATCTGGCGATGAAGTAGACAGTGTGCTAGGGAAGCACATTCCCTCGTATCTAGAGAATTGCCCCACAAGGAGTGTCAGAGATTAAAATCGCCTAAGATAATAAATGGTGGCCGCAAATGTTGGAAGAATCGATCCCATTGAGCCTCAGTAGGGCGAGAAGTAGGGGGATTATATATTGCAATAATTGTGAGGGAGCCGAGTAGTATTCCTACTGATTGTACGTTGGGTGGAGTGTACGGGCACATGTACTCCGTAAAAGAAAGTGATTGATGCACCATGAGTGCTACACCACCGTAACCATCCGCGCGGTCTGAACGGACAATACGAAAGGAAGGTAGAGAAAAGGGTACACCCGGTTTCAGCCACGTTTCGCAAAAGGCTGCCACATGTATATTATAGTTACATAGGTGAAATGTGAGTTCTGGAAGCTTAGAATGTAAACTTCGGGCATTCCACTGCAATAAATTAAGCATTGTCGGAAACTAGAGTTTCTAAGGAATCGGAGATATGAGGAATGTCACAAGAATAATCGGTAATAAGCTTCCGAGCGTAATCTAGAATTTGATGCATTTGGGTTACCGACAAATGGAGCCCAAAGTATCGACTGAAACATTCTGAGAGTTGCATGGCAGGGGCCACGGGTAGTGGCTGAATATCCCTAGGAGAAGTGGAGGAACGGTCTCTCGGAAACATAGGGTTGCCGTCACCTCCAGTAGGGGAATATATAGCTGAATGAGAAACCGAGGGGCATCTACCCGACGGAGCGTATAAAACATCAGTGTAAGATTTTAAGAGTTTTGGAGAGCCATGCTGTATGTTATCTTTCTGCAATTCTTTAACTTTGCGCTTTTTTGATGTGGTTGAAGAGAGGTGAGATGGAGCATTAGAAGAGTAAATATGACCAGTCGGGGGCGTCACTGAGCACAAACTACTCAAAGCAGAGACGGCCACTCTTTCCGGTGTACTCAAAAACTCTTTGTGGAAAATGGGTTTGTTCTGTGTAATCCGTGGTATCTGTTTAGCCGCCTGTAAAAAGGTACAATTTTCAGAGAGCATCAGGCGTTGTATTTGTAGTTGGCGTATTCGTTCCGAACAGTTTGACTCATTGGCCTCATGCGGACCCCCGCAATGAATACAACGAGCCATTTCAGATGAGCATGCGGAGAGCAAATGGGCTTCACCACAACGCACACATCGGGCTTTGCTGCGGCAAACCGTTGAAGTATGTCCATAACGCACAAAATTAGTACAGAACCGCAATGCCGGTAGATAAGGTTCCACAGGAAGAGAACAATAGTATAAATATATTTTGTCTGGAAGGGAGGAAGCACGCCAAGTAATTACAATTGATGCGGTTGGTAGGTATTGTACTATGCCGTCAATCACAACTTTCCTGTTTAACCGGCGGACTCGACTAACCGGAAAATGCCCATTGGCCTGTAATTCAGTCAAAATTTCAGATTCCGGGCAATCCTTATCTACCTGGCGGACAATGCCCTGCTTATAAAGTAGATTGAAGGGAATAAAGCCCTTCAAGTGGTGTTTCACTAATAAAGGGGATTGTAACAAATTGTTTGCCTGATCGGCAGTATTAAAAGTAACTATAACCTTTCGGTTACCACTTGGCCGGATAGAGTGTATTCCCCGAAAGTCATTTGTATGTAATAGTTTACCTATTGCAACGAAATTTAATGACTTACGTTCTTCCTGTAAGCGAACAAGATGGACTTCATATGGACCCAAATCGGTGTCCAGATACCTATCTGTACTCAGCGTGGGCCCTTCGTAGGTTGCGGGCGATCCTTCTCCATTTTTGGAACCCCTTCTAAATAGTCGTCACAAATGGGGACTCAAAAAGAACAAACACAAACTTGAACGTTATGAAATAAAAAAACAGTAATGTCCTCCTACTAGTTAATGTAGCCAGCTGTCGACTGAGCTCTACCAAGCCTGAGAGGAAAGTGATATCCTTATTTCTTTTTTAATTAAAAGAAAATATATATATTTTTCACCACGCTATCTAACATACAAGATGGAGTCCCACTCGCCTTAGCCCTGATCTGCTTTACTTAGGGTTACTATGAACTTAACCTCCTGAGCTTGGGCAAATATGCCAACGTCACTTCCGGTTTGTCTCAGCCAACACTAATCGTTAATTCAAAATCAAGGCCTTATGGAGGCTTTATAACCATATCCTTATGAAAACACAAAAAGAAATTCTAATTAAACACACACACACGTCGATCCCCTTGAATGCCTACAATAACACAACAACTGAACACTAAAACGAACTAAATGGAAAGTCAGTTTATACAAAACACGCAGTACAAACGCTACAAGAGTCTACTTTCTTGACGCACCCAAACTTAAACGTACCATCTAAGCCGTATATCTCAACAATATCATGTATGTATGTATGTATGTATGTATGTATGTATGTATGTATGTATGTATGTATGTATGTATGTATGTATGTATGTATGTATGTATGTATGTATGTATGTATGTATGTATGTATGTATGTATGTATGTATGTATGTATGTATGTATGTATGTATGTATGTATGTATGTATGTATGTATGTATGTATGTATGTATGTATGTATGTATGTATGTATGTATGTATGTATGTATGTATGTATGTATGTATGTATGTATGTATGTATGTATGTATGTATGTATGTATGTATGTATGTATGTATGTATGTATGTATGTATGTATGTATGTATGTATGTATGTATGTATGTATGTATGTATGTATGTATGTATGTATGTATGTATGTATGTATGTATGTATGTATGTATGTATGTATGTATGTATGTATGTATGTATGTATGTATGTATGTATGTATGTATGTATGTATGTATGTATGTATGTATGTATGTATGTATGTATGTATGTATGTATGTATGTATGTATGTATGTATGTATGTATGTATGTATGTATGTATGTATGTATGTATGTATGTATGTATGTATGTATGTATGTATGTATGTATGTATGTATGTATGTATGTATGTATGTATGTATGTATGTATGTATGTATGTATGTATGTATGTATGTATGTATGTATGTATGTATGTATGTATGTATGTATGTATGTATGTATGTATGTATGTATGTATGTATGTATGTATGTATGTATGTATGTATGTATGTATGTATGTATGTATGTATGTATGTATGTATGTATGTATGTATGTATGTATGTATGTATGTATGTATGTATGTA
>CM060962.1:201812335-201819835 GCA_030765045.1 Tenodera sinensis | reverse complement strand
GGTAGGTAGGTAGGTAGGTAGGTAGGTAGGTAGGTAGGTAGGTAGGTAGGTAGGTAGGTAGGTAGGTAGGTAGGTAGGTAGGTAGGTAGGTAGGTAGGTAGGTAGGTAGGTAGGTAGGTAGGTAGGTAGGTAGGTAGGTAGGTAGGTATGTAGGTATGTAGGTATGTATGTATGTATGTATTTTTTTATTTATTGATAAATAACAACATGCCCCATTACAGCTGTAACATTACATGCTTTCAAGACATAATATAAAATGTTGAATCATATAACATGCAAGTTACAAATTGGGATTTACATTGAGACATTTGTAGTTGACTTGTTACAAAACATTCTAGTGCTGCTTAAGGTCTATCTTTAACATAGAATTTTATTAAGTTCACATATAACCTGGTCTATGTCATAATTTGACAATTACAATCTTTATAAAAATCTTAAAAGCGTTTAGGATTATAACATAGGACCATTCCTTTGAATGGTACGTTTTATGTCTGTTTTGTGGCTAACCTATAATTTAAGTGAGAGAACAAATTTGTGAAATGCTCTTAAATGATTTGATAACAATTCACTGTTCGTAGCTGGCCAGGTTCCTCCGTTCTTCCTTAATTCATTTATGAGTGTCAAGCTTTCTTGTTGTTTGTCCTCTGTTACAAGTACAGGTGGGATCTTCTATAATCTGAAATCTATATAAGTAATATTTAGTTTTGCCATGTCCTGAAATTATTGCTGTAAGTTCCGATGATGTAGGTAGTTTTATGCAATGTCTTCCTTTAACTGAGGGAATAAAGGATTTTGTTAAAAGACCTTTTGTAGTCTTATTCCATCTGTCTTGCCATTGTTGTAAACATTTTCCCCTAATTTCAGCTATGATGGTCGATTTTGGTACTTTGTTGTAGATGATTGCACTTCGTTGGTCCAGCGCAGATTCTTTAGCTAATTTATCAGCTAACTCATTGCCTGGTATTCCTACATGTGCTTTCACCCAGCTGAAGTGTACTGTCCACTTGTTTTGGTTTAGAGTTGACATAGTGTTTAATATCATTTGTGCAATGTAATTATGTTTCTTATTGTTCTTCAGTAAACACAGTGTTACTTTGCTATCAGTGAAGATGGCAACGTTTTTGTCCTCATCTTTAAGATCTTGCAAAGTGGAGATTACTTGAAGAGCTTTCAGGATTGCCAACTGCTCCGCTTGGTTATTAGAACAGCGATTGCCTAATTTGTACTTAAGTTGTCGTATTAGTTCTTCCTTCTGAAATACCGCAGCTGCAGCTCCCACTTTCTCTGCTATTTTGCTCCCATCTGTATAAATCTGAAATGTATATTGTAATTTGGGATTGATTTCCTCTATACAAATACGTTTCGCAGGGTGAACCCAGTGGTTTGTTTTCAGGGGTGCGTCGTAATCTCTGTCACCATGTAATGATTTATACTTATTTATTTCTCCCATAATAGTCAGATCTATTGGTTGTATTCCAGCTATAATACAAGATGCTTCATAAGAGATGGTCCTATATGCCTTTGCAATTTTTATATTGCATAATCTTTGAACTCTTTGGAGTTTCTTTAGATTGTTCTTATTTTTTATAGCTTCTTCCCATATCGGAGCTCCATAGGTTATTATCGGTTCGATGGCTCCCTTGTAAATTGTATGGAAAGCTTTGCATCCAAGACCCCAGTTCAATTTTGCAGATTTGGATAAGGCGTGTAAGAGACCTAATGCTTTTTCTTGAATGTAATCTATATGTTTGTCGAATTTAAATTTTGAGTCTATATATATTCCTAAATATTTTAGTTCTTTTTTCTGTGTCAATTTTGTATCATTCAAGTAGATATGGATATCACCGTTGAGAGGGTGTCTCTTCCTTGTTATTAATAGTACTTGAGACTTTGTTTCATTGAAATTAATTTTGTTGTCTTTAGCCCAGAACTCTATTTTCTTGATATCCTGATTTGCGAAGTTTTCAGCGTCCATTATGCTGCTGCCTTTGGACATTACTAGTAAGTCATCAGCAAAGGCTAAGACTTCGGTCCTTTCAGTAAATTCCAGGTTAAGTAGGGAATTATATAATATATTCCAGTAACCTGGTCCACAGCTCGATCCTTGGGGGACGCCTTTTGTAACTTCTCTCTCTGATTTATATGAATTGAAGCATAAACTAGCTTTCCTATCATGAAAGTAGTTCTCCGATAGTTTATATAGATTTCTAGGGCAGCTGAGCTTTTTCAAGTTATTAAGGATGCTGGGCCACCATGCTGCGTCAAATGCTCCTCTGACATCCAGACTAGTTAATATGATGTACTTATATTTTTGTAGATTCTGTTGTACAAACGCTTTCATCGCCATTCCTGCGTCCACTGTGCTTTTTTGAGGCATAAAGCCAAACTGGTTTGAGTTGAAGAGGTTTCTTGAAGTTATGTGATGAAGGATTCCCTCTATCATCAATTTCTCCAAAACTTTGCCAGCAGTGTTAAGCAGACTTATGGGGCGGTATTTTGAAACTTCCTCACTATCAATTTTCCCTGGTTTAACTATTGGAATTATTTTTGCGTTCTTCCATTTTTTGGGAAATATACAATTTTTCAGGCATCCATTGTACAGTGCAGTAAAGAAACGAGGGAAAAGCTTAAATGCCCTTAAGAATATTTTACTGGTAATGCCGTCTTCTCCTGGTTTGCTTTGGTAAGCAAACTTGTGTAATATACAGGTATATTCCAGAGGACTTTGGTTAACTAAAGAAATCTTGACTGTAAACAAATCACGTTACTACAGTAGCAACAACAACAATAATAATAACCTGCCATATTATCTAAATTAAGAACAAATTAGAAACTAGAAACTCCACTTATCGTATATATTTAAACGGGCAATTCCTGTACATAAATATATTCCGCGCAGCCTGGAAACGGCTCTAACGATTTCGGTCAAATTTTGTATTCAGACAGGGTTTTGCTTATTAAGTTTATCTATATAGGTGTTATTCCTAAAAAGGCGTGATTTTACGCCTAACAGTCAAATTACTCTTAACCTTATTTTGGGCATAATTTCTCTGTTAATGGGCCAATTTTAACAAACAAGCACGGAAACGGCTCCAACAATTAGGATGAAAGTATATATTTAGTTAACAGTTTTCTTTTCAGGTTTATCTAAATAAATATCTTAAAAAAAATAAATAAATAAAAAAAAAATATTTAAAAAAAAAAAAAAAGGAAAAGAAAAGAAAAGAAAAGCCGAGCGAAGCTCGGACGCCCTGGTACTCTTATTAGTATTGCAAGGTGGTATACTTCTGACTAATTTCAAGTTTCATCCAACTTATTTTCAAAGCTATCTAAAGAAGTTTCCATAGTCAGCAGTATACCACCTTGCAATACTAATAAGATGAGTGGAGTTTTTAGTATCTAATTTGTTCTTAATTTAGATTCTGTTGCTCCACTGTTAATAGCTTCAATTTTTCCTTAACTGCCATATCCGCCGAGGGGCCTACTTCGGTAGGTACGTGTTAGGCGCACCCGGGGTCCCGAGCCGATCACCATCATTTCACCTCTTTGGTATCCATTAACTTTCGCCACGTGTAGCTGCTCCTCCCCTACGAAAACAGAGTGTGTCCACTTTCATCGACTTTGTGGTGCACATCTTCCTCGAGATCTTCGTTTGCGTGACACACCTCTGCACATCAAGTTCTTGGTTCTTTACCTCGACAACAAACTCACATGGGAGCACCCTATTCGTCAACTTCGTGCCTCCTGCGATTGTTCGCTTCGAGTGCTCCGAGTTCTATCTGGAGTATCTTGGGGTGGCGATCGCACTATCATGTTGCGGCTCTATCGTTCATTGGTCAGGTCCAAACTAGATTACGGCAGTTTTATTTATGGCGCAGCGTCCGTCGCTAAACTTCGTTTTTTAAATCCTATACATCATTCTGGTATCCGTCTAGCTACTGGGGCTTTCCGTACTCGTCGTGCCGAGTGTCTGTATACTGACTCTCGCGAACGTCCACTTTCTATCCGGCGCTCGTGTTTATTATGCTCTTACTGCGGCCCGGTCGGCAGCCCACCCCGTTCACCCGTCTTTTAACCCTGTATTGCGTCCGGAACTCACTAACCGTTATCTCCGGAATAACACGATCTCCCGCCCAAGCGGTATTCGGTTTCACGAGCTGCTTAGTGCACACGCGCTCCGCATGCCTGCTATCGAACGGTATTCTCTTGGCCGCTGTCCTCTTTGGCAATTACAGCGTGCCCAGTTCGACCTGGAGCTTTCGACGTATGCTAAGGTATAGGTCGCGCGTTACTTCTTGACGAATGAAAATTTTATATGAAAGGTTGAATGCGAGTCTCTACTCAGCTTTTGCGGGAACGAGAGAGAGGAGGTACAGTCTGCAGTGAGATGACGCGCATGCTTCTGAGCTGAAGTAGTACAACACTACAAATCAATTTATGACACTTGCAGTAATATCAGCCACACGTATTATACACTATACCTCTATAACTGTTTCCACTTAACTTTCTTGCATTTATTCTATTCCTGACATCTCTCCCTCGTCTGAATTGCTATTTTCGTTGCATGCATACATACATCCGTACCGCACAAAACTGCTGCAGTCGACTGTATACACACACGTGACAGAGGAAAACAGAGGTGTCTGTTATCGTAGCATAAACATTTGCTGACCTGTTTATTAAGGGTAGGCTCACTCATTGGATTTCTGCTCAAGGTCATTCGTCAAGAACGAACGCGCAACCTATAGCTACCCCTCTATTAGTTTATCGTCAGCTTTTCACCGAGGTCCTGTGACCTTACCGGAATTACACTCCGGTATTTACCGATGGCTCCCAGGTGGATGGTGCTACAAGGTGTAGCTTTGTGCATAACGGTGAAACTCACAAGTACCGTCTTCCAGACTTAAGTTCCGTTTTTACCGCTGATCTGTTTGCAATCTTTTATTTCGTCCCTTTTATCTCCAGTTCCATTTCTGGAGGTTTTATTGTCTGCTGCGACTCTCTGAGCGCACTGTAGGCATTGCAACAGTTCCCCGGCACGTCAGCGCTAGTTGTGAAAACTCAGACACTCGTTTTGCAGTTGCTGTCGCGTGGATACCAGATTGTTTTACCTGGACCCCAGGCCCTGTAGGCATTCCCGGCAATGAAGCGCGAATGAGGCTAGTAAGTCCGCCTGCCGTTTACCTAAGGTTTTTACACGCAGTGTGCCTTGCACGGATATACAACGGTACTTCCTCCTTCATATTTCATCAGTCTGGCAGCAACCATGGGAAGCGTTGGATAGCACTCAATTGTGGACGATCAAGGACAGCGTGCAACCTTGGATGACATCTTCAAGGGATACCAGGCGGGCAGAAGTCACCTTAGCCCGCCTGAGAATAGGTTACACTCGCATCATGCGTGGTGAGCCGGCGCCTGCATGTTCCACCTGTGGCGTTCAGCTCTCTGTGGCCCATGTCCTCGTTGATTGTCCGCGCTACACTCGTGAGCGCCAGCTGTTTGCTCTGGGTTCGACTTTGAAGTCCATCTTAGGCGACAACCTGGTAACTGTTAGTACAGCACTGCGGTTCGTCGCCAGTATTGACTTCAGTAAGCAGGTTTAACTTATATTTTATTTCGTGGTTTTATTTTTAACTTTTAACATTTTTATCTGCTTACCTTTCAAGATCAAGTTTTACGTTTTTACTGTTTTATCTTACCTTTTTAGATCAGTTTTACATTTTAACTGTTTTAGCTTTCATCTGTTTTAGCTTTCCCGTTTTAATACTTAATTTTGAGTATTAAGTGGTGGTGAGTATTTGCCTGTTGTTTACCTTTTTGACTTGGGGCCCAAATGACCTAGATGTCGGCGGGTTCTTAAACCCTACTCACTCACTCACTCACTCACTCACTCACTCACTCACTCACTCACTCACTCACTCACTCACTCACTCACTCACTCACTCACTCACTCACTCACTCACTCACTCACACTCACTCACACTCACTCACTCACTCACTCACTCACACTCACTCACACTCACTCACACTCACTCACTCACTCACACTCACTCTCTTACTCACTCACTCACTCATTCACTCACTGTCACTCACTCACTTAACTGCCGTATTATTTTTCTCCTAATACTGCAGTACGTTAAAAAGAATGTCTCTTGACAATCAATGTTTGCATCTCTGTACATAAAGTAATGTGTGAACCACAAGCAGTAATAGTTTTTATTCGTATACATAGTATAGTAATCATAAAGATATGAGAATTTCATACCAAGTATATTTTCGTCTTTAATTACATTTTTCTGCTGGTAGTAGTTTTTATATTTTCTGTTCACATTATTCTAAAATTATTCGAACTCTTCACCTTAAACTAAAGGTTATTATTACCTAAACCATACTGAAATATTTTATATTTTAAAGCACAAATCAAAATAATTGCAAAGACTTAATGCAAAATCATGAAGTTAGTGCCAATAACTGTGCGATAATTCCGGTGACTACATAACAATATTTAACCCTATACATTATAAAATAAAAGGATGTTTTCAAAACCGAACTTGTAATTTTGCATATGTTTGTTGCCTATATATCCACAGAAGAAATAATGTCGTGTAACTGACGGAGTGTGAGTTGTAGGGGAAGAATAAGGCTTGTGTCGTAGCTCCGTTGGTGGAACACATGTATCCTCTCTTTCAAAGGCCCCATGTTCGATTCTCGAGTGTCCTCGTGAAATGTTTATTTTAAAGAATATGGACGTAGATTGCTGAATGAATACGAGTGTGTTTACGTATGAGCGGTATTTGACAACCAGTTAGTGTACATTATGACTGTAGCTGGACAGATTCCCGGAATACGCGATCCTCAGTAATTCTATATGATACATACACCATGCTAATGAGCACAACTAGGTATATGATACTAAGAGGTGTGGCGGAAGTATAGTTGAAATTAAAACAAAACAGTGTGATGTGTTGCACTCATATGACTTTCCCCGCGCTTGTAAGTGCCCTTCTTACAAACTTTATTCCGTTATCTGCATCATGTTAATCGAAATGAACACCTGCAGAAATTGTTGCATTTTTCCTTGAAGGTCCAAGAGGAATAATGGAATACAGTCTTAAGCGATAGTCATATCTTTTCAGAACAGGTCAGCATGTCGAAAATGAAACCAATAAGAAGTAATATCTCGTAGTTATCCTATAAAAAGTTTATTTGACCTAAATTGTTTTTAACCGTGTCTACGTTTTTATCTATCCATCCATCCATCCATCCATCCATCCATCCATCCATCCATCCATCCATCCATCCATCCATCCATCCATCCATCCATCCATCCATCCATCCATCCATCCATCCATCCATCCATCCATCCATCCATCCATCCATCCATCCATCCATCCATCCATCCATCCATCCATCCATCCATCCATCCATCCATCCATCCATCCATCCATCCATCCATCCATCCATCCATCCATCCATCCATCCATCCATCCATCCATCCAT
>CM060962.1:201777335-201807335 GCA_030765045.1 Tenodera sinensis | reverse complement strand
TGACATGTTTCTGCTGATTTGAATCCATTTAGTACTGTAGCTTCTTGTATATGTTGTTGGACTTTCAGAAATTCCTCTGTACTTAAAGGGGCATTATATAAATGGTGAATCAAACTTCTAAATGCTGCCAGTTGGTGTGGAACTGGGTTGCAACTGTTTTTCTTTATGTAATTATCTACATGTGTGGGCTTTCTGTGTATTCCAAATTTTATACCATCTATATCTCTAGTAATTTTACAGTCCAGGAAAGGTAACGTGTTGCCTTCTATTTGAACGGTAAATTTTACATGGTTGTCCTGCATGTTTAGTAATTTTAGAGAGTCTTCTTTTTGTTTCTGGGGTTGAACATATATGGAAAGGTTTTTACTATGCGAGTTTCAATAAAGCTCATGTGCATGTCTGCTAAAAACGGTGACAGTGGGTTCCCCATTGCTAATCTTTTTGATTGTCTGTAGAATTTATTATCAAATGTGAAGTAATTACTCTTTCTGCAAATTTCCAAAAGGTTAATGATGTCGTTTATTTCAGTGGGGTGCATTGCAGTCAGGGTCAACCATTTCCTAATAAGTGTAGGTATTTTGAAAGAATCTTAAAAAAGCTAAATATAAAACTAGCACCACAAAACAAATACAGTTTGAAAAACCTGATAAACAAGCCACTAAACAATATTATCTCATATAATCTTAAATCTGAAATTTTCCAGATCAAGTGTAATAGTTGCAAAAAAAGCTACATAGGAAAAACAAAAAGAAATTTGGAAATCAGACTAAAGGAACACTAGAGAAACATAAAATTGAAAGAAACTGAAAAGTCTGCTGTGGCACACCACTTTTGAACTGAAAACTACATTGATCTTAATACAAAATTGTTAAAATCCCTTAATTCACCAACAGAACTGAGCATTTGGAACAAAAATATGCATCATCAAAAACAGTAATAAAATTATTAACTTTGAGATCCCAACATTATCATCAGTGGTGATGGAAATGTAGGGTCGTGTCAGAGAATAAGCTCTGCACAAACTATAAATTTACATAGGTATGTAACTGTTTGGATACAATGTGTGTATGATAAAACATTAAACAATAAACTTAGCATCATTTTATATATAAACTATGATATTCTAGTAGCAGAAAGCTTTATATTTGAACTAAATAGAAAGTGCGAAGGTGTACTGCAATAAAGCAAACAAATGTATTGCCAGCTTTGAAACATAGGAGCACATTCTTGACCCTAAGCATCAATTGCAACGAGAAAATGAGCGGTTGTAATGTTTGTTCTAAACCAGTACCTTGTCAAGATATATCTGCTAAAATTCAGTGTGACGAATGTAATAACTGGTATCACATTAAATGTGTTCAGTTAAGTGAGAGTGATGTTGGCTATATGAGATCAATTAATAAATTGTGGCATTGTAATGTTTGCAATTGCAAATGTCATAGTAGCATAAATAAAGATGACATACCTATAAATGAAATGCCATCTCTACATGACTTATATGTACTAACTCAAATTTTAAAAGAAGAAATTGGGTCATACAGAAAACAACAGGAAGATTTCAAGAAACAGTTAAATAAATCATTAGACTTCTTTAATGAGAAACTGGAGGAAAACTGTAATCTAATGAAACAGTTGAAGGATAGTGTTGGGTCTTGTATGAAAGAAATTGATACACTGAAGGAAGGAAATATTAAGGAGACAACTGGATAACACTCAGTCAACTAGATGATCTGAACAAATTTGGATGCCGTAATACGACTGAGATATATGGAATACCTGAGAAGAATAACAAAAAGGTCTGTGACATAGTTGAAAGCATAGAACTAGCCTTGTGCATGGAAATAAGAGAGGAAATTATAGACATTGGCCATCAATTACCAAAACCTGCTCATCTCCCTACTAGTGGTATTGTGGTGAAGTTTGTTAGATCTGGCAAGGAGAAGCTAATGCAAAGGAGAAAAGTGAAGAGGACTCTATCCTGTAATCACCTTGGCCTAGGTATAGTGATCCAATTTATATTAATCATAGTTTAACATCATTTTCAGAGATATACTTACTCAAGCACGTAAATTAAAAAGAGAAGGGAACTTCGCTTAAAACATCTGATGTGTTGTACTCCCATGACTTTCTCTGCTCTTGTACTAAACATTCTTATGAACTTACTCATATATCTTCTTCATGTTAACTAACTAAACCCCAGTGCAACAGCCCATGAAGGGCCAAGGCCTACCGCCCAGCCGCTGCATCCCCCACCTCTGCCCACTACAGGTGTCATTGGTGGGGTGCAGTATTGGAGGGTGGGACGTGGTCAGCACCCCGAGCCCTCCCGGCCAGTTATGCGGTCTTTACGACCTGGAGCCGCTACTTCTCCATCAAGTAGCTCGTCAATTGGTCCCCCTGGGACCTAACGAGGCTGAGTGCACCCCGTGCCAGACCTCCCAGAGGGGATAAAATCCCCATGCTGGTACCGGGGATCGAACCCGGGTCCTCCACGCCAGATGCAAGCATGCTACCAACTGTGCTATGGAGGCGGTCCTTCTTCATGTTAGCTGAGATAAACATTTGTACAAATTATCTTATTGCTTATTTCCTTGTATGTGCAAGGGGAATATGGGAATACAGTAGGCTTTGTGCGATAGTCAATTCTTTTAAAGCTCTGAGAGTCTTTGCACACTTAACATATACAAAAATGAACAACGATGTTGCATTTTGCGAAAGTTTTTAAGTTTCCCTGAAACTCACACACATAGGAAGGAATATCTCCAAAATGCTTCACTCTACAAAAAAATTTATTTGGACATAAATTGTGTATTTTAGCAAGATCTACATTTTTTGTGAGTATGATTTGATCTATCTTTAATGGTTTACCAGTTATGCAAAAGTCGTCCAGAGTAAATACGACTACAGGAGCTATAGCCAGAAAATTCAAGATATACATTTCATTTGTCATCAAAATGCCTCAAACATATGACACTTTAATCAAAATCATTGGAGCCATTTTCAATAAAATCAAAATTGTAAAAAATTTTCCATGTAAAGGGTAGTTTAGGGTTGGGCTGTTTTCTTCAAAACCTTCATGTCACTTCCTTGAAAGACATTAAACTTAAATACCAACTTTGGTTGTTAACCGACTTTTAGTTTTTTAGTTATGCTGTCCACAGACTGACACACACACACACACACACACACACACACACACACACACACACACACACATGAACCTTTTTCTAAAAATGCTTTGTTTGGATTCAGGGTTCTCAAAACATATATTTCTGGTGAAATCTCGACATCGAATTTTTAGGTGGAATTCAATACTTCCTTCTACTTATCAGTAGAGAAGGTAAAAATCAGAACAAGATAAGCATGTTTATACAATAAAATCAGTAGAAGATTTAAACAAACTAACAATTTAAATGAGTCTAGAAGAGCTTCATATTTATTATCAAAATGTAAGGGGATCAAATACCAAGATTAGTGAATTTTGTATTAACACACTAAACAGTGATCATAATATTATTATAGGAACTGAAACATGGTTTCAAGAAGGAATTTATAGTGCTGAACTTTTTGATCAGCAATATGTGTTTAGGAGAGATAGGATTGGGAAGAAAGGTGTTAGTGTTCTAATTGCTGTGAAAAATGGTTGTACATGTAATAGCATTGATATAAACAGAGGTATCTATCAAGCCCTATGTGTTGAGGTTAAATTAAATTATTCTTCATATTTGTTTGTAGTTATATATCTTCCACCAAATTCTAGGCTTGAATCCTATGAAGCTTTCTATAATTCTTTGGATATTATTATTAGTAAACACCATAATCAGAATGTTATTATTATAGGAGATTTTAATTTGTCAATGATAACTGATGCAAATCACATGTTATTAAATGGAGGTGCATATGGGAGATCCTTAGCTCAGTTTTTAGTGATAAATAGCCTCTGTTCAATAACTAGTATTCCTAATAAAAATGCTAAAACTTTAGATTTGATATTAACTAACGTACCTAATTCTCTTACAATCCCTAAAGACAATGATCCTCTTGTGCCAATGGATAATCACCATCCTGCTTTAAGGATTGAACTTGCAGTAAAAAGAAATTTACTTATGTGTAGACATCTCTCAGCAATTAGGTATAATTTTAGATAAGCTGATTATCTTAAAATGTACAAGTTGCTCAGAGAATCAGATTGGAAACCTCTTGAATTGGCCTGCAGTGTTAATGATATTAATACTGCAGTAAATGCATTCTGCGCTAATATTCAATCGGTATTCCAAGAAGCAGCATCAAAAGTTAAAATACACTGATCCCATTCCTGGTATACATGTGTACACGTATTCTGGTATACACATGACATTATTAGAATTCTGAAGCTCAAGTGTTATAGGAAAAGAACCAAAATATTGCCTTCATTTAAGCAGAAATTTGAGGAACTTAGAAGAATATCTAAAACAATGCTAAGTAACGCTTATAGATCATATGCACAACATGTTGAGTACAGTGTAGAAAACAATACTCAATACTTATGGAGTTATACTAACACTAAGAAGGATAAAAATCACAAGTAATGGAATAAAAAATTAATAGATGATAAAGATACTGCAAACAGTTTTGCTGACTATTTTAAATCTGTGTACGAGTATATGTTAAGTCACACTGTTCTATAACCAATTAGCATCTTCTTCTCACATTCCTTATTTACTTTAGAAATCACTGTAAAAGAAATAAACTAAGCAATTCAAACCTTTAAGCCTAAAACTAGTAGTGGGCATGATGATTTACCACCTTATGTATTAAAAGGTTGTAGCAAGAGTTTATCTCAGCCATTATGTTTATTATATAGTACCATTATTAAGTCTCAGACATTTCCAGACCTCTGGAAAATAACCAAAGTGTGTCCTATACATAAATCAGGCAGGCTCTCTAAAATAGAAAACTATAGACCAATTGCAATTTTACCAGCTCCTGCTAAAGTTTTTGAACATATCTTATATAAATGTATATTTTTTCACATTAACGTTTTTCACGTTTTCACTTCTGACTATCAGGATGGTTTCTTTCCGAATAGGTCTGCTTTAACTAATCTTGTCAACTTTACACAATATGTAATTAACACAAGCAACAATCGCTTAGGAGTTGATACTGTATATACTGGCTTTTCTAAAGCATTTGATAAAATTAATCACAAATTGTTGCTTTTAAAGCTTTCCAATTTTGGTTTCTCTGAGCAATTGCTTAAGCTGACTTCATATTTATTAAACAGACAACAATTTGTTATATGTAAAAGTTATATGTCACACTTATGTTGTAAAATCTGGTGTTCCTCAAGCATCAAACCTAGGGCTATTATTATTCCTTTTATTTACTAATGACTTACCAAATGTTATAACATTTTCTGAGTGCCTTCTTTATGCGGCTGAGCTTAAATTATATAAGGTGATAAGAAATAAGAGTGACTCCAAAATGTTACAAACAGATATAAACAACATTGTACATTGGAGTGAAGAAAACCATCTATTATTTAACGTAAAAAAATGTTTTTTTGTTAAATATACTAAATGTTGTTACGTTTACTACTTATACTCTGTATACAATGAACAATAATAAATTGAATATCACTAAATCCATTAAAGATCTGGGTGTCAATTTTAATGAAAATTTGTCCTTCAGGTGCACATTGATACTGTAGTTAACCAGGCCTTTAAAAGCGTAGGATTCATAATTAGAAATGGCGCACACTTCCAAAATATAGATTCCATAGTAGTTTTGTTAGATCCAAACTGGAATACTGTTGTTTAATCTGGTCACCACACTACAAATCTTATATAGCACGAATTGAAAAAGTACAGAATATTTTTTTAAAACTATTATATTATAAACATTTCAGGATTTATCCTAATTACATGAAGTATACTGAGTTATTAAGAGTATTTAGAACAATGTCATTAGAAGATTGTAGGAAAATACAACAACAGTTATTCCGTTACAAAGTAATTAATGCTAGTATGGATAATAGTAAATTCTTACAAGAAACAAAGTTTAACACCCCACACTCACACCTCAGATCACATTGCTTATTTTATTATAATAAGTCTAAAACACTGATTCATCAAAATTCTCCGCTTATAAAGACGGTATCTCATTACAATGACCTTAGTAGTAATTATGATTTGGATCGTAATACTTTGTATCGTATATACAAAAAATCTGATGTGTTGCACTCACATGACTTTCTCTACCCTTGTACTAACCATTCTTACAAACTCTTATTCCTATATCTTCTTTCTTGATAGTTGAGATACACATTTGTACAAATTATCTTATTGCTTATTTCCTTGTAGGTGCAAGGGGAATGTTAGAATACAGTAGGCTTTGTGCGATAGTCAAATGTTTGAGATTCTGTTGTCTTTGCACACTTAACATATAAAAAAATGAACAACGATGACCCATTTCATGAAAGCTCTTTTTCCAAAACTCACACACATAACAAGGAATATCTCCGAAATGGTTCACCCTACAAGAAAATTTATTGAGACATAAATTGTGTATTTTAGCAAGATCTACATTTTTTGTATATAATTTGGTCTATCTCTAACGGTTTACCAGTTATGAAAAAGTCGTCAAGAGTAAATACGTCTACAGGGGCTATAGCCAGAAAATTCAAGATAAACATTTCATTTTTCATCAAAATATCTCAAACATATGACATTTTAACCAAAATCGTTAAGAGCAATTTTCAAGAAAATCAAAATTTTTGAAAAATTTTCCATGTAAAGGGTAGTTTAGGGTGGGGCTATTTTCTTCAAAATCTTCGTGTCGCACCCTTGAAAGACATTAAACTTAAATACCAACTTTGGTTTCTAACCGACTTTTCGTTTTTAAGTTATGCTGTCCACAGACTGACACACAGACTGACACGCAGACACACACATGGACCTTTTTCTAAAAATGCATTTTTTGGATTCAGGGGGCCTCAAAACATGTATTTCCGGTGAAATCTCGATATCGAATTTTTGGGTGGAATACAATACTTCCCCTACTTACCAGTACAGAAAGTAAAAACAACTTCAAAGCATATTTCCATAGTAGTTTCTTTCTTTCTTTTATATATGCGATTTATTGGTAAGTTATTAATATAATATGATATCACTTGGCAACTGGTTAAGTTCAGAGTATTTAATGTAGTGATGTGTTGCTTACATTTTAAGGTTATTTTGAATGTCATTTGTACTTTCTTAGGATGTGTATAATTATGTTTCTTTCATTTTAGTTATTCTGTATTTAACTATTTATTTCATTGTGGTTTATATATGTTATTATATATTTTTCTTTTTTTCTTTTTATTTGTTTTATAATGTAATCTTTGTGTTTTATTTTTACATCACTATTTGGAATGTATATACATTTTAATATATAAATCCAATAATGTTCTCAGTGTAATGATAAACAATGAAAGCATTCAACAAATAGAAAGCACCAAATTTTTGGGAATAATCTTGGACGAAAATATGACGTTCAAAATGCACATAGATTATATCTGCAATAAAATTAGTTCCTATTTATATATACTAAGAAATCTATCAAAATATCTAAATCCAGACTACTTAAAATCAGTTTATTATGGTCTAATTCATCCACATTTGCAATATGGAATCGAGGTCTGGGGTAACTCAAGTATCACAAATGTAAATAGAGTATTGAAATTGCAGAAGAGATGTATAAGATGTATATTCAATCTACAGAATAGAGAATCGTGTAAAGATAGTTTTGTAAAAGCCAGAATACAAACTGTAGTGTCACTGTATGTCTATAAGGTAATAATGTTTGTAGCAAATAAGAATCCTCTACAAATAAAAGACAGCCATAAGTATGGTACTAGAATACAACACAATTATTACAGAGGAAATGTAAATAAAAAAGCCACAGAGAAGGATCCCTTAATAATGGGTAAAATCTTGTACAATAAACTACCAAATGAATTAAAAGTGCTAAGTGGTAATGTATTTCAAAAAGAGCTTAAAACATACTTAATTAAAAAAATGCTTGTATAGAATAGATGAACTGTAAATAATTTGTAAATGAAATACTAGATTGTATAAAACTGCTTGTATATAGATTGTAAATCTTGCTTGTTTATCTCTGACGAGGCTTGAAACTTGTAACAAAGTCTATAAGCTAATAAAGATTATTATTATTATTATTATTATTATTATTATTATTATTATTATTATTATTATTATTATTATTATTATTATTATTATTATTATTATTATTATAAATTGCATACGCTGTTATAATTGGGGCAATGCCCTGTAACAGCAAATTGAAATAAATAAATGAAGTGTTAAAGCTCTATGCCTCTAACACCAGATAGCAGCAGGACCATTGCAACAGAGAGAAGGAGCAGGAGGATAGCGTCTGTCACCCAATGGCTGATGATAGGATTGAACGATCCTAAAAACATTTCCAGTTTTTAAAACATTTTAAAGTGATCAAAATGATCTCAAACTTGAAGAATACTTCACTGTTATTAGTGCTTCTGTTTTTGATATTCAGGTGTATACATGTTTGGAATGTACTGGACCAGCTCTCAAGAAAGAAAAATGTGTCTTTGCAACTCATCAAATCTCATTTTTAGGCCATATAGTTTCTCCTACTGGTATTACCATTGACTAGCAACTAGAGGACTTCTGCCTCCTAAGAATGTAAAAGCCTCGGTGCGGTTTGTTGGGATGGTTAAGTTTTTTAATAAATTCTTACCCTTTTCCGGTGAAATCTAGGCATAGAATTTTTGGGTGGAATACAATACTTTCTTTTACCTACTAAAGGTAGTTGATAGAGATAGTAAAAAGCAGTCTACACTGTTAATTAACACACTCCTATCTAGATCATGGAAGATAAGAGTGTGACGGACAAGGGGACTGAACAATATTTTCTGGAGTAGGTCCATAGTATCACTGTATTATGGAGCATGACTTCCAACATTTTACGCAACGGAAAATTGCTTGTTCTTTCAAACCAGCCGTGTATAGAACAAGGTAGTAGAGGTGGGGTGAGGAAAGCAAGAAATTATTGACTCTTCTTTATATGTCTTAGACATGCAAAGAGAAAGAAATTTTAAAACCATCAGTTAGCAACCAACACTTCAAAGATTTGACTATCTCTTGGGCCCACCTTGTTCTCCTATTCCATTTTACTCACAAGGAAATATGTAATAAAACCATTTCTACAAAGTCTTCTTCTACTTCACGGCTTGGGCATTCAACCCGTTCCGGCTCCAAATTACTCATGACATCGTTTCTTTGGTCTTCCTGGTTTCGTTTAACCTTGTGGCTCATAATTTATAGCTGCTTTGGGTACTCTGTTGTTTGGCATTCTGTCCAAGTGTAACTTCCAATTTTCTTTATTTGCTTTCACTATGTTATTTAATTAATCTACTTTTAATTCTTTGCGAATACTTATTAGATTTTCTATCCAGTTTTGTATATCCTGCTATGGATCTCAGGAATCTCATTTTTGCCGATTGAATTTTTTTTCCAGGTGTTGGTTATTTCTACAAAGTCTATCTCGATTAACATCAAGTAGAGAAAGGAATAAGTGTGTGTGTGTGTGTGTGTGTGTGTGTGTGTGTGTGTGTGTGTGTGTGCGTGCGTGCGTGCGTGCGTGCGTGTGTGCGTGTGTGCGTGTGTGTGTGTGTGTGTGTGTGTGTGTGTGTGTGTGTGTGTGTGTGTGTGTGTGTGTGTGTGTGTGTGTGTGTGTGTGTGTGACGGGGCAACTTCCGGAAGGGAGGAATGAGATGAAAGGATACTAAGGGTTGCATGACTGAGGACGGACAAGAGCAAACGTAGGGCGCCTGACTACAAATTTAAACCGCCCATGGTGGTTCGTATTACCAGCTTCCCTTCCCCCTTTCGGGCTTATATATCCCCTGGGGGACCCGGAACTCGTACACGTCCCCCGATCCATGGACGAGGATTTACAGAGAATCAGGCAACGCCGAAATACCTGCCGTACAAATGTTTATCTCGACTAACACGAAGAAGATATAGGAATAAGAGTTCGTAAGACTGGTTAGTACAAGAGTAGAGGAAGTCATGTGAGTGTAACACATCAGATTTGTTTTGTTAACGTCCTCCAACGTAATGTCATATCGTACGGTGAATAACTGAAATGGGTGAAATGATGCTCTAATGAGCCCAACATTCGTCTTTTTAGGATTCGGCATTTCTAAAAAAATGGTCACTATGCGCAAGGACTTCACAAATTTTTCCCGAGGCTGGATGTGAAGTCTAGTGTCGGTACTCGGCGAATTCTCATTGCGCATGCACCAGGACTTGAAAATGTTATGATTCAATGTGTAATAGGTAGAAGTGCTTTATTCCAACCAACACTTTCATGCCAAGTTTTCAACGGAAATAAATATGTAATGCAAACCAATAAATTGTATATCTGGGAAATAGTTAACTCTACGAAAAAAAAAGTATTTTATATAAAATATGTATTTTAACGAGACCTACACTTTTCTGCAGTAATATTTCGTGCATCTCTTACAACTCGACAATTGTACAAAAGTCATTCAGAACGAGGAGTACTTCAGACTATTCACAGAAAATGAACATTTTGAAAAAAAGAAAAAAAAGTTCCATGTAAAGGGTAATCTGGGGCTGGGAGTTTTCTTGAAAATCTTCGTGTCGCATTCTGGGAAGATACAAAACTATATACCAAGTCCAGTATTTAACCGACATTTGTTTGTGTTATATTGTTCACCCCATCCACACACGGACTTTTTTTTTTCCTTCTAAAAATACCTTTTACATGCAGGAATTCTCAAAACGTGTATTTTCAATGAAATCTTGGTGTCGAAAATTTTGGTTGGAATATTTTCTTTAAATAGGTATTAAAGAAATTATCTTTATTTTTATTCAGGGGAGCTTATAACGTGTATTTGGTATTGAGGGGAGCTCATAACGTGTATTTCCACTCGAATGCTAGTCGCACGTTGCAGTATCGTATTTAAGGTGTTGAATAACAGTTCTAATACTAACATATCACTACCCAAATTACTAATTCACGTATAAATACACGATTGCTGAACTAGTTACGTTTATGCAACGTTGGCGCTTCTGTCGTTACATGTAAGACTTTTTATCTGGCTCTTTATCTTCGGTTGGCAATAACTCCTCCATCGCTTTGACTAACCGACCAGCAACAGACCTGCGCTTGCGCCAGTACTTCCTTGTTTCACGTAGACGGCCAGGTACAAACACCCCGCACTTATCAGAAATATGTTAGAAATGGGCATTTCTAAAACAAAATGCGTTTCACATAAGTTATGTACCTTAATGAAATCTAAATATGTCGTGTGGTAAGAGCTTGTCCTTCTCTTACTCTATACCTACCAGTTACAGTAACGGAAGTATAGAACCGTTAAAGTTTGTCCGGTTAAAATATAGAGATCTTGGCAAAAGTCTTCCAAAATGAACAGGACTTCTGAGGATTTTCACAAAAAGCTCAAGATATACATGTCATTTGTCATGAAACTACCTCAAACATATGTAATTTTAATCATAATCGTTATGGCCATTTTTGAGAAAACAAGAATTTTTGAAAACTCTGGAGTTGTTGTTGTGGTGTTTAACGCCCGCTTTTACTACTACGGCACCGCAGGCGGTGACACTGATGACACATGGAATGAAGATGGATCACCAGTGGAATGAGATGGCGGGGGAAACCGGAGCACCCGGAGCAAACCCGCCCTGACGCCGCTTCGTCCACCACGAACACCACATGCGGGTCCCTGGGATCGAACCGGGGCCGCCTAGGTGGTAGGCGAGTGCGCTAGCCGCTCGGCCACGGCGCCGCCAAAAAAAACTCTGGAGTAAAAGGTATTTTGGAGTCTGTGTACCTACAGACATATCACTAAACAATAAGCAGGAAATATGTTTTGTAACACCACTTTGTAAAGGGGCGAGTAGAGATTCTTGTAAGGGCAATGCATCACATTTTTCCTTTGTTTATGAACAAAGCAGTTGGTAGCGCGCTTGCCTCTGGCGCGGAAGACCCGGGTTCGATCCCCGGTACCAGCATGGGGATTTTATCCCCTCTGGGAGGTCTGGCACGGGGTGCACTCAACCTCGTTAGGTCCCGGGGGGACCAATTGAGGAGCTACTTGATGGAGAAGTAGCGGCCCCAGGTCTATAAGACCGCATAACTGGCCGGGGGGGGGGGGCTTCGGGGCGCTGATCACGTCCCACCCTCCAGTACTCCACCTCACCAATGACGCCTGTAGTGGGCAGAGGTGGGGGATGCAGCGGTTGGGCGGTTGGCTTTGGCCCTTAGTGGGCTGTCGCGCAGGGATTTAGTTTAGTTTATGAGCATCGCTGTCAATTACCAGGATCATATTAGCGCCGCCGTTGTGCCGAAATTTCAGCCTTCTTTTACATGCCAGTACATCTACTGACTTAAAAACCATAGATTTGGGCCAGGTTTGAACCCGCGACCTAGCCACCCAGAGGACATACTTTGTTCACTTTAACTATAACAGCATTGATAAATAGTGCTCTCCAATTAGAAACTAAAGCTTCACTTATCTGAGTAATATTGCAAGTTCTTCAAACGCTGACTAGTTTCAAGTTGCATCCAACTAGTCAGCGTTTGAAGAACTTGCAATGTTATTAAGTTAAGGTTTTAGTTTCCAATTTGCTCTTATTTTAGATGATGTTGCTTCATTGTTAATAGCTTCAATTTTCCTTTGTTTAGTGTTCTCCAAGCTTTAACCAGTTTTACTTCTTGATGTTGCGGTTTGTGTTACGTACAAAAAGTTAGGCTTTAATAAAACACTTATATTAAGCAACACATTTCTTAAATAGTACTGGGAAGTTTCTATACAACTTAATGATTTTGTTATTTGAATTACAGTACACTAGCCTGTATGTGAGATTATGTTTAAATATGCAAAGATTCTTTAAATATTTTTCAGTACTAAAGAAGCTTGTTATTTTAACAATGCATTGATATTAACGATTAATATACTGTTTTGGCATAGTAATTGAAAATATAAAAAGAAAAATAAATGTATCGATGCACTCAAATGCTTCTACATATGTATGTTCTGTTTCGTATGCAATTCGTATGCAGTTTAATGGAGGATTTCCCAAGTAAGAACAATGAAATTACTTTCAATAAAAATGTGGGTACTTACCAGAATTGAAAATGAATGTGTTGCAGTAAATTAAATCACACTCAGTTTAGGTATAGATACTTTAAAGTGTGCTTCAGAATTGGCACACAACAAGGAAGTAAATTTAGTATTACCTAATCACTATCGTGAATTTTGGAGAGTTGAGTAAGACTCAATAAATAAGAACTAGGCAACGAGAAACATATGAAAAACGCTTGTTTAAAAGCACGAAAGTACCATTATAAAAAGCTGCGTTTAAATTCCATGTTTTCCTACAGTAATTCAAGCAATAATATTTTTTCTCTTTCAGGAAAAATTACCTCTAATCCCTTTGATCTCCTTTTTGACTTGCAGAAAATTCAAAGTAGATTTGTTGTTGTTGGTTTATTTAATGACGCTGTATCCAGTGTATTCTGGATTTCCGCGTCTGGTGTCTTTGATGAAGTAGAGATGTAAATGTAACATAAGATGTAATTTGAATATACATATGTTCTTATTATGCTGTTAGTATTATAGTTTCATTTTACATTTTCTGAGGAAACGAAGAAGAAGTGGTGCTATAGAACGTATTTTCCAATTTAGAAGTGATGAAATATTCCAGGGACCGTGTCCAATACGTGCACATATGTGTGAATATAGAGATGTCGAATTTTGGTAATTTTTAGGGCATTGAAAGAATATATGATCTGCATCGCCAAACTGACCACACTCACAGCAATCTGTATCGCGTTTTCCGATCTTAAATAAATAAGCCGGGGTGGGTGCTACGCCTAATTTCAATTTTGTTGCCAGAGATATAGCCTCTTTATCTACATTTTCCACTGGAAACCATGGTGTTTTAGATGATCTAGGTAGATGGAAATAAGTATCGATATGATGAGTAATATGTTGTCGGACGTCCTGGATGTGTATTCCTGGTGATGGATTTGGGGGAGAATTATTGGCAGCTGCTTTGGCCAGTTTATCTACGTACTCATTACCTGTTATGTTGGAATGGCCAGGTATCCATATAATATGTGTCATGTTATATCGTTGATCTAAAGAATCTAGTTCGTGGAAACATAATATTTCCCACCAATCAAGAGAAGGTTTTATTTGGAATCTATTAAGAGTTTGTATAGCACTGTAGGAATCGATACAGAGTAGGATTGTGGAATTATGTATATGACGTAAAGAATATAGAGCTTGGTATATTGCGTATATTTCTGTTGAATAATTAGAAAAATAACGTGGCAGAGTGAATGAGTCTCTGGTATCCGTGGTTTGATTGAAATATGCAGCTCCCGCCCCATGGTCAGATAGTGATCCATCAGTATATATAATCTGAGGGAGTGATTGTAAAGATTGAGAAAACTGGTCTAGGAAGTATGCAAACTGTTTAGGGGTAGTAACATCATGTTTTTGCCAGTTAGACAGAATAAATTTGGTTTTAGGGATCAGCTGATCATATTTGAGATAATATAAGGGAGGTCTCCTATGGGACATCCCTCCCTGGAATGATTTGAAAGCTTTAAATATTTTTAAATATATCGGTGTCTGCTTCCGTGATCCTATTTTGCACTGTAAACGGATATTAAGGCCTAGCTGCAATTTAGAGAACAGCGGTGTCTCTGTGAAGAGAAAGAGTTTTGCTATAAAAGGAATAGTTAGGGTTATCTGCCGTTCGGCGAAATTTTGTAGTGCTAATTCGGCAAAATCTTTTTGAGTAGCAGGTTTACCGCCGATCCCTAAAATAAGTTTACCAATTTGATAAATTATGGATGTAATTTTATTTTGCATTCCAACTGGATATGCAGTAATAGTGATGGCTCCGTAATCTATTTTCGATTGGCAAAGGGCTTTAAATATGATATATAGGTATCGTGGGTGTGCTCCCCAATGTCGACCTTGTATGTATTTAAATATGGGAAGGGTTGATCTAAGGGTGGAGTGAAGATACACAGCATGATTTTTCCAGGATAGTTTATGGTCAAAATATAAGCCTAGGAATTTGGTTGACTGGGTGAGAGGTATAGGATGTCCGTCAATATGTAACGGTGATTGTAAAATTGGTGTGCCGCGTTTAAAGAAAATAGAATGACTTTTACTAACATTGAGTTGTAACCCTAGTCGTATGAGGGTTTGCACTAACAAGTCTAAGTCATGTTGTAGCTTATGTGTCGATAAACGGATTTCCTGAATCGTTGCCGGAGAGTAAAGACGGATATCATCAGCAAAAAGGAGCAGTTGACTCTGTTTAAAAGGAAGAGTACTAAGTTCCTGGATATAAATAATAAATAGTAGCGGACTTAGAGGAGTACCTTGGGGTAATCCTTGAGAACTGTAGCGAATTTGGGTGTATGAGTATTGTAGATTTAATTGAATTTTACGGACAATAAACAGGTGGTAAATACATCGTACTATAGGTGCTGGAATGAAAAGTTTCCTTAAAATAGGGATGAGGATGTCCAACTGTACAGAATCGTATGCGTGGGAAATGTCTAAGAAGTGGGCTAGAAGTCCTCGGTTGTGGGTCCAATTGACGTGTATGTCATGCGTTAGTTGAAGTAGGTTGTGATGTGTGGAGAATAGTTTTCTGAATCCGTGTTGTCCTTTGGGCCAAAAACCGTAACGTTCCATATAAAACGTGAGTCGGGTTTTTAGAATTTGTTCAAATAGTTTCCTTAGTGTGTTGGCTAGGACAATCGGTCTATAGTGATTTGCTGCCCTTCCTGTTTTATTTGGTTTCAGTAGTGGTATGATGTAGAAGTGTTGCCATGAATCTGGGATATGACCTGTGTAAAGAATGTATGAATACCCATGTGTAATCAAAAGATTTAAGGTATGTGGAAAGTGTTTGATTGTTTCGTATGATATTCTATCTGGTCCTGAAGCGGTGGATTTGTGATGTGAACTAAGTGCATTAGATAGTTCGTGTGTTGAAATTGGTGACATGAGTGCTAGTGCACCCTCAAATAAAGGCTCTTCCTGTGTCACGGAATTCAGAAAAAGAGGATTGTTACGTACCGAGTCTGGAGTGTGTTATTCTAGAAATTGTTGTTGAAGATGTATGCCCATGTCTATGGGATTAGTAGGGTGTCCGGTATGTCGTGTGAACCAACGTAGTTTACGCCACATTGTGGAGGTAGTAATTGATGGTGACAATTCCGTACAGAATTTTCGCCAACCTTTGCGTTTATGGTATCGGATGATGCGTCGAGTGGATGCGAATTGTGCTTTTAAAACTATAAATTGGTTACAGGTTGGTGTTTGACGGTATTGGTTTAATGCTAATCTACGTTTAGCAACTGCCTCGGAACATTCTGGAGACAACCAAATGGGTTTGTACCTAGTTGTATTGGATGAGTGTATCCGAGTTGGAGATATATGTGATAGTACCTTGCTACAATGAAAGACACGTGATCCATAGGATGTTGTGTTGTGTATGATTTGTTAGATGTTAATGAAGTTGCTATTAGCCTGTTGGTAAAATCATTCCAATCCAGTATTTGTTGACGAGGAATGGAAGGTCGACGAGCATCTAAAGTAGGTGGTTTGTCTATATTTATAAGTATGGGAAAGTGATCACTTCCCATAGAATCAAGTCTTACTCTCCAATGGGTATTTTGGGGCCCTAATGACCAAGTTGTCGACGGGCCCTTAAACCCAACACACACACACACACACACACACACACACACACACACACACACACACACACACACACACACACACACACACCCAATGGGTATTTTGCCATAGCGATGATGATATCAGTGATAGATCTGGATATGAGGGAAGTTGATGAGCAGGACCAAATCGGGTTGGTGAGTCGTCATTAAGCAAAAGGAAATGTTGTTCTATTAGCTGATGAAGAAAGAAAAAATTATGTTGGGAACAACGAATTTGGTTCGGAGTAAGGCCAAGATTAAAATCGCCACAGATTATGGTGTTTTTATTTGGAAGTAATGGTATATGATTCATCCAGAAAGTACGAGAAATAAAATGTTGTGGTGCATTATAGATTGCTATTAGTTGCAAACTAGGAAGTTGGAGCAATATGGCCTGAAATTGCTCGTCGAAACTGTTGATTGTTTGAAAAGAGGACACCAACAAGGAAGGATGAAGAAGAACCATGATTCATCCTCCTCCCCCATGCAAGCGATCCTGTCGGATAACCTGGTATGGACGATATCGAAATGTTTGTTGAGGGGTTAGCCATGTTTCTGAAATCACTATAATTGTCTATGTGATATCTCTCTAATAGATGTTGTAGATCGTGTAATTTAATATAAGATATTTTCGTGAAATGAGTTGTCTACGATGAACTTTATAGCAATGGCCTCTTCATTCTGAGTAACGTGCGTAACTAGTAAACTGTAAGAGATAGACAGAATCTAACTGCACGAAAATGTAGATCTTGTTAAAACACACAATTTTTAAATAGTACTTTTTGGAGATAACTATATAAAAGAAGTTGCCTGTTATTGTTTGTATTTTCAAATAGTTATGATTTTCTCATGTAGGAAGTCTTATTCGGTTTTTATTATCCCGACCATTCAAAGAGAATGGAATATCAGCGACGTGCTGTTAAAGGAACAGAAGAGAAACAGAATTTCAAAGTAATCATATGGCGACCACTCTTAAAGCAACTATCACACAAAGCCTATTGCATTGCCATATTTCCCTTACACATACAAGAATATGAGCAATAAAATAATTTCTATAAATCTCTATGTCGATTAACATGGAGCAGAAGGAGGAACAAGCGTTTGTAGGAATAGATTGTGCAAGAGTCTAGAAAGTCGTGTCAGTGCAACACATCAGATTTTTACTATTTCTATTACGTCCAACTAGGGGATTCTGTATGTGTGTGTGAGCGTGTGTGTATGTGTATGTGTGTGTGTGTGTGTGTGTGTGTGTGTGTGTGTGTGTGTGTGTGTGTGTGTGTGTGGGTGTCCGTTTGCAATATATGATTAAACAAATTAAGAGTTAGTTAATTACCCAACTTTGTTAACTGAAAAATGTCAATAGTTGTAAACACATTCTGCTCCAACTTACTTAAGCCAGGACATAAAGTACTTACGTTTGTAAGTCACCCTTAGGATATTTATCTCTGATGAGAGATTCTCTTGTGGTCTACCGGGAAATTACGAATCAGATGGGGAGTTTAATGTCACACTGGCAAGTTGGCTATGATAGCGTAGTGATAAGGGCATCCGCTCAATTAGCAGAAGATGCCCACTATGGCATAGAATTTTTCAGTCCTGATTCCACCACTTATTCTTATTTATTTCTTGAATTTGCGAATGCTTATGCCTTTTTTCGAATAGAAATGTGTTACTCGTTCTTTTTGTCTTCTGGCCTTGCAAAGAGAGTGGTATTTCACAAGTATTGCACAGGTACAGACTTATATACAGTTTAAAAATCCACGAAAGTTAAATTAGTTTGTGGTTCAATATTAGCAGTTTTCTCACTGAGTTATTTAATTACAAATATGTGATCTATCGTAGAAAATTATATTCTCTTCATTTCTCTGTTATCTGCTGTACTATAAATATGCGATCCATACAGGATCTCCCTCTTCTGAATCCATGTTGCTGGTCACTTAGTAGGATTTCACATATATTATTTAGACGTTTAGTTAAAATTTTAGCAAATATTTTGTAGCCCACATTTAAGAGGCTTATACCTCTATAATTATTTAATTCACTCCTGTTTTCTTTCTTGAAAATTGGTTTAACCATAGCTCTTTTCCATTCATTGGGAATTTTTAGGGCATGCCAACATATGTTTAAAATATTTAAATATCTGTATTTGATTTTGGGCGATGAGTATTTCAATAAGTCCAGATTTATCTCAGCACATCCTGGTACCTTATTACTTTTGAAGGTTTTCATTGCTTCTAAGAATTCGTTCATTGTGACGGAATCAACCTCAACGTAAGTTTTACTTGATCCTTCATGTTCTTCTTCCCCTGGGTGAAACCATAATTCTTTAAAATATTTTAGCCAATCATCTTCAGAAATATTGCTTAGTTCTACAGTGTCCTTTTCTGTTATATTTAGATGCCTCATTATTCTATATACCTGCCTTTGGGCTCCATGGACATCATATTCCAAATTGCTAACATATCAATCCCAACTCTGTTGTAACTTGCACATTTCTTTTTTCACTATGGCACTTCTCTTATATTCAATTCTGTTTTCATTGTTAGGTTAATTTAATAGTTTTAAATAGGCTTCTTTCTTATCTCTAATTAATGAAGCTATATTATTATTCCAGATATACAATACTCGCTTTTTGGATCTTATTTTCCTCTTCCCTAGTGCTTCATTGGCAGCTTTAGTGATAACATATTTCAAATCTTCCCATTCTGAGTTTACGTCTAGACTTAATGGTCGATGATCTATATATTCATCTAGACACTGACAGTATAATCTCTTTATACTGTCTTACCTTAATAAGTGAGATAATACATTTTCATTCTTCCTGTTTACTTTATACCATCTTTTCAGTTGTTTAACTTTTGTCATTAACATAAAATGATCTGATGATATGTCATAGCTTCTATACACTCTTGTGTGTTTTATCAGAGGTGCTAATTGGTTATTGACTAAAATGTAGTCTATAATACTTCTTGATTGTCTACTGGCCCACGTATATTTGTGTATATCTTTGTGTCTGAAAAAAGAATTCATTACTTTTAATCTATTGAAGTTTCAAAAGTGTCTCAAGCAGTGTAGGTTCTCAATTATCCTTTTATGGGTGATATCTTTTATAGGTAGTTTCCTGATTCTGATGTTGAAGTCTCCGCCCACTATTACTTGATTATTCTTATTTGGGGAATCTAGATAATTTTGCAAACTCTTATAAAATTGTTTATTTTCATCTTCTTTGCCCTCTTCAGGAGCATATATACTTACAGTTGTTAGGTACCCTCCGAGCATTTTTCTGCTTTAGCTCTGCTTTCTTGGGCTACTCCACTATAAAACAACATATATTTTAACTCCTTAGAGCCCATCAACATGTTTTTGGTTTCCAATAATAGGGCAAGGTCCATCTGTGCTCTTTTTAATTCTCTTTCTGTTTCATTTTCTTTGCTGGATATCACTCGTACATTCCAAGTGACTATGTTCAATTGTTCCACAACGCCTTTTACCATTAACCTTTTACATTTGGCTGAGGTCGACTTCATTAAATCCATCAAGCTTTCCTTTTTCTGAGCTTTATGAGTAGGACCTTTTCAACATGGGAGGGGTACTAACCCATTTACCATAACCCACAACCTGGAGGACCAGAGTTTAATTTGGAGTTCTCTCTCCTAGGCTGAATATCATCCAAGCTTTGGAGTCTCGCCTGCCCCTCTATTGTATAAACCCCAATAGATGGGTTGCCTCATCCACCAAACTCGCCGTTCCGAAGGTCATCGTCTCTGCCTGTTTGCTGTTGAGGACTTCACACGTAACCCTGCATAAGGGGCCCTTCGACCAGGTACTACACACACAGGTCAGTATGACCTGGAGCTAGCGAGGGAAGGGACACTACCCCCATTGATGGGACAACTGATCCACCCACTGCCCGGTATTCATTGAGAGAAATATGAACTGATATGGCTACATTGGCATATTGAAAGGCAATTTAAAGAAGAGTACCAAGAAGTTTAATTTAGTTGACCGTTACAATTCCAGCAGGACATACTGCAGAGATTGTCCATTTGTGGTTGCCATATAATACTCCACACCACTAAAAACACCTGCACAATCTGCAGATCTCAACCTCATTGAGAACCTCTGGAGAGAGCTGGAAGACAGAATAAGAAAGCACCTCATATCCACCAAATCTCAACTAAAGCAGCTGCTTGTGACAGAATGACATATTATTGGTTCATAAACAACTAGAAAACTTGTCTATTCAATGCTTAAACAGTTGACAGAAGTAATTCATAGAAGAGGTTAGCATACAAAATATTATGAAAACTTAAATTTTTTGTTAGTGTGTGTATGTACATACAGGGTAAGGTTGCGTAATTCTGTGATAGTTTTGAATAAGTGTTGTGTAATGGTCATAAATGGACAAAAGTCATTTAAATAACAATCCAAGAACACAATTAGAATGTTCTTCAGCATATGTTACCTGACTGAGCATTGAAAAGTGTATAAATACATTAAAAAATTGTAGAAATAACTTTTGTGATGATGGCTCCTAAATGCATAATAATATTCCTAAATCCATGATGTGGTGTCCTAATTCATCCTAATTCTCTGATATCAAAAACAATGACAACATACGTGCAAAGTACAACTGGTTATTAACATTATTACCTTTATATTTACCTCCAATTAATTGTTTGAAACTAATTAGAAATGCTCTTTTGGCAAGGAGTTAAATGCCCAAAAAATATTGACTGTTTCATCAAATTCATTAAACAATATATTCTATAGTCATTTCCTTTCTCAGTAACTGCTGAGAAATGAAAGTAGAGAAGTTCAGCTATCTGTTGGATACCCCTGAACAACTATTGCAGAATAGAATGGCAACTGAACGTTGTATCACTGTATTAGCGGTATCAGAATTAGGCATTTAGGAATTTATTTTGTTGTTTGATGATGCTGTCAATTGACAGGATCACATCAGTGTCCCCGATGCGCCAGAATTTGGTCCCGCTGAATTCTTTTAGGTGCCAGTAAATCTACTGACATGGAGCTGTCATTTTTAAGCACACTTAAAATCCATTGGTCTGGGCCATATTTGAACCCACAACCTTGGGATCAGTAGGCCAGCGTCTAACTCCTGAGCCACCCAGACCGACTTCTTCACCCTACCAATGTAATGCTCTTGTATGAATAAGTATGTCCTCCTTAAAATTCAACTTATGAGAACAAAGACTTTATATATTAATGCAGAACAAAGTAACTTTAATTCCATTATATCTGTACTTTAACAAGGGCTGTGAATTCCATATTGTGAACCTTGTTCTAAGTTTTATGACCAGCGAATATTCTAAATAAAGATTTTTAGTGTGTATTTGCAACTGTGCGAATACTTATGTCCAGGCGTCTAAGCCAAGAAACCTCCATTTCCACACTTGCCATGTCCTACTTCCCAGCAGTCAGCCAGTGAGGAGTAATAAGGGGAACCTTGTAATCCTAGTTTAAGTTTATTTCATGTGTCATCAGAAGAGGTAAGTATTTTTGGTTGCCCTGGCTTAGCTCGAGATTCAATTCTATCTTCATATTTATACCGGCGAATTATGTCACCAACTGTACTTTTACTAAGATTCACAATCTGTGCTATTTCGCGGTATGTTTTCTTCTTTTCATAGTGATAGATCACTAACTGTCTCTGTTCAAAGGTACTCTGCTTACCTCTGGGCCCCATACTATGCTCTTGCCTTCTTCTTGATTCACAGACTTCACGTACTTCTTCTACAGTGTTGTTTTGTCTACTGACAGACCTCACCTGTTCGTTTGTATAGCATTTCATTGGCACTGTCCGATTCTTTTTGTGTCGTGAACTCATGATGTAAATAAGGTTGAATGGAGAAGCTCTTAGTTTAGCTACATTTTCAACCTCTAAAATAGATATTCGTAGCAAATGATTTTTGTTTAACACAGAGAGTACTCTGGGTTTGACAGACATAATCAATCCTGCTTTATACAGTACCCCATAGCAAAATGCAAAGTCTGTCCAATTATTTATGGGAGTCACTGTATATGGCATTAGAATAGAACAGAAATTTATTTATGCAAACATACTCATATTTATACCATAGTATGCTAGTACAAACACAAAGACAAATGTTGTATACATGTTTACACTACAAGTATTACAGTATTTAAAACTTAATTAATTCTAACTAAACAAATATATTCTTAACCGGCTTTAACACAATAGGAAAAAATAATTAATTCTAATATTTCCCACAATTACCTTAGCTACTGGAAGCCAGCAGCTATTCCATCTGGTTGCCAGCTGGAAATTTACAAAATTTATACCTCCCTCTTGGAGTTGCTTTTTCTATTACTTCCTCTTATATAACATTTTGTTTTATATTGTATGTATAAGGGGGGGCTTATATCCAATATTTACTTTTACACCTCATTACCCTTTTCAATACATTATTTTTATTCACACTTCTTTTAACCATTTTAACCTTATTTTTTTCTAAATACTTTTCTGCTTTCTTGGTATATTCATCTGATCTTGAGTTAAATTTTTTCCTAACTTTTAACTCTATTGGAAAATCTTTCCATTTCTTGAGTACCTATCAAATTTTCTCTCCCTTTTTCCATACCACTACATTTCAAAATATACTACCAATTTTCACACAATCTACCACATTTCATGCATCGCTGCCTCCTTTTTCATCCCTATCATACTACTGTTGTTTGTATTCTCTCGGACTGGAAGCTTTAATATGTATAAAAGATACGACACAATTAAGATAACTGGATATTTATTTTAACACTTTCACCGTTACATGGGCAAGCTATCAGAAGAATAAACAGAGTTTCCAAGCTACAAAAACAAAACACAAAAGTTGTATAAACGATTACAGAATAACCAACACTCCCCCTCGTTTACACAACCTTACATTTTTCTCTTAATCAAAGATAAACAACTTTGATTGTCCTCGTAAATTATTGTGGCACTGTTCACATCTTGGTGCATGTCTTTCAACAAATGCTGCAACCACAGAGCTTCTTGACACTTTCCATGGTCTGGTCATCTCCAGTGGCTGCAACTCAAGTCACACATAGGCATGAGTGAGTTCCTGTGATGCTGAAATGTATGTCTCCATCTGACCCTGCTCCTCTTCCAGGTACTCAATCTCGCCACTCACCTGCTCCATTTCTACCCTCTTATCCCCAGCTTGTGCTCGGAGGTTAGACACACAGTCCTCCAATATGGTTATTCTCTGACAGAGTTCTGTAATGATTTCCATGTGTTCTACTAGGATTTTCTTCACTGCTACCAACTCACGCATCACATCTGAGGACCCTCTAGCGAATAAATTGCTTCTATGACTTCCTTTGTCACTGCCACTGCCACTATGAGTTCTTCTACCACTGCCAATGGCACTGACACTGCCACCACCAGTTCCACTGGCACCACCAGTACAACTTTCTTTGAATTTGCTGGAAATTGCTTCATTGTAGGATTTGGGTTCTTTAATAACTTCTCTTGTAGTATTACACTCTTCAATCAGTCTTTGCGGAGCAATTCCTTTTGTTGATCTCTGAGAAACTCGAGTCTGAGAGTCTTTAACTGATTCATTTTCTTTATCACTCTCCTCCTGAATTTCTACTTCTCGATGTGATATTTTAACTTTGGAATCAACATTTATGTCGATTTCAGATCTATTTAAATCATCACGTTTCCCTTGATATGCTTCCACACTGAACTTGACATCTCGACTGATTATCACCTTTTGTGAAGCTAAATTGTAGCAACGATAAGCTTTTGATTCTTCATCATATCCAAGAAACATTGCTTCTGTTCCTGTATTATCCAATTTCTGGCGTTTCTGGGTTGGAACATGAACAAAACATTTGGCACCAAAAATCTGTAAATTCTTTACTTTAGGCTTTTCATTATTCCACAGTTCATATGGTGTTAATTTCTTTGCTCGAGTAAGGACTCTGTTTTGTATGAAATTAGCAGTCATCACAGCTTCACCCCAAAATTGATTTGGTAAGCCTGCATCAATCAGCATACAACGTGCCATTTCTACCAGAGTTCTATTCTTCCTCTCTGCTATGTCATTCTGCTGTGGGGAATAAGTTGCAGTTAACTGAGTCTGGATACCTTCATTGGCCAAATATGTTCTTAATTGTTTATTTAGATATTCACCTCCACGATCAGATCGAATAATCTTGACTTTTCTGTCAAACTTGTTTTTCACAAGTGCTACATAATGTTTCAAAGTATCAGGAACTTCAGATTTGTTTGCCAATAAATATACATGAGTATACCTTGAAAAATCATCTATAAATGTGACTATAAATTGCTTACCACTTGGTGTCATGGTCTGCATTGGTCCACAAACATCTGTATGGATCAAATCAAGTGATCTGGTAGACTCGCTTGAAGATTGTTTTGGGAATGGTAATCTGGTCAGCTTTCCTTTCATGCACGTATCACATGACATTTGGATACCGCAATCAACTATCTTCAAATCATCTAAGAGACCCTCAGCATGCATTTTCCTTATGGCCTCTGGGTCACGATGTCCCATTTTCCGATGCCATGTATGAATACAATTGCTGTTGTGTTCCAACACTGCATGGATTTTGTATGGCTCACACAATTTGTACAAGTTTCCAGTGGACTTAGCAAATCCAATCTGTTTTCCATCTTTGCATATTTCACAATAGTCTTTACTGAAGTTAACAGAAAAATTGCTTAAGTTTAGCTGTCGAACAGAAATTAAATTTCCTACAACTTTAGGAGCATAAAGCACATTGGTAACAGTAACTGGTGTCACTTCTCCCTTTTTATTCTTAAACATTAATTTTCCTGTCCCGATGCCAATAACATCAACTAGTTCACCATTTGCAACTTCAACTTTATTAACATAGGATCTATCCAAGGATGTGAAAAACTCTCTGTCATTGGTTACATGCCAAGTGGCACCTGAATCTAAAATCCAACTATTTGACGGAATGTCAAATGTAAATATATGTTCTTTATGTTCAACTGCATTCACTTTATTTGGTTTTTCTTTCCAACTTGAGTATTTCTTGCAATCCTTTTTCATGTGTCCATACCTTTTGCAAAAATAACATTTCATGGAAGTGTTTTTAAAATCTTTTCTGGATACTGTCATCATTTTATCTGAAGAATTACAGGGAGCCCCTTCTGCATATTGTTTACGTTCATATTCAGCAATCACCTTTTGCTGTACTATGGCAAACGTTAGTTCATCCTCTGGACGTGTTTCCAGTGCTGTAATTAATGGATCATAATTTCTAGGCAAACTGCTCAACAACATTGCAACACTCCATTTATCCGATAAAGATTCTTCACCTATATCTCGAAGCTTTAAAAACAATTCTTGCATGCGAGTAGTATGTTGTGGAATATTACCGCCTTCTTCGAGTTTCAAAGAACAAATTGTTCTCATTAAATGAACTTTATTCGTTAACGTACTTTTCTCATGATATTCCTTAAGAGCATTCCACATTTTCTTTGCTGTGGACTTACCCCTGATGTGGATAAGTTGATCATCTTCCACCGTAAGTCCGATGTAGGCTTGTGCTTTGCTATCAGCTGTATCCCAATCGGTGATTAACCTTTCGTTTGAACCTGTATCTATCGGTCTTTCAGATTCAATTACCTTCTTAAACAAGTTATCTTTCATTAAAAGCAGTTGTACTTTATATTTCCAGTTTGAATAATTATGATTATTCAACTTTACGATGTCATTTCGAAAGTCAGCCATTTTGTTACTTAAACTTTATGTAACGAAACTGAAAATAAACCGCTTCACGTATCGCACTTTATACTTATATGCCTGGGCCCATAACCTGTTGTTTGTATTCTCTCGGACTGGAAGCTTTAATATGTATAAAAGATACGACACAATTAAGATAACTGGATATTTATTTTAACACTTTCACCGTTACATGGGCAAGCTATCAGAAGAATAAACAGAGTTGCCAAGCTACAAAAACAAAACACAAAAGTTGTATAAACGATTACAGAATAACCAACAACTACTCAGATTTATTACACCTGTCCTTGCCAATACTCACCCCATTCTAGTCTCTGCATACCTTTATGTGTTTGTTTCTCCTTCATTCCATTTTTAAGAATCTATGACCTGGTGAACTTTGTACCACCTAAAATTGATTTGATTGTAACTCTTCATTAGTGATGATCAATCATAATCAACCTTCCAGCTCCAGTTAATTGAGATTTACAATATTAGACTCATTATGTATGGTTTGAATGTTGTTTGGTTATTAAAAATATCTCTTTGCAATTCAAATGAATTTAATGTCTTTTATTTGCATGAAAGATAAATGCAGTTAACATTCAATGCAAAGCTTTCTTGAGAACTTTACAAAATTGAAATTCCCAAATTAATTCCATGAGTTAGTTAAGGAAATTGAAGCTATTAGCAGTGAAGCAACAAGATTCTAAAGTAAGAACAAAATTAGAAACTAAAAACTTCACTTATCTTAATAATATTGCAAGTCCTTTGGTGCAATGCTGACAATGTTTCGAATTGACTCAAAAAGTTTTGAGAATGAGTTGGAGTTAACTCAAAACATTGTCAGCTTTGCACCAAAGAACTTGTAATAACTAAGATAAGTGAAGTTTTTAGTTTCTAATTTTGTTCTTACTTTAGAATAATTCCTTGAGTTTTGCTAAAACACATTTTGTAGTTATGTTTATGCCTGCTCTAATTTCTCAAGTCTCGTTAAAACAAAATTGAATGAATTTTTTGTTTATTTCTGAGCCTGCAAAGTCAATTTACTTTAATGGAATGCTTGATCAAAATGAATGTTTGCAAAATTAAATTTGATTTAACTAAATCTATTCCCAAAATCCACTACTTTTCTTTGCACAAAAAAAAAAAAAAAAAAAAAAAAAAAGATTTTAAATATAATAGATGCAGCTGTCAAACAATAAGTCCACCACAAATGCCATATTTTGAAAGTAATCTGAGGTGGCAATTCGCATACTACAAAATTACCAATTTTATTTTTTCGATATTTTGACAGTTCCATTGGACTTTTCTTGATGTTCTTTCTTCCTAAACCATCCCAGCATTAAAGTAAACAAAACAAAAACCAAATTATTCAAATTGGTCGAGCTATTTCCTAGTTTTTCTGAGACTAACAGATGGCAATTGATTATTTTTTTTATTTATTTTTTAACAAGCAGTGTACATAAGAATGTTAAATAAATCTTAAAACAAATAGAAAGATATATACAAACAAAAAATGATGAATATAAATAAGTAAATAAATAAAACAAATAGAAATATATAAATAAAAAATAATAATAATCAATAAGAAAGACAGTGCAATATAGACCATAAAATTTGCCAAATTTTATCATATATATGTATATAGATAGATTACTGACTTCAATAGAACTACTTACAATTTATCTTTTATACTTGTTCTAATTTCATGCTTGCTGAACAAAGTCACTCAGCCCTCTCAGCCCCCTCAGCCCCCCACTTGCTGCCACAACATAGCCAACAATCTATCCATGCATAGCACACCCTACCATAATACTATATAATAGGAAATAGTAAATAGCATAAAAAATCTTTAAGGTCATTAATAAATGGTTTCTTTGAAAAGAAAATATTCATAAATGACAAAAAAGACAAAACAAAATATTATTAACGTTAACCCAGCATTTTCAATATCAGTCAATATCAATGACACCTACATCCCTGGACATCTATACTTCCTTGTCCACCAGCGCCACAGAATCAGGAAATAGTCCACCTAGAGCACGAGGAATACCAATGACAGCAGCAGCAATTGCAAGCACTCCCCTCAGCCCCATTATATGTGAACCCTGTTGACATATTCTATGGCGTAGCTGCTGCTGGCCAAACATATCCTGCTATGATGACAATTAATGAAGGCATTATCTGTGAGACTTCTCTTCACACCGAGACCTGAAGCAACCATTCTGCTGAGGTTTGGTTCTGTCCTGGCACCCACCAGAAAACCATGTGTTACTGTGGATCCTCAAATGGTATTTTTGTGCCCCTACAGTTACCAGTTCCTTCCCGTCAGAGCATGACCATTTCCTCTCCACAGTGTTGTCAAAGGTCCGGCAGCAGTGTTTCCAGCTCAGGCAAAGAAAGAGACAGTGACGGTAGTGGCAAGTGTACCAAGAATATGGTAAATGGTTTGTTAACTTCAACTGGATACTCCCAGTCTCAGAGTTGGCTAAAGTAGATAAAGTCCCATTGGTAGAGCAAGATATGTGCCACACTTGACACCAAGGACTTCTTCCAAGACACCATAGTGCAACAGCTCAGTTGGGATAAATGGTTTGTCTCAAAATCAAGACCAAGTTTTGCAGGAAACATGTCCTCAGATGCAGTTTCTCTTTCCTTGTAAAATGCTTAAATGAGCTAAAAGGGAAACTAATAAAACATTACTAGCTCTCTTCCCTTATTTTGTGCAATAATTATTATGTTGTTACTTATTTATATTAAATATAAGCTAACTAGTTCTAGTAATACATTGTCCCTTATGCAAGTGATGTGAAAAAGTGAAGATTACTATTACAACAGAGCATTACATATAAACAAGATGTAACTAACTAAAACAATTGAAAAGAGAAAAGAATGTTTATAACCACTGTATTTGCTATGCCAAACCTATATTTCATATTCCTTATTATACCCCTTAATTGGATTAATCAGCCAAACCTGTTGTTCTCCTATCCTAACATTAAAATCCCCAGCAGTTATGATCTCCACTTTATCATATTTGGTTCTAAATCCCTCAGTGTATTGGGAAAATAGAAAAAAGACATAGTTGCAGGAACTCATACAAAAAATACAAAATCCTTATAGTTCCCTGTATCTACATTTATGAAAGCATCAAGCATGTTCTACTAAATGAAAAATTTGCTAAAAGGTCACATGCATAGCTATAATGTTAGAAATAAACAGGATTATTACAGAACAGCACTCAGGGGAACATTAAATAATCATTCAATGAAGAGTATAGGGAAAGAACATTATAACGCTTTACCCAAGGAAATAAAATATTTAAAACAAAGAGAGATAAAAAAAAACCATTAAAAAATAAGTAGGTTCTAGAAAATGTTTTCTAAAATATTGAAGAATT
>CM060962.1:201482335-201772335 GCA_030765045.1 Tenodera sinensis | reverse complement strand
GCTCCCTAACAGACAACTAAGACTAGGACATGGCTTGTAAGTCTCCCATATGGGGAGGGTAATCAGAAGAAGAAGAAGAAGAAGAAGAAGAAGAAGAAGAAGAAGAAGAAGAAGAAGAAGAAGAAGAAGAAGAAGAAGAAGAAGAAGAAGAAGGAGGAGGAGGAGGAGGAGAAAAAGAAGTCCAGTTTTGTTTCTCTCATACTGCATAACCAAATCATTTACTTATTCCGGTGCCCTTTTTACTTGCTTTGCTCCGTACGTAGTGGAAATATTAGTTCATCCCAAAAATTGGATATCCAGATCTCACCCGAAATACCTGCATGGTTTCGGAGCATCTAAAGTACATACAACGAATGTTTTTCTGCTGGGCGTGGTAGGTTGCGCAAGAATACCATTACTTCCGAAATTTCGCTAGCGATCGTCTTTGGAACGTTTAACCTATTCATTCATATTCCCATTGTACCTGCAAAAGTTAGCAATAAGGTAAATTCTGTATACGTGTATCTCGATTAATGTGTAGAACAATAAGCTTTTGTAAGAATATCTTTCAAAAAACTAGACAAAGTCATGTGAAAATTATACTCGTACACAAGAAGTTTTCCTTCTCTACCATGCACATAGTAGTAGGTAGAGAATGTATTACATACCACACAAAAATACTATACAGAGGCTTCAGTGGAAATTCACGTTTGCAGGTCTGCTGAAAAGAGAAGAATTTTACAAAAAGGCCAGCGCACTTGTTTGTGCATGAGACGGTGGGTTGTGAGGGTGGGCGAGTGTATTTGTAAACAGCATAACTCAAAAACACAATGTTGGTTAAATAACAAACTTGGTACCTTCATATGTTCGGCTAATTCCGAGGACGGAGACGAAGATTGGCAAGAAAATCTCGCACCCGAGACTACAGCTTCCATGGAACATATTTCAAAATTTTGGTTTTCGGCAAAATGGCTCTAAAGATTTTCATTAAAATACCATATGTTTAAGATGTTTTCATCACAAAGGAAATTTGCAGCTTGCATTATTTGGAAATGACAGAGTTTCTCTTCATTATGCATCACTCTTGTATACTCGTTTATCTACCGTAATGTCTTTGTAATACTTCCACTTGTCTCCAATGAGAGGGCGTGATTCATTTTTGTTTTCTCTACTACGTATACTAAGTATATGAAGTATTGTACTCTGTGTAAAAATTCGATGTCGAGATTTCCCGGAAACATATATCTTTTGAGGATGCCTGAATACGAGAGGGCACTTTTAGAAAAGAGGTCACTGTGTGTGTGTGTGTTTGTGTGTGTGTGTGTGTGTGTGTGTGTGTGTGTGTGTGTGTGTGTGTGTGTGTGTGTGTGTGTGCGCTCGTGCGTGTCAATCTTTTGGCAGCATAAATGAAAAACGAAAAGTTGGATAAAAGTTAAAGTTGGTACTTAAACTAATATCCTTTGAGGATGCGACACGGAGAGTTTGGAGAAATTCATTTTCGCAAACTTTGATTAAAATGCCACATGTTTTTTGATATTTTTAAGACAGATAAAATGGATAATTTGAATTTTCTGGCTGTAGCCTATGCAGTAATTTTACTCCGCATAAATCTTCCATAACTGCCTTACCGGTAGGGATAGACCAAGTCTTAGTATACAAAAATGTACATGTTGCGAATACACACAATTTATGTCCAAATAAGTTTCATTTTCTGTTCAGTAAACCATTTCGGAGATATTCCTTGTCGTTTATATTATGAGTTTTGAAAAACTTTTGCAAATATATAAGGATGGTATGGGAATCTACTCAGAAGATCTTTTCATTCCGAATGGTTTTTACACAAATGGTGAACGTAAGAGAATAAGAAAAGCTTACTAAATTAAATATGTGGATCTCATTAAAGCACATAATTTATTCAAATACTTTCTTCCTTTTCGACTGAACCGTTTCTGAGATAATATCATTCATTTGTTTCTTTTTCAAATAGGAATATGTTATTTGCATTTTATCTCTTGACCTATGAATGACAAACGGTTTTCAAGGATATCGCATATCAACCAGTCGTTAAAATATTTCCCCATCGCTTAAAGCTTACCTACTGTATTCCCATATTGCTGTTGCACCTACAAGGAAATTAGTAATAAGGTGCTTGCTGAAAGTGCTCAAGTCGATTAAAATGAAGCAGTTGAAGCAATAAGCATTTGCAAGAATGTTGTACACAAGAGTGCGTATAGCTCTACATATCTTTGCGAACAGCTTGTCCAAATTGAAGTACGTTAAGTGTCTGTACCGCGACAGCTTGGTGGACCTACTAAGGCTATGCACTTAGACTTTGTCGCCAAATATTAATTGACTTCTTAAACGTAATCAGTTCCAAAGAGTCACTAATGAGCAGTTGTGTAGCACATAAGATCTGAAAGTGTTTTCGCAGATCAAACGCGATGTACTTTTAACCAACCCGCCAGTGCAACAGAATGCACGGCTGGGGATTAAAGCGAGGCAAATTCTGCGTATAGTGGAAGGGGGTAAACCCCAACTCCTCTCCTTCGCAAATGTTAAACATCGCTGCACCAGACGCTCACGAGAAATGCTTCAATCGCGACGAAAATTAAGGTACCACAGAGAGGAAGGGATTAATACTCCATTGTTACAAACATCCAGTTAATCTGTGGGAATTCCACCAATACTACATAACAACTGCCTTTAGTCCCCCAAAAATGTGCACTTTGTTTGATTAGTTTAACTAAGTATATAGTTCCTTTGGTTGGACAGGAATGGACTAAAATCCCAAGGGAAGCCCAGGATAGACCAAGAGCGCCGAAGTATTTTAGGTATAACTCAACACTAGGTCTTACTATCCGACATTAAATCTGTTGTTCTATAAAAAGAACGTTTCTAACTTTAGGCTTAGTTTATTATTATATGGACATAAAAATCTGATTAATATGGAAGAAGTAAATGGCATGCTGCTGGTGGTTTCATCAAAAGATGGTCCACAATAATTATTGCAATACAGAACTTCCAGTAAAGACTTGATGTGTGACATTCATGTGTTATTTCTCTTCTCGTGTGTCCATTTGAAGTTAATTAAGATAAATTGTTTTCAGAAAGGGCTGGCCCCGTTGCACCTGTCTGCTGCGCAAGGGGTCCCGGGTTAGATTCCCGTCAGCGGGGTAGGAATTTTTCTCCAGCCAGTATTATTCCTCATCCTTCCATGAGTCTGGAACTATAATGGCCGCGCCGTGGCTGAGTGGTTAGACCGCTCGTCTACTACATAGCTGGTAGACTTGCATGTGCTATGTGGGGTCTAGGCGGGATTTCTCCGGGTTCTCCGGTTTCCCCCACTACTCAGTTCACAAATTGCTCCATTATCACCCTTCCAATCATCCATTTCGCCTCCATTTCACACCATCCTCTTCCTCACTACCATACCTGGTGCTTGGCTGACCACCTGCTTCCAGGTCTTCACTATGTCTGGTCCAGAGGTCCCTCTGCTCCCCGACAGGCGTCGGACCCTAGGCACTGGCTTGTAAGTCCTAGGGGGTGTAAGTCCTCGGTATGGGGAGTGTAATCAGGAAAAGAATAAGTTTTCTGAAATTGTGTTATTGCACACTTCTTTGTACATAAAAGGGAATACAGTAACATTAAGCGATATTCACATTTTAAGAACTGTTCGCTGCGTGATATTTCCAAAGTGCTGTTCTATTCCCACGAGACTACAAAAAACAAAACTATTGAGGCTTCCTATTTGAGAAAAGTTGTTGTTGTTAGCTAATGCTGGATTTCTGACACTGAAGTCATTAATCCTCCTGCTCTCCAATATTTTTCACTGATGGATGGGGCACAAGAAGTGGCCGGGCATGTTTGAAGGTGGTCTCAATCCATTTCCTCTTGCAGATCACATAGAGGACAGAGTGGTGAAGCATATATCCCTATTCTGTTTAAATGTTTTGCCAATCATGTCCTGTAATCAACCTGAAGGTTGCAACTGCTGTTTTTCGAGGATACTCAGGAATTACTGTTTGAATGTTTGGTAGTTCCCATCTTTTATTCTTTGATTTTTCATAGTAATATTTTGCAATATTTTTTTTGAATTCAGAGTTCATTAATCTTTTAGCTGCATAAAATGGTAGATTACCTCTAGATTTTTGTACCCCGCTGGTACCCTTTTTTGCAAGAAAATCAGCTGTATCATTACCACTCAGTCCACAGTGAACTGGTATCCATTGGAAGACTAGGTGTTTTTGAAGTGCTGTTAGATGGATAAGGATTTTCCAACATTCTATAATAGTTTAGTTTTTTGGTAACAACTTGGAATACGTATCTCAGCCTCACCGATATGTGTCCTGTGTAACGATCCAGCAGAAATGAATGAAGAACACTTGAAGACCTGTGAAGCATTAAGATCAGAAGAAACTACAGTTCAAAAGTATTGGAAAGCACGAGTGCTAATGGCTTCATTGCCAGATGCAAGGCACTAGAAAACAACAACAACAACAACAACTTGGAAGTAATTGTTATAATTGCTGCCCCGGAATATGAGAGAATAACTGGTTGCTGAAAATGTGAAATTCTGTACAAAAGATTTTGTAGGGCCATTCGAATTGCTTCAATTTCTCCATCAAGGTTAGTAGTTCCATAACTTAAAGATTTGTAATAGGAAAAGAGGTGACATGTGACCCCAGCACCTGCTCCATCTTGGTTTGATATCAAGGATCCATCAGTATAAATATGGAGCCATTCATGTTCTGGAAATCTAGTATGGATTGTCTCTAATGCCAATAATTTTAGAACACTAGTTGGAGTATCACTTTTCTGACTAATGTATGTCTTGGATTGACTTTAGATATGGAGTTTTCCTTTGAATTAGGAAGGTGTACATTCTTCCTGATGTCTTGAATTTTGGAAAGAAAGCTCTGCTGAGTCTTTAGTGTATGTGTAAAATTTCTCTTGTGTATTGAATGGGAGTCTGATCAACTTTTCGTGTTGAATAAGAGCCACTTTTTCTATTTCATATTCAATGGGGTATTGATTGGTTAGTATTTCCATAGCTGCTATTGGTGTGGTTTTGATAGCACCTGTAATTAATCTCAGACTTTGGTTTTGAAAGATTTGAATTTTTTTGTGTTTGCTGTTACAAGAACTTCGCTGCAGTAAGTAAATAATGGCTTTATATATACATTGTATGTTGTGTTAAGAGTTGCTCTGGAATATCCACACTTCATTCCTGTTAGACGTTTTAACAGTGAAAGGCGCCTTTCTGCTCTTTGTATTACATTTTCTATATGTTTGGTCCATGTAAGTTTGGTATCAAATGTAACTCCTAAATACTTTGCTTCCTTTGTTTCTGGTAATTGTTGACCCTCAAAATTTAGTTTTATTTTTAGTGGTGTTTTTCTTAGTGAAAAGATTTGGTAGTTTGATTTTGTTGTATTAACGGTCATTAAAGTTTCTTTGGTCCACCTTTGTAAGTTGGTTAAGGATTGTTGCATGGTTTTTTTCTAGTTCTGTACTTTTGCTTTGTGGTTTTGAAGTCCACATTACTAAGTCATCAGCAAATAGCGCAAACTTCACACCTTATTCTTGTATTTGTTGTGGCAGATCGTTAATAAATATATTAAAAAGTGTTGTGCTGAGCACTGCGCCTTGTGGTAAGCCACGGTGTACTTATTTGTATTTAGATATATTTGTTCCATATCAGGTAGCAATAAAGCGTTGTATTAGGAAATGACATAGCCATGAAAACATGAGACCTTGCATCCCTATTTTTTTTTTTTTTTTTTTTTTTTTTTTTTTTTTTTTTTTTTACTTTCTTTAGTAGTTTTAATCTGCATATAGAATCATATGCACTTTGTAAATCAATAAAAGCTGATACATTATCTTCTTTCCTATTGAAGGAGTCTTTGATTTCTTGACCGAGAAGTAAGACTTGTTCATTTGTAGAGTGGAACTCTCTGAATCCAGTTTGACATGGGGATATTTAATTTTGTGATTCTAGAAACCAATTTAACCTGTTTGACACCATTCTTTCCATCACTTTTGCTATTATGCTAGTAAGCTCTATTGGTCCATAATTTTTTTATTTCTGATGAGGTTTTGTGTTTCTTCAAGTGTGGGACAGTTATTGGTTTTCGCCATTCAGCATAAAAGTGTAGATCTTGCGAAAACACACAACTTCTCATATAATATTTTGTGGAGATGTCTGCTTCCGAGATATTCCTTGTTATTGTTTTTATTTATAATTTTCTCAGGTAGGAGGTCTTTGTTTTTTTTTTTTAATCCTGACTAGGAAAGCGAATGGAATATCAAGGCCATCACATAGCGACCTGCTGTTAAAAGATTCGGCTATTTTTCAAATCTAAGTGTTTCCTCATAGAGAAGGCTTTTGAGCTATACAGTTTACTGCGCAATGTACTACATTCACAAGGTTTTCTCTGTTTTTTTTCTTTTACGTAACATGTTCATATTTCTGCACTTGCTCTTCAACGTACAATTTTCTGAGGTTGAAATGGAAATGCTACGCAGTACATTCACACGCTTTTCCCTTTTCACTCATTCACGAAACACAACTACATTTCTTTCTCTATTCCCACTTCTACAAACAATATGTACCTATGTATAATTTTCTGTATGTTTTGAAATACAAATACATTGTATTACGACCACACGATTTTTGCTATTCTTCTTTTATTAATCACGTATTTTTCTCTACTCTCTCTGCAGTATACAATTCATACAATTTTCTCTATGACTAGAATACAAACGCAAAGTATTACATTCATATACTTCTCTTAACTCAATTATCTTTCAGATAACACATTAACATTTACTTCTCCTCCCACTCTTCTGCCAGCAATTAATACACTTTTCTATATACTACATACGCTTTTCCATCAGAAGAAGTTCCACAATGATTATTGCAATACAGAACTTCCTGTATAAACTTGATTTGTGACATTCATGCGATTTCTCTTCTCTTGCATCTACTTCAAATTAACATAAATTAGTTTCAGTAATTGTGTTATCGCTCATTTCTTCGTACATAAAAAGGAAAGATTAAGCGATAGTCACATTTTAAGATCTGGTCGCCTCGTGAGAGCTCTCAAATGCTGTTCTATTTGCACGAGGCTACAAAAAACAAAACAACTGCGGCATCCTATTTGTGAAAATTATAAGTATTTGACAATTCAAATCAATAACAAGAAATACCTCAGTCACGGTTAACTCAACAGAAATGTATCTGACATTATCTGTATGGTGTAAGGAGATTTTAAATTTTTTGCGTAATAAGGTTTTGTTTACTTTACATAAGAATCAGAAGAAAACATGTTTGAGGAATAAGTTTCATTTTATTTATATATAAAGTTTCAATGTCGACACATCTCTGCGCCTAAAATCTCTAATGACGAACTCAAGAAAATTAGTTGATTAATTAACGGAAACTGACTGTAGAAAGCAGCACCACACAATTTCACAGTGCAAGAGCTGGGCAGTTGCACAGAAGTCTTGAATAACTTATAGACCAAGTTCTTCCCAATGCTTATCGAAGTGATCTATGTATTTTGGTATCAGCTCTCTACATAACTACATTTATGATTCAAATTGCTGCACTATCGTTCACAAGCGTTTTTCTCAAATTACCTTCAAGTTTATCCTAAGGTCACATGTTGAACTTCCAAAATCTTACAGCAAGTACTACAAGTACTATAATAACGCTTACGTGTAAAAGCTCAGACGTAAATGAGGGAATTCAAGAAAACGTTAATAATTTCTGACTTGGGCATGTTCTTCTTCAAATCAAAACCCATTTTAAATCTAATTTCAGGGATCACAGAAAAAATGTGCTTTATTAAGTGCGGTTAAAACAATTTTTGCAGCAACACAGATAAAAAAATATATTTTCATTGGTTCTGCACGTTCAAAATAGCAATTTTCTCCCTGATAAATTGTATGTTAGACTGTTTTAAGTTGAAGAAGAATACGTAAGCATATACTGTTTTTCATAGAACATTTTTCCAAATTTTTGCTGTGGTCTCTTAATGTAAATGTAAAACTGAATAGCAATCTTGAACATCTTTACTTATGACAAGTGCTAGTGAATAATAATCCAGCCGATTCACATGGTCCACCGCCTTCGTAGCGCAGTTGGTAGGGCGCTTGCTTCTGGCACGGAGGACACGGGTTCGATCCCCGTTACCAGCATGGGAATTTTATCCCATCTGGGAGGTCTGGCACTGGGTGCACTCAGTCTCGTTAATCCCGGGGGGAGGGGACCAATTGAAGAGCTGGCTGATGGAAAAGTAGACGTTCCAGTTCTGAAAAACGCATAACTGACCGGAAGGGATCGGGACGCTGACCACGTACCACCCTCCGGTACTGCACCCCACCAATGACGCCAGTAGTGGGCCAAGGTGGGGAACGCAGCGGCTGGGCGGTAAGGCTTGGCTCATCAGAGACTGAAGTGCCGGGACTTAGTTAATGCACATGGTCATCTGCAACCCTCTCTCTCGCTCTGTCTCCTTCTCTCCCACTCTCCCAAGCCCTCCACACGCCACCTCTAAAGCAGGTGGCCAAATAAATTACGACCTCTAGTGATTCTGGAAATAAAAGTCATAATATTTCAAACCTTATATATACCAATAGGCTCTTTCTATTGCATGTATAAATAAACAATAGGTGTTAAGTGTTCATGAAATAACTTAATTTCCAGACTACAGAGGTTTATGACATTGACAGAGAAGGTCAACTGTAAAATAATGCATGTTTATACACAACGCTGTGATATATCTAACTTAACGCATTGAAACCTCCCGCCTAAGGAAAAACTCGAATGCCTGTATCATAAGCGTAGTAACTGAAGTAGTAAACAGAAGACAAAATACATTTCGAATTTCGTGGTGAAATTTGGAAATATTTTTATTGATAAACAAAAGGGGAATTTGGACACAAAGTAGTGGTGTGACGTCACTCCAACTCTTTTTTTTAATTGTTTTTTTTTTTTTCAGCCGTGACGACAGTCTACCCCCGATGCTGAGCTGTATTGCATGCTGCAGGCAGACTCCTGCGAGTCGTCAGTGCTCTGGCGTGCACCCGAGCTAGAACAATCTGGTAATAGCAAATAGAGAAGCTACAGACAGCACCAATGAAGGAAGGAAAGTTGAGTTGAGCTTGTTTGTTCTGTTTGTGTAGCCTGCTCAAGTGCAAACCATACTCCAAAAGCATTGGGCGGGCACGCGTCCACATTTGGTGAAGAGATGGTATTTTGTAGAAAAAAGTTAATATATTGTAAAAATACCCAGAAAACTTATTCAGTGTCCTATGCCACATTTTGGCTTGGATTAGACCATAGAATTTGAAGAGAAAAGTTACTAGATACTAACAACCGTCACTTTTCTTGAGCATTTCCCTTCTTCTTTTTTTTTTTTTTTTTTTATGAAAACCTTAACTTTAAGTTTGACCTGCTATTTTTTTTAGGTGACACATGGTCATTTATTTTCATAACAGATACTCAAAGTTAGCTTTTTTTTATTTTTTACTTTATTTTATTTTTTTTATTTCTTTTTTTTTATATGTATATATTATTTTGATTATAGTTGCATTGTCGTATTTAAAGTGCAAGACGTGTTATGTACGGCTGCATTGATTTGCTAAGACCAGAAGTTATCAGTTGCCAGCGTGCCTGTCTCAGAAAACTGACCCAATCCTTCCTCTGCGCCACTGGGCCATTATTCTGTTTAAGGATCCAGTACATTGTTCCCATTACCAGCCAAACTACACAGCGTTGGACTGCAGTATTCTGAAAATGAAATTCCAAACGCTGGAGCTTCTCAAGGCATGGTGGAGCTTGCGGTGGGCACCATTTGGCGACGTAGGTCCGGAGCTCTACCCAGATGACTTCAACCTGCTTACAGGAAGCAATCCGGTGGTCCAGTGTGTCGACGGCGGCACAAGATGGACATTGGTTTGACTGTGCCCTTCCATGTCGCCAGAGTTTATCCGCTGTCGGTATAGTCTCATTTAATACTTCATAGGTGGTTTCCTGCCAATCACTGGGCACATGTTTACAAAATAAATTCTGCCAGATCACTTTCCACTCCCTGGTATATTTCTCTGCCACTCTGGGCACCAGATGAACTGTCGTGAGCATACGGTAGTGGTTCCGGGTGCATTCGAAGGCCGTAATGTCATCGTTGTTGTCCAGAATTCATTTTAGGTGAAGGACAGTGGGTTTAAATCCGTTGAGTGCCACCTGAGGGTTATGCAGCTGTTCCTTCCAGAAATTTTGGTCAATGGATGAGCCAGATCCGCGCAATGATTGTGTGGCGGTTTTCCCCAATAAGGCCATGCATTTCTTGGCAATGTCCACTAAGCCGCAACCACCTTTGGACGGAGGCAAACGTAGTTGAGGCCGGCTCACCTTATATGCTTTTCCAGTCCACAAAAAGTAACCAAGGAGTTGTTCCAATTTCTGTGCGTCACGTTTTGCAATCGGCAGAATCTGTGCCACATACCAAATTTTGCTTAGACCATAAGTATGCAGGTACCAGATGCGTTGTAGCAAATTCAGGTTCCGGATCCTCTCCATGGATAAGGAATGGCGTAAACTATTAATTTTTTCCCTCCAGTTAACTGCAATCGTATCTTCTATATTTGCCATAAAGCATATTCCAAGTATCCTTGTAGTAGTCACACATTGCATCCCCAAGGTCTGTGGCGGTTCCGGCCAATTTCCTAATATTAGGATCTCCGATTTCTCAGCATTTAACACTGCACCGGACATCGTTGTGTACTGCTCCAATCCCTGTTGCATGGTCGTCATGTCTTCATTATCTGCAGCCACCACAGTCACATCATCAGCATAGGCTGTAAGTGTGAACCGTTCATTGTATACACTGACTCCTCGCATGGTTTGTTGCAACCTCTGGAGTAAAGGATTCAATGCCAATGAAAACAATCCCATTGATAGCGGGCAGCCTTGACGTACTGATCGTTGTATTCGTACCGGCCTGGAAAACCATCCGTTCCATAAGACTCGAGACTGTGCCGTGCCGTAGAGTCCCTGAATAAGGTTGATTACCGGCACTGGAAATTTCGCAGCCGTTAAGCAGTTCCACAGATACGAATGGCGCACTCTATCAAAAGCCTGTTGAAAGTCGAGATTGATCAAAGCCACCGCTTTATTTTCTCTGCGTAGATGGATCAGCGTGTCACGCAGTTCCGCCAATGTGTCAATAATGTTCTTTTTCGATATTGCCGCTTGGTTACAATGCATGATTTCTGCATATGCTCCTTTTAATCGGTTAGCCAGAACTTTCGCAAATAACTTATAATCGGCGTTTAGCAGCGTTATTGGACGATAGTCCTTCATGGTGGCGGTTTTCTGTTTCTTCGGCACCAGGGTGATAACACCATCCGCGAAGGTTGCGGGAAACACTGCTGTCTCCCACAGTTCCGCATATACTTCCATCACTTCGTTCTTGATTATTGGCCAGAACTTTCTATAGAATTCATAGGTGAGCCCATCAGGACCTGGTGATGTGTGTCGACTGGCTTGTTCAATGGCGACCAACACCTCCCGCTCCGTGATAGGGCTGGTAAGTATTTTTGCGGATTCCTGGGTGATGCCGGTGTCAAACAGTTCATGTTCCATACGCCTATAAGGGGTGTCTGCTTCTGGCGCCTCTTGAAATAAAGCCTGAAAGTGATCCGCTATAAGCTGGAGCTGGGCGCGCGTTCCAACATGGGCAGTTCCAGTGTGCGCGTCCCGTATTGTTTGAGGGTATTTTCCATGTCCCTTCTGCCGCTCCTTTGCGAAATAATAAAATGAGTTCTGTTCCGCTTCATGCATGGATTTCACTTTGGCTCGAACTTTATGTCCTTCCAACTGGTGTAAGTGTTTTAATTTGATGATTTCTTTTACTTTTTTTATCTCCGTCTGCACCTCATAGCCCTCCCTTTGCTTCAGATGCAGCCCCCACAGCGCCTCATTGTAAAAATGTAGTAGCTGCTTCTTGGCCTGTGCCCTCACAATACCCATGGATTTAAATAGGGAGCGAATCGCTGGTTTTGCCGTGTTCACCCACCAAAAACTCTTCCGAGTTGAACTTCTAAAGGCCGACTATAACTGAAGCCATTTGATTTGAAATTGTTCCCTAATGTCTGTGTCCTCCAGCATAGAATTATTGAGTTTCCAGTAGCCACGGCCGGCCGTCTCAAGCCTTATTTCATTTATTTGCAATTGACATAGCACTGCATGATGGTCACTAAAAACCACCGGAATGACCCAGATTCGATGGACATTTGGAGCCATTCCGGGAGATAGATACTGTCGGTCGATGCGTGAGGCAGAAGTGTTGCGGATGAAAGTGAATTCCACTTCGTTCCCATGCTTGATCTCCCATGCGTCAAGCAGTTGCAGCTGTGACACTAGGTGTTGTAGCATGATGCTAAAATTCGTAGCACCTTTTTGGTCCTTCGCCTGCAACGTGCAATTGAAGTCGCCTGCTAGCAGAAGTTCCTTGCCTTGTCGCAAATGCGGGGTTACATCGGTTTGGAAGAAACGCTCTCTCGCTTGTCTATTCTGTGACCCAGCTGGAGCATATATGTTAACCAGGACGGTCTCTTCCAAAGTAGCGGAGAGGACCCGTCCGTCAGGATCCATCTGAAAATTCTGCAGGGGAAGTCCCTTCCTGTACACTATTGCCGTTCCTCTGCCGTTCAAACCTAGGTTAACTTTATAGTCGTAATTGTAAAGAGCATCCAAGTTGTAAGTATTTACTTCTTGGAGAAAGCATATGTCAATGTTGTTCACCTGGAGGAAACTATTGAGCAGTTTTTGGGTTACTAGATTTCTGCACCCATTCACATTCACTGTTGCCACCGTTCGTAGATAGATCATTATGAAAGCGACTGTCGCAAAGATAGTGTAACTCGGGCGTCTACGTCCTTGGCCTCGTGCATTGCTGCTAGTGTGCTACTGTTCGGTCTCTGGATGTCTAGCTGGGGTTATCTGTGCCGGAGGGTTTCCCTTAAGCCTTGGGTCACATAAGGACACCTGGGGCTTCCGTGTCACCTGAAGTAGGATCGGCGACTCCGCTTCTGTGGCCCTCACATCAGGTTGAGAGGGATGAGATCCACCAGCCATCTCTGCACGCCGATAAATTGCGACTGCTTCAGCTGACCGTGGTTGGTCCTCTTGGGATCTGTGTGGCCGTTCGAGTACTTGCGGTCGAGAATCACTCGCAGATGGTCGTGCCGCTACGGTGGTGCCGGGGGTGTCCTCCCGGTAATGGGAGTCTGCTCCTATCTCCACCGCTGGGCACCTCACACTTTGTTGTAACTGTGCTGCTTCGTAATCACTCTGGGGGTTGTTTCCCGCGTCCCTCCTTGCAGGTTGAACCTCACAGGTGTTCCTGTCACCTCCCTCCTCCAGGATACTGCTGCCAATCAATGCTGAGGCAGGCTCTTGCGTCAGTACTCCAGCCGTATCTGCTGTGTATGTGGACGGGACTTGCAATAGACGTGCCTCCTCATGGGCTTCTTCCACAACTTCCTCCAGCTCCATTTGGTTATTCCAGGATGGTTCTTCCTTATGGGCTTTGCTTGTCTTCGCCCGCTTGGCCCGTTTCTTCTCGGTCGGGCGTTTCTCTTCTGCTGCAGCTGTCTCCGTTACAAGTGGACCCACCTCGGGTGGTATTATCTCCTCCGGATTGGCCAGATGTACTCGTTTCCCTGTGGTATCTCGAACTATGGAGGCATACTCCCTTTGCGGTGCAGACCTTGCTGCTTCCTGTTGACTGTCATTCACCAGGGACGTTTGCCTGTTTTCATCCGTAGGATGCGCTCCCTCACTCTGCGTGTCCACTACCACCTTCGTCGGTTCTGTTTCGTTTCTCCGTCCAGTCGCCACTGGGCGTGTTGCGGTCGGACGGTGGGGGCAAAATTCCTTTAGATGTGCCGTGCTACTGCAGACGTAGCAGGATCTGGGTTGGCCGGCGTAGGACACCGATAATCTGTAGCTGCCAATGATGATAAAACTAGGGATGTTCGTCTTCAGTTGCATCTTTACCGCTCGTACCCCATTAAACACCGGGACGCGATATTGTCGGCTCCATTGTTCCTTCCGGACGTCATATACCGTTCCGTAACGCTGCAACGCTGCTTTTAAGACCTCTGCCGGGAGCTCTGGGGGTACATCAAACACTCGGACATTGACAGCATTACCGGTCACGTGTTCGATAAGCACTTTAGTCATCTCACCATTCATATATGTGAAAGGTGTTTCCGCCGAGAAGTTATTGAGGGTTTTCTCCAGCAAGAGTGCTGATATTAATTTAACATAAATTGCCCGTTCACTTGCAATTAACTGTATTGTATCCACTTGTTCCGCATTTAACCGTAATGTATCTGCTATGAAATCATGCACTTCATATGCCGACGGTCGCGTTGCACTTAAAGCAAACTTGATCCTGAGGGTATTTTTCCTCGCGTACATTTCCATTTCTTTTCACTGTTAAATTTAGCTGAACTACTCACTTTAAATTCCTACACTTGGTGATCGATAATATCACTCACAGTGTGGTATATGTCTTTCTTGCGCTCACTCACTATCAGGCCACACACGCAGTAGACAAAACAACCGGTTCTCCTGGTACGTCTGCTCTGTCCCAGCGCACTGGCTTGACTGTCTCTTGAACACGAAATGCCTACCTCCAGTTTCTATTTATACAGAGCGCGTCGCCTGTTCAGTTGGGGTGGTCCCATGCTACGAGGTATTTGATTTCCTTATAATACACACTCGCTGTAGGCCTTCATATATACATCTCCTGAACCTGCGTAGTGACCATGACTACCGTTTTGACTATTTTTGTAGCAAACGGTTACTTCAATTACTTTTCAAAAGCTATTTTTACGTTCTCTACTTTGTATATTAACGTGTTGACTTGCGGTTTACAAATTGGATACCGATATTCCACCATAAATACGAGTCTCGTACTTGCTTCGAGAGAGGAAAAAAAAAAAATATATATATATATTTTTAGAAAATAGGACGTTTCGTCTGTCTCTGTGTCTAGGCTAAAAGTTTCGGTCCCCATGTGCTGGTACGAGCCCCAGGGGGGCGGATAACCGGTTTAAGAGTCCCGCGCTCCCTTTGGGAGTACGACGCTGAAGGATTGGGGGAGGAACTGGGCTGAGCTAGCCTCCACTGGGATGCTTCTAAATGAGAAAATGTGGGGACCGAGTTCTCTGCTCTGTCGTGGCAGCGGCCGCCCTTACGATCCATTCGCTTTATTCAACCCATGAGGGGGCATGGGCATAGGCAGAAAAGATTGCCTTTCGGTCGAGGTGCCAAGTCCCCTCCGCAAGTTGTCATTGAGTCGTAGTCATAGGCTCCGTACTAGCCATACAAGTTTCACATAGAGCACAGAACGCTATTTACCTGTAAGGGATTGAGTATAAGGATAACTAACGCTTGTGAGATTTGAAGCTTAGCTTATAATTTTTTTTTCACATTTTAAGATCCATATGTACAAGGCTTTGATAAAATCATCCCAAAAATGCTCCTTGATAATAAGGTTCATCTATACGTGTTGATAGGAAAACCTTATACCTACAGCTATTTGCTTCGATAATTTAATTTCAAAATACTTTTAAGGCTTCACATTTGTCTGTTTGGGCTCGAGGTCATTAAAAATCTGGCCTTTCTTTCAAAAAAGTGAAAAAAATAGACTTTGAGCGATAGTCATATCCTTTACAGCTTTAAAATGCCTTTCTCTTTGCTGTGTTAACATATTAAAATTGTACAATGATGCTCCATTTGGCGAAAGTTTAAGTTTTTTCCGAAAGTTAAGCGACTGACAAGGAATATCTCCTAAATGGTTCACTCTATAAGAACATGTACTCGGAAAGTAATTGTGTGATTTGACAAGATCTACATATTTTAATAGTAAGTTTTTGTCTATCTCTTACAGCTTAGGGGTTATTCAAAAGTCATCAAGTGTAAATGGAACTACAAGGGCTGTGGCCAGACAGTTCTAAATATACATTTCATTTGTCATCAAACGACTTTAATCACAGTTCATTTTGCTCAAAATCGTTGGAGCCATTTTCAAGAAAATCAAAATGTTCAAAGAATTTTCCATGTAAAGGGTAGTTGAGTGTGGGGTAATATTCATCAAAATCTTGTAGAGATTAATCCTTATAGACATTACCCTTCAGTACCAACTTAGTTTAATAAGTGACTTTTCGTTTTCAGACTGACAGACAGGCAGACTGACAGACAGACAGACAGACTGACAGACAGATCGACAGACAGACAGACAGACAGACAAACTGACAGCAGACAGACAGACAGACAGACAGACAGGCTGACAGAAAGACAGAGAGACAGGCAGACAGACAGAGAGACAGGCAGACAGACAGAAAGACAGACAGACAGACAGACTGACTGACTGACTGACAGACAGACAGAAAGTCAGACAGGCAGACAGACTGACAGACAGACAGACATAGAATTTTTCAGTCCTGATTCCACCACTTATTCTTATTTATTTCTTGAATTTGTGAATGCTTATGCCTTTTTTCGAATAGAAATGTATTATTCGTTCTTTTTGTCTTCTGGCCTTGCAAAGAGAGTGGTATTTCACAGGTATTGCACAGGTACAGACTTATACACAGTTTGAAAATCCACGAAAGTAAAATTAGTTTGTGGTTCAGTATTAGCAGTTTTCTCACTGAGTTATTTAATTACAAATATGTGATCTATCGTAGAACTGCCAGACCTGAAGCCTTCCTGTATTTTAATATTTTAACACAATTTTCCATTACTCTGCTATTTCTTCACCATTTATGGACATTTCAAATATATTTCTTGACTATTTCTATTATTTCCGTATATAATTAATTCAGTCTGTTCTCCTCTTTCACAACACACGGTTCTATTTTACAAACTAGCATTTGGTATTTCTGCTGTCTCAAAGTGTAATATATTTTGGTTGTGTTTTCATCATCTTCATTTCTTTCATTCATCTTTCATTCTTTGCGATCTGCATCCAATAATTTATTAAAATACATTTTTCATTCATTCAAAGGAAGTCTGAACATCTGTTTCATTATGTCATGTATTTCTGAATTGTTTTAAAAGCTCTGAAAACTTGGGAACACTTTTTCCTCCAAATTAATTTTGAATTCGTTGACAATTATGTTCCCAATATAATTCCTTACTTCTGTCAGATTTAGCCTTTAATTAGCCTGAGCTTTCTTGTATTCTGTTTTATCTGATAAATTTTCAGTATGCAACCAACCAATACATTTATTTCCGCATGCACTGTAATGCAATTTCACCTTAGACATTTATTGTATAATGTGGAAAAAAAGGCTCGGTGTGCTTTACAAGGACAGCTGAGGATTTGTGTACTTGGGCAATAGTAACAGCCATTTTGTTAAACCTAAGCCCTCTATAGGTGGCCAAGGAGATTGGATCACTTCAATTTTGTGACTGCAAGAGTAGATCAAAGAGGGCCTTTTCTTAATCCGCTTCTTATTTGTTTTGTCAACAAACTTTTGTGTCTTAAGTATCAAAATTCTCTGTCCAATGCAAATTGCTGTGGTTGTTGTTGTTGTTGTTGTTGTTGTTGTTTGGGGGTTTTTGGACGCACTATCACACTCCTGGCAGGAGTAATCGATGTCTGCGTCGAATCGAAATATGTAGGAGAACTGAGAAAAACGTTGCATCACTAAAGGAGGATCGAAGCACAGATCATAGTTTCATTTTGCAGTTAACGAGATGGCGAAGTAGTAGCCGTGGCAAGTCGGTATCCGCACTATATACCAGGGAGGAAATATTCCATGGGCCATTTCCATAACGCTTGGCTAGTCTGCTGATAAATTGCGTAACTGGGAGTGCGTGTGAGGGGCAATTAAGAAAGATGTGGTTGATATCACCGTAGGCACCACAATCACAATTTGGAGAGGCTCTTTGGCGGATTTTAAATAGGTAGGCCGGTGTAACGGCGACTCCTAATCGGAGTTTTGAGATCAATGAGATTGCAGCTCTACTGAGAGTGGATTTCTTAAACCATGGGTAGCACTCCGTTAGGGGAGGTGCGTCGGGATAGTTAGAGAGGTGTGAAACCACGTGGTTATATATAAGCCGTACAGCATCTCTCCAAGGGAGGGTTATCGGTTCCATCGGTGCGGGGAGATGAGCCGCCTCTCTAGCCAGGCGGTCTGCGGTTTCGTTGCCCGAAATATTTGCATGTCCCGGGACCCACAAGAATTGAATTGTATTGCTGCGGTTAAAGTGTTTTGAGATTTCTAGTCGACACATCACCTCCCACCAATCCATCCCCGGATGCATACTGGGTGAGCTGATGCTTCGGAGGGCACTCAAAGAGTCTGAACAAAACAGGATCGTGGAGTTGGAAATACCAAGAGTAGATCGTAGAGCTTGGTAGAGGGCATAAATCTCAGCAAAATAATTGCAGAACCCCGCAGGGAGAGAAACCCGTGCCGACGTTAGTGTTGTCCAATTTATGAACGCCGCTCCCGCACCTGTTGGGGTAACGGAGCCGTCGGTATATAGGTGGAAAAATGGTTGAGTCATGGATGCCTTGTGTTGGGACATGAAGTGGTGGAACCGTTGTGGAGTAGACGGGTCCCCGCGATGCAGATCGGCAGTCAGAAGAGTCGCCTGTGGTTGGTGGACTAAGCAGTCCACTAAGTATATCGGTAGCCTGGGGAAACTGGGCATGCCCTCTAATTCTTGGCATTTCCGAAATACTATTAAGTAAACCAACGGATGGCGTGTGGAAGCAACTACTTGGTAAAGTGGTAAGCGTGTATTTAACAGGAGTTTCGCGTACAATGGCGTTTCTCGATATTGAAATAGTTTGGCTATAAATCGGACTGCAAGAACCACCTGCCTATGCAGAAGAGGCTGCATTCCCAGCTCCTTGAAAACCTTATTCATAGAAGGTTTGCCCCCTACCCCAAGTATGGCTTTGCCAATGCGGTATAGGACCGAGTCTATTTTCCTCTGCCACACCTTAGGAAGATGAGTAATGACTATCAAGCCGTAGTCTAATTTTGCCTGACATAAAGATAAGAAAATGTTGTATAGACTCTGGGGGTGTGCTCCCCAGCTACGGCCTTGCAAGTAGCGGAACAGGGTACTAGAAGCCAAGAGGGATGAGTGCTGTGGTTAAAGAAAATTGACATCGTGTGATGAGAACATTAGGGAGATGAGCATTCGCAATGACTTCGTCTGCCACCTGGCTCTGGATGTACAAAACGGTTTACTGAGGCCTCCGTTCAACCAAGTGCCTCCCGCTGAACTAGTGAGGGAGCTGGAGCATCTCTTACCAGGAGCAATGTAAAACATCGAGGATCTGGAAGGGCCCGGAACAAACCCTCGCCTGGACCAAGCAGAGACCATCTGTAAATTTTAAAGGTAGAATGGATTTTTTCACATGTATTTTTCAAAAAATCCTGGCTAAAATATATAAGTGCAATAATTGTATTACAAAAGTGCTTAGTGCTAAAGCAAATTATTTGAAGTGAAGTAAAGGTCATATTTTATTTCCCTTTTAGTTTGCGCAAAATGTTCGAGTCCGACGGACAGGAATAGAGCCCTATGTATTTCACTTTCGGTGGCGCTAGTATCTTTCCATATGTAACGAGGTGGTTGCAAACCTGTGCATGGAAAACGGCGCGATCTTAGCAATCGTGATAGCAAACGTGTCTGTGATTGGGTGAAATGTATTGTAAATGAAGCGAAAATGACGTCAATCAGAAAGCTAAGCTTATACAAACATTGGGATCCCTAATCACAATCATTTTTAAGGGAACGCACGCTTGCTTTGTGAACGGTAATTTGTGAGTTGGAGTCCCCCGAAAATTCTCAAATACCAAACAAAACGTACCATAATATCATTATGATTTTTACGTGATACGGGTACGGTTGTGTTTATTGTCGGACTCGAACAAATTTGCTTTTTTTTTCAGTACCAGCAGAAGATTGGATATAAAGACCAGTGGAAATACATGTTCTGGTGTTCCCTGTATAAGAAGCAATTTTTAGAATACGGACGGTCTGTGCGGATGTCTGTGTTCGTGTATGTGAGTGAGTATGAGCTTATGTGTGTGACTGCATTACACACAAATTTTGATATAGGGTTTTTGCCTAAATATGGGTATTGAGGGAATCGGAATCCAAAAAATAATATTTAATAATTTCTGTATGTGTGCGTATGTGTGTGTATGTGTGTGTGCGTGTGTGTGTGTGTGTACACTCATGCGCGTGTATATGTGTTTCCATTTGCAAAAGATATTTGAAAGCTAAGGGTTAGTGATATACCCAACTTTGTAAATTGAAAAAGATGTCGATATTTCTAAACACATTCTGCTCCAGCTTACTTGGAATTCTCATAATCATAGGACAAGATTTGGAGAGGATTCTCTCAAAGAATTTATCATTATGCTCCACTGTATTAAACATCTCATTTTCACAAGTTTTATACCCAATTTTGTATTTAAATGAATGAACCATGATCCAGTAGGTATATAGCACCAAAATAAAGAAAACCTTCGTATCCAAGACTAGCCTTTATACAGAACATTTATGCTTAACTTATGGTTATTCTCCTGAAACGTGAAGTACTACATTAGATTCCCTTTATTCTGGACAATTCGCACATAACTCGTAAAAAGTTACTGCATAAAAGGTATATATCTCTTTAAAGCATATAGTTTATATTAAATATATGTTCTAATTTGTTTTCTTTTATGTGGAGTGAACCATTTTGGGAATCACCCTTATTATTTGTGTGAATCTTGCAACAAATGTACACATTTCTTCTATTATGTATACGTTACTCGTTTTTACTTTCGTTGCTGTGTATAGTAACTCGAAGTCAAAATGTCAGCCAGAACTCTATGCTTGGTACCTCCTGAAACCAAAAAGAATCTTTTATAGAAAAAGGTCCATTTGTTTCAATGCGTGAACTTTCCCGCTTTGAACAGTACATCCTCAAAACAAAGAGATGCTAAAGTGCTAATCTTAGTATAAAGTTCACATTTCACAAGGATGTGACACAAATATGTCGAAGAAGATCCACCAACCGGGACTGTTCTTTGTAGGGAAACTTTTTTGAAAATTATGATTTAATCGAAATTGGTTTGAACAATGTAAATGTCATTAACATTTGCTTAAAGTATTGCTATAACAATTTAAATGTGTAACGCTAATTTCCTGGGAATAATCTCAGAAGACCTCTTCTTTCTGTAGTAGCTTGCCATAACTTGTAATCCTTAAGAAACAGACAAACTCCTACATAGTTGAGAAGAAAATGCATATCCTACTAACATATACAAACACACAATTTGTGTCAAATGTATATTTTGTAGTGTAAACTATTTCGCAGATATCCTTATCGTCTGAATTTTCCAATACTTGCAGGTACTTTTTCCAAAATGGCAAGTTTGTATTGCTTGACAATGTAAACAAAACAATTTCAAGGACATGACACTGTGACCATCACATTGAACCATAACTTAAGGCTTACTGTGTTACCATGTTACCCCTGATCCCAGAAGAAAGTAATGACATAAATTTGTACAAAGGTTTATCTCAGCCCCTGTATAGCCTGGTGGTTAATGTTATGATATTGAAATCAAGAGGGTCAGGTTGGTGTCCTACCTGGAGGATGGTATGTTCTCTTTAGCCTGGATTTTTATCCATCCTTCCTAGATAATGGAAGTAAGACTGATAACTGCTGCTGTTCTCAATGTCCTGTACTGGAGCGGGCAAAACACACATTTCTTCTTCTTCTTCTTCTGCTTCTTCATCTTCTTCTGCATCTTCTTGTTCTTGTACTTCTTCATCTTCTTCTTTTTCTTCATCTTCTTCATCTTCTTTTTCATCATCATCATCACATCATCATCATCATCATCATCTTCATCTTCTTCTTTTTCTTCATCATCATCATCATCATCATCATCATCATCATCTTCTTCTTCTTCTTCTTCTTCTTCTTCTTCTTCTTCTTCTTCTCCTTATTCTTCTTTCCTTCTTCTTCTTGTTCTTCTTCTTCCTCTTCTTCTTCTTCTTCTTCTTCTTCTTCTTCTTCTTCTTATTATTATTATTATTATTATTATTATTATTATTATTATTATTATTATTATTATTATTATTATTAATTATTATTATTATTATTATTATTATTATTATTATTATTATTATTATTATTATTATTATTATTATTATTATTATTATTATTATTATTATTATTATTATTATTATTATTATTATTATTATTATTATTATTATTATTATTATTATTATTATTATTATTATTATTATTATTATTATTATTATTATTATTATTATTATTATTATTATTATTATTATTATTACAGTGGTCGACAAGATTTTTTTCACAAGAAATCTGAAGAGTGAATCTAGTGCATTTTTTCATCCTGAATATATGTAGTCAGAATTTTCCCATCAGGCATAGTTTTTCTGTGAAAGCTACTTTTCAAAATATGATTTCAGCGTTTTTTTTTGACCTGTCATAGGAACCTTTACCTCATATGTAGATATTTTACTCAAGCCGTATTTATTGAAATTATTTGTAATAACACGCTGAAGCACCACAAAACAAGACTGTGCAGGTTCATTCATGATTAGACATGCTCAGACCTGTCTGGCATTGTGATGTGTCAGTATTGAGCTGACTGTGACGTTGTTCACTAGTGAAATATTTCCTTCCTTTCTGTTTAGAAGTGTATTGTGTATGTTGTGCATGTTGTATTTCAGTGCTTAATGTTTTCATCATGCCAAGAAAGTGTGTAAATCATGCAGATAATTTCTGCTATATTTATGGTGAGCTGACCTTCAAGTCTCAGAGGCGAAATATGACCCCACATGTAAAGAAGTGTTATCATCTTTACTTTGGCTGTCAAGTTGGTGATTTTGATAAGAGCTGGGCCCCAATACATGCTCTGTTTCGTGTGTTAGACTGCTGACTGGGTGAAAAATGGTACACATCATATGCCATTTGCAATTCCCATGATTTGGAGGGAACCGAAGGATCATTCAACTGACTCTTATTTTTGTTTGACAAATATTAAAGGAATCACATCTAAAACAAAATATACAGTTAAGTATCCGAATTTGCAATCTGCATTGAGACCTGTCTTACACAGTGAAGAGTTCCCTGTACCAGTATATGTAGATACAACCTTAAGTGATAACTCTGACTCTGACCTAACTAAAACTCAAAATGATTCAGATGAAAATAAAAATGATCTTACATATGAAGCCAGTAGCTGTTCATCAGAACAATACTTTCCCAATCAGTAAGACCTTAATGACCTGATTCGGGATTTAAATCTGTCTAAACTGCAAGCTGAAGTTTTAACTTCCAGACTCAAAGGGTGGAATTTACTCCAAAAAGATGTAAGAATAAGTAGTTATCGTAGCCGCCATAGTGTTTTCAAAGAATACTTCTCTGAAGAATATGGTGTTGTGTTTTGTAAATATTTGTTGGCTTATGGAAACTCTTGGGCATCAACACCGACCAGATGAGTGGCGATTGTTCATAGACTCCTCTAAAGTAAGTTTGAAGGCTGTGCTGCTACATATTGGCAATGAACTTCCATCAATACCAGTAGCGCATGCCGCTATGAAAGAGACATATCAAAATATAAAACTAATTTTAGAGAAAATACAATATGGAAAATATGAATGGAATATCTGTGGTGATTTAAAGGTCATTGCTTTATTGCTTGGTTTGCAACTTGGGTTCACCAAATTTTGCTGTTTTTTGTGCGAGTGGGACAGCAGAGATAAGAGGTCTCACTACGTTAGAAAGTCATGGCCAAAACGTGAATCTCTTCTCCCTGGCCAGAAAAATGTGGCATGTGTCCCTTTAGTGAATCCTGAAAAAATATTTTTACCTCCATTGCATATTAAGTTAGGAGTTATGAAAAATTTCGTCAAAGCTATGGATAAACTTTCTGATGGATTCTTGTACTTGAAATCGAAATTCCCCAAAGTCAGTGATGCTAAATTGAAAGAAGGAGTTTTTATAGGACCACAAATCCGATCATTAATGGCTGATGAACATTTCGAGGGACTGTTAAATTCATTGGAAAGAGCAGCCTGGCAGTCTTTCAAAAGTTCATGTTGCAATTTTCTTGGAAACCATAAAGCAGAAAACTATCGTGACATAGTGGCTGATCTTCTGCATTCTTATAAAGCTATGGGATGCAACATGTCTTTAAAAATTCACTTCTTGGACTCTCATTTGGACTTCTTCCCCGAAAACCTTGAAGCTGTCAGCGATGAACACGGTGAGCGTTTTCATCAGCAAATTTCTAGGATAGAGAAGAGGTACCAAGGCAAGTGGAGTTCCAATATGCTGGCTGACTGCTGTTGGACTAAAATCAGAGACGTTCCAGATGCAAAATATACCCGAAAATCACTATCTACCACTTTCTACGTAAGTCAGAATCAGTAGTTATAATTTTGAGTTAGATAGCTAGTTACGGATTTTTTAGAATATTATAAAAATTCAAATGAATATCACACAAAACTCCTGCCCGATGCGGACAAACTGTAATTATATTTGAATTCAGCACGAAAAATACTTTTAGAATCTGTTATTTTAATTCTTGTGAAAGAGAAAAAGTTAATTTTTGTAGACCAGTGTTGTTGTTATCATTATTATTATTATTATTATTATTATTATTATTATTATTATTATTATTATTATTATTATTATTATTATTATTATTATTATTATTATTATTATTGTTATTGTTGTTGTTGTTTTTGTTGTTGTTGCTGTTGTTATTTGATGTCTAACATTATATTCGGTACAGATGACCATAAATAGGTATTACTGCTATTTTTATAGAGATACCTTACATTAATTACATTCAATAGTTTCATTAGATATGGTTAATATAAGGCAATACGGTAAGCTTCGGATTTACATAATACAGATCATTTTCTAATGAATAGGAAAAGGTATGAATGACACATGCTATGCGTCATTTTAGATTAGTTACTGGAAATTGGTAATTTAATAAAAACAGGCCAACACTAAGCTAAACTTTGGATGCGGTAACTCTTGAAGATAAGTAAACAAAATTGGACAAACTGCATATTTTAATAGGCTTATATACCTTTTCAATACTCTTTCTGTCTTTTCCTTAACGTTTCCAAATTATAGGTCTAAAGTAAAGTGAGAATGAGGGGGACCTTATAGAATGTAGACAGACGATTCAAGATAAACCTTTCATTCTTCAAATGAACACCATTTGATACAATTAATGGTCTTGAAATCACTTAACTTATATAGGAAACATTAAATGTATGATTGCGTGAACTTGAGCTCTTTGAGTTTTGCCAAATATGATACTGGTGTATGTGTAAACGCAGACGTATAAACTAAATATTTGACCTAAGCTCCTATCAAGCTTCCTATAGTAACAGTTGCTGGAAAACTCTTAGTTTCTAAGTGTTTGTATTAATGTGACATTAAGACGTTAGATGAATCGTCAATTAGGAGAGGAGAAATACAGATGGTCTCTCCTAGATCTTTCCCCCGTTGCATGTGAGCTGCTACACTCACATCCATTTATACTTTCCCCTCAGGTTTGGGAGGCTTTCTCCTGGCCTTCTCGGGTAGCATAAATATAGGAGGAACAGGGGTGTGTATCTATTTACATTTTCTCGCTTGCAGTGGCGTCCTGTTTTACTTGCACATGTCTGCATTATTCTCATATGAATATATAACTTTGACAATGTCTTCAATTGGCCAATGGACTCCTTGCATACCCACAGTTCGTCCACGATGCACTTCCAAAATCTGTGCATACATCACTTCACCTACAGTTATCACACACTGAGACTGAATTTTCTTATATTTTCTGTTTTCCATTTGTTTACTTGAAATTATGCGCACTTGATATGTGAGACAGAATTTTAGAAGACCCCAAAAGAAAATCGTTTATGTGAATATTTGTTAGGAGTGTAATTTTTTTTTTTTTTTTTTTTTTGATGTTTTGTATGAGATGGATAAATGACGAAAACGCGTTACTAATGTTCATTGTTACGAACAATTAAGTTTGTTTAAAGACGTCACAACTATTTCCATATTTGATTTTAATATATATGTATAAAAATTATAATTGTATGTGTTCAATATTAAAAGCGAAATCAGGATAGCTAAACATCGCTTCCCTAACAATACGGGAACTATTTGATGGACGCATGCGCGGATGTATACGAGAAAAGTAGTATCACGTGAGATGACGCTGGACTTCGCCCACTAGCGCCTAAATATTCAAGGTGACAAGACGTATTTTGGTAGCATGTGAACATTGTAGAACGTTTACCAGACTTTCATCAAGCTTTTGTTCCATTTCTGTGAAAAAGTGGAAAGACTTAAATAATCTAAAATGGTGCTAAGAGGATTTATTTAAATGTAAAATAGAGAAAAAGTGTTAATAATATAATACATTGTGGTGAAGAAACATCGTGTGATTTTTCATTCCATCCGTTACCATGCCCTGAGGGAAATAAGAGCCACATCACTCAAACTTGAAGCATCACTACAATATAAACAGCACCATATGAATAAAGAAAGAAATGTTTGTGCCGAGGCTGTATGTTCTATCCAAAAGCGTTTCCAGATAATGGAATTAAGTGTTTTGAAATTAGCGAAAAAAGAACTGTCTACTTTGAAACCTTCTAAAGGTTTTTCAGAGAAGTATTCTAGTGGCATCTTCTTATGCCTAACCAAGCTGAAAATAAATTGAAGTATTTGACTGAAGTTGATGTTATTGGTTACAGAGAAATATAGTGTAATAGACATGAAGCTGTTGGTGTGAAAATGTATTACCTGTTCAGCATAAAATATATTCTGTGAGAAAAATAATCAAATAATAGTCAAATGCATATTTGGATTTATACATTATTCCTTTGATATTATGTATACAAGTTTAGATACAAGTCAGAGGAAGACGGATGTATAAGAAATTCATTTCATACTGAGACAGAATATTGACTAATAGAAAATCGTTTATGTAAATATTTTTGTAAGAGTGTGTAAATTTCTAATTCCTTTTAATTTGAGTGTATCAGGGACTTATTTTTTTTAATATTCAAGATAACCAATGTTTTCTTGTCACTTCGTGTTCAACCAATGAGAACTGTTGCGCGGATGAATACAAAAGAATGGCGGTGTTGCGTCATAGAGACGCCAGGGACTCTTTTTATTTTAGCGTCTGTATGCTCAAGGTGAAAGGATGTATATTTTCTGATAGCGTGTGAACATGTAACTTACACCCAAACTTTTAACCAGTGTAGATTCTATCGAATTTTGAAAGTTGTTAACCAACTAATATGGTGCTAAAAGTGTAAATTAATGAATAAATATGTTGTGATATAGGAACGTTGATTTATGTATTCCATTCTGTGACCTCGACCCTGTAGATAACCGCGTCCGATATCAAACTATTACAACATTCAGTAAAAACATTATTCCTGCTGCTATATTCCCGCTGCTAGGTAAAGACCCATTTCTAAAACCAGCACCAAAATGGCTTACCCAACGTGGAGCGCGAATTTAGAATGGAATGCAAAATTACGAGTACGAAGTGTTAACATCAAATGACGCCATCCCATCGCGCAGGAAAAAGACGCCATTAAACATCGTTTGATATCAACGATCCGTCAAAACATCGATACACGGAGAATCAACGTGGGAAAAACACCGGAGATCATTTAGCGAAGCCAACTACCCAGGAGACGTAAATAACTGGACGAAGAACCAACAGAAAAGAAAGTAGGATCCAAAATTTTTGTTCTTACATACATTTTATTTCCATTTATATGTTTTTAAGAAGTGGCAAAATAGTGGGACTTTTAACCTTAAGTGAATTAACAAAGAAATTAAAATGTCGCGAAAAGAGATAGAAACAGGAGTGGGGGAAGGGGCAGATAGGCCTAGTTATCAGGTAGAATTAGAAAGTGAGGAACACGTAGAAATAAGCAAAGACCAAAGGTTAATGATGATCATGTTTGAAAGACTAGAACAAAGTTTAGGTCAGAAAATGGAACAGAATAAGGCAGAATTAAAACATGACATAGAACAAAGTTTAGGTCAGAGTATAGGTCAGAAACTGGAACAGAATAAGGAAGAGATAGGTCAGAAAATGGAGGAAGTGAGAAAAGACTTAGAACAGAAAATGGAATTAGGTAGACAGAACTTAGAACAGCAAATGGAATTAGGTAGACAGAACCTAGAACAGAAAATAGAATTAGGAAGACAGGAGTGTAAAGAAAATATGAAAGTAATGGAAACTAATTTAAAATTAGTACATAAAAACTTAAATGAAACAAAGGAAGCTTTAGAAGCTAGGATAGAAATTGTAGGAGATAGGATGGGAAAAATAGAATCAGAGATGAGAGAGAATAAGATTGTGTTAGAAGGAGAAATTGCTAGATGTAGGGATGAAATAACAGAATGTAATACAAGTGTGGACTGTAAGATTACAAATGTAAAAGCAGAAATAACTGAGGAATTAAGGAAAGAGATTGAGGTAGTAAAGAAAGACATTATTAATGAAACTGTAGAACAAATTGTAATTCCTAAAATTAAGACAATGAATGATGTGATGCTTTCACAACAGGATGCTATAAATGATATGAAACAAAGCCACTTAGAAATAAAGAATGATTTAAAATCAATTTGTGAAGAAATGAAAAAAGGGAAAGAAAGTTTGGCTAATGTAAATGATGTTGTGAAGGCATTACAAAGACAAGATGATTTAGATGTAAGTAATGTACAAGATGAGAGTTATTTGAATAATGTACAAAATGTTGACTCACCATACAGAAAAAGAGGTTCACAACCAAACAATGACACGACTCACAACACATGTTACACCAACAGCATATTACATGAAATCACACCACCTACATTTGACGAGGAGAAGGGAGACGATCCAAAACTCTTTGTTAAAGAGATGGAAGAATATTTTAAAGTGAAAAGGATACCAAACGAGCTTAGGATGATGATAGTTAAGAAAAGCTTAAAAAACAAGGCATTAGAATGGCTCAGGTTAACACTAGCTGGTCATGAGTCGTATAGCTCATTCAGAAATTTATTCCTATCAAGGTATTGGGGCCCAGCTAAACAAAACCAAACTAGCGTAGAGCTAGCAACAGGTAGATACGATCCAACCAAAGGGTTGTCGCTGGTCGATTATTTTATGAAAGTAGCCAACAAAGGAAAGCTATTAGACCCCAACTTGTCGGAGGCAGAACTAATTGCCAGCATAACAAGACATTTCCCAGACACAGTGAGAACAGGGTTAATTGTTGCGAGGCCAGTAGATTTTGCAGATATGATAGAATTGCTGACAGCCTTCGAAACACAAAATGGTCGGCCTAATGAGCATAGACATAGGAACGGTCACCCAAACTCACCCATCCTAAACCGGAACACGGCTACGAACAACCAGAGTGAGGGAGAACATAGAAATACTAGGAGTAACCATGAAAGGGGGAGAGGGGCACACCATTTCCCACAACCACATAATCATGGCGAGAGGATGGAGAACATAAGACAGCGGTACCACGACACAATACCGAATGGTGAATCGAGATACAGAACATATACATATGATCGTGGAAGACCAGGAGACCATGCCCATCAAGTGAATCACATACGATTCAGTAGGGAACACTTGAACAACCACAGACCGTCATATGACAGAGGTTCACGCCAAAGGGGCAGAGACCAATGGTACACTGGCAACATAAGATAACAGGAAGTAGATGAAAATGTGCCGGATAGGGCAGATACTGCACAGAATACAGAAACGACAACCACCACCAACACTCAGGGAAATTATAACAACTAAGTTCGTCCCAACCGAGTGGATGACAAACAACAAAATCTCAGCAACTTACAATTGACATCGACACCGTGATGGCTACACGAAGAAAAAGATGGAACCACTGGTCATAACAAAACAGCTGGGTGACCACACGTATGAGCTACAGAATACAAATGGCAAGTTGGTAGGAAGATACCATAAAAATAAATTGAAGCCATACAAAGAAAGGACCAAATAGTCTTTGCCAACGAAGGTGTAAGGCAGAAGTGGTAGAGATGAAGGAAGATAAAAATTTTTAATGGGTTACTTATAGAAAATTATGTTCAGATTAGGAATTACAACAAGGAAGAAAATCAACATAGTCATTGGCTATATCGACCACAAAGAGCATTGTCAACAAAAACAGACGAGGACACTGATTGTCAGTAAAGAAATGAATCATAGCGACGGAAGATAATATGTTTTTGACATAAGGATGTCAGGAACAAAAATAAAAATGAATCAATTATGATGAAAAAGATATAATATTTCGACACAAAGATGTCGAGGGTAAATTGAGAAGAAAAATAATACAATTACAGAATAATTGTAAGTATAGAAGTTTTCTCTTATAAAAATAAGAGACAAAGAAATGACAATTAGTGAAGTGAGGAAAACCATAATCAGAAAAACAATGCCCATGAATTAAGATGAATATAGCCAATGCTAAGCTCGAAGAAATGTTGAACCAAACAACAATGAATAATAACCCAATTAAGAAAATTAGTACCATTAGTAAAATCAGAGTTTAAGAACCGACTCAACAACCTGCCTATACATAACAAGCTTATAAGACAAAGAAGGCAAAGAACTGAATAAAGTATTGCCATAAACATGATCATAATCATTAGCTCAAAATTTGTATCCTGTTTTTCTCTAATCATAGCAATGAATACAAGTCAAAAACCACATAATAAACCATGATACACTTAAATTATATTTGTGTCAATGTCAAATGTACAATAACTGAGTATGTGTTGTATAAGAACTGAATATGTGTTGTACAATAACTGGATATGTATTGTATAATAACTGAATGTATTGTGTAGTAATCGAATGTGTGAAATTTATAAAGACATGCTGTATCATGTCAAAACAAAAGACAAAGACAAACAGTGCAGAAGACTGTAAAGAAAAAAAAAAATATTGTACAAAGTAATTGAATCATAGAAGTAGGGAGAAGTATTGTATTGTGTTTCAAGATTGTAAATAAGGTGACAACTTGAAAAACAAAACAAGGGCATATGAGACAGAATATTGACTAATAGAAAATCGTTTATGTAAATATTTTTGTAAGAGTGTGTACATTTCTAATTCCTTTTAATTTGAGTGTATCAGGGACTTATTTTTTTTAATATTCAAGATAACCAATGCTTTCTTGTCACTTCGTGTTCAACCAATGAGAACTGTTGCGCGGATGAATACAAAAGAATGGCGGTGTTGCGTCATAGAGACGCCAGGGACTCTTTTTTTTTTTTTTTTTTTTTTTTTTTTAAGCGTCTGTATGCTCAAGGTGAAAGGATGTATATTTTCTGATAGCGTGTGAACATGTAACTTACACCCAAACTTTTAACCAGTGTAGATTCTATCGAATTTTGAAAGTTGTTAACCAATTAATATGGTGCTAAAAGTGTAAATTAATGAATAAATATGTTGTGATATAGGAACGTTGATTTATGTATTCCATTCTGTGACCTCGACCCTGTAGATAACCGCGTCCGATATCAAACTATTACAACATTCAGTAAAAACATTATTCCTGCTGCTATATTCCCGCTGCTAGGTAAAGACCCATTTCTAAAAACAGTACCAATACAAACTCCAAAACTGAGAAAAAACGAGCCACCAGTGTGGTACACCAGAGTGTTGTTACAATGAAGCTCATTGGTGAATTAAACACTCCTCTGGACATTGAAAAATAGCACGTTAGGGAAAATGTTTAGCCAAATTGATTCGTAGGTATCTATAGGATATCTGCATGATGTTATTCAAAAGCGGACAAAATCATATTCAATTAAAATGTTTGTACTAAGATTCCTAAAGTTCACCACTTCTTGGTGCAACAACACAGGCAGGTCGCTCCACACACAATAACCACTGGTATGTATGCGTCGGAGGAGAAGGTTGGTAAAATGCCCCAGAAAGCGCTGGGGATGGGGTATATGGAACAGTTACCCAAAGCTCTCCTAAAAAGTAATATGGTAATTCAGTAGGTAGGTTAGGACAGAGCTGGCGCACTTTTTTATGGGCAAGATGGCCGCCATGCGTAATCTAAGCATTAATACGTAAGGTGACAGGGGAAGCAGGACGTTGTAGGTGTTTGAATGAATCTCTAGGGATAACTTTTAAAGCCTATAGCAGTGTATGTATGTTTATGAGCGTTCATGATAGCTGAGTATGTCGTCCACTATATTGCTGTATGTCTCCTAATGCAAGAGCTTTCTATCTTGATTGAATATATTACCCCAATATAATGTTACCTCGCCCCACATAGCCACGCTAACCTAACCTAACCTAACCTAACCTAACCTTACCTAACCTCACCTCACCTCACCTCACCTCACCTCGCCTAACCTATCCTAATCTAACCTAACCTAAGCCTCATACTTCTACTCTTCTAACCTATCTTAACCTAACCTAAGCTTACCTAAGCTAACCTAACCTAGCTCCCACTCTTTTTACTCTGGTCTTTCATAATTTAACCTAACCTAAGCCCCATACTTCTACTCGTCTAACCTAAGCTCACCTAAGCTAACCTATCCTAATCTAACATGGACTAGCCTAACCTAAGATAGATCCTCTTATTATTATTTATTCTATTCTACTAACATGATACGTTTCTAGACATTCATTCTATCCTCTTATCATTTATCCTATTCCCTCCTCTGCTTATCTATTCTATCCTGTCATACGCTACCCTGATCTCCCTCTAGGAATTTCATAAACATTTTGATACTATTTTGAGTCCTCTGATAGATCTTTTTAAGCACTTTTAGCATATTCTTGATGCTTTTACAACATATTTAACATCTTTTCAGACAATTTTCAGAATTATTCAGTCATTTTCATACATTTTTAAGACGTTTCGCCCCATTTTGCTACAATTTTGCACCCTCTGTTAGATCTTTAAACGCTTTTAGTATATTCAGGGCGCTTTTACAACATATTTAACAACTTTTCAGACAATTTTCAGAGTTATTCAGTAATTTTCATACATTTTTAAGACGTTTTACCCCATTTTGTTGCAATTTTTCACCCTCTGCTAGATCTTTTAGACGCTTTTGGTATATTCAGGACGCTTTTACAACATATTTAACAACTTTTCAAGCAATTTCGAGGATTATTTAGAAGTCATATTATATATTTTCAGCGTGTATTGAGACCCGTTTAGACTCGTTGATAGATATTTCAGCCTGTTTCCAGATATTCTGAAGACTTTTACGTCCAGTTTAAACATTTTTCAGAGTATTTTAGACGAATTTGACATTATTTAAGGCAATCCGAGAGTTATTCTGGACGCCCCTGTCCATTATTGTTTACTTTAAGCACTTTGAAGGGTAATGGAAGATAATTTTCACGATATTAGGAATACTGAACCGTCTATTTCAATGCTGTTAGACGTATCTCTACCAGTTAAATATCGTTTCAGCCATTTTAGAGACATTTTAAGCACTATAGGGATATTTTAGACCTAACCTAATCTAATCTGACCTAAGCCCCATACTTCTACTCGTCTAACCTATCCTAACCTAATCTAACCTAGCCTAAGCCCCATACTTCTACTCGTCTAACCTAACCTAACACCTCATCTAATGATTTATTCTTCATCCCTATTGCTCATCTAATCCCTACTCTTTTTACTATATGGTCTTTCATAATTTCACATAACCTAAGCCTCATACCTAACCTAACCTAACCTAATCTAACCTAGCCTATCTCATCCCATTTTACACGAGCATTATATTCTTCTATAACCTATTCTGACCGTCGCAACATGCCGTTTCAAGCTTAGATATTTCACTTTCTTTTGGAGACGTTCCTCCAACAACTTTAGCTACCTTGAAGATATTACACCCCCCCCCCCCCGACATGCGAACCCTAACGATTTCTGAACATTTCATGGTATGTTAGTGCTATTTTAGGAGTTGGTAAGTATTTTAGCCATTTTTGCGGTATTCTAGAGATTTTCAGGATTTTTTTTTTTTTTTTTTGCAGCTTCGTTGGTATTTTCTATGTTTTCACGTCGTTAGTATGGTTTAATGTTTTTAAGGGGTATATGGAGCCCTTTTTAGCGATTTGTTATGCTTTCATGATCACTTTCCATCCTTTTGTAAATGTATGATGTTCTCGTCTAGAGAATTGCTTACAGTCTTTCTAAGACTAACCTAACTTAACCACAAACCTCTTTGCAGACATTTCTTCAACGTTATTTAACATTATACAGCCTTCTTTTTCTGCTTCCTCCGGCTCTTTTCCTAAACTAACATTAGAAGACGTTGTAACCTTGTTATTCAAATAGCTATTGTATCCGTCTTTGTACACTGTTCCAGTATGCTATACATGCCAACTTCATTTAACAATTCTCTTGCATAATTCTGTAGGTTCTAATGGTAACACGTCAAACGTTGCACACATTCCTTCTAAGACTATCCTAACCGAACCTATCCTACCACCACCACCACCACCAACACCATCACCACCACCACCTCCACCATCACCAGCGCCACCATCGTTACCATCACCACCACCGTTATCGCCACCACCATCGTTACCATAGCCAACATCCTTGCCATCATCACCGCCATAACCATCACCAGTACCATCATCCTCACTGTCACCTTCACGTTACCATCACCATCGTTACATTATCCACCATAACCTTCACCAGTACCTCCATCCTCACCATCACCACCATCGTTACCATCACCACCACCGTTATCGCCACCACCATCGTTACCATAGCCACCATCCTTGCCATCATCATCACCACACCAACCAACACCATCTATTCTGCAACACCTCCAACACCAACAACAACAGCAACACCCTCACCACTGCCACTATAACGGCCACCACTACCACTACCACCAACGACCACCACCACTACCACCACCAATACCACTCCGCCATCATCACCAGCACCACCATCATCACCAGCGCCCCCCCCACAACGGACACCAACATCTCTACCACCACCACCACCACCACCACCACCACCATAATCACCAGTACCATCATCATCAGCACCACCATAACGGACACCATCACCACCACCAGCACCACCACCATCATCACCAGCACCATCATAGCGGACACCAACACCACACCACCACAATGAGACGTTTCTAGACATTCATTCTATCCCCTTATTATCTATCCTATATCCTCCTCCTCTGCTTGTCTATTCCATCCTGCCATAAGGCGTCCTGGTTTCCCTCTTTGCGGATATAACCTCGAGCATTTACATGTTACTTGTAGAGGATTGTCAGCGATTTTAGGATTTAGAATGTACTCAGACACGATGACACGCATATTTAAGAACCTTTCAGGCAATTTTGAGAATTATATAGGTTATTTATTAGATTTTTCCAGAGGTTTCGTGCTATTTTGATGCTGTCTTAGGTCGTTTTAGAGATATTTTAGCTGCTTTTAAGCTGTTCAGAATGCTTTTGCAACATATTTAAGAACTTTCTAGGCAATTTTATTATGGTTCCTCTGATAGAGCTTTTAGACACTTTTAGTATATTCTTGCTGTTTTTCCGGTATATTTAAGAACTTTTCAGGTAATTTTGAGGATTATGTAGATTATTTGATCGATTTTCTAGAGGTTTCATGGTATTTTGAGCTTGTTTTAGACCGTTTAACAGATATTTTACTCGCTTTTAAGTGCTTTCAAGGGCAATGGGTGAATTTTGTTCACTGCTTCAGTACGCTATACATGCTAACTTCATTTTAACGATTCTTTAGCATAGTTCAGTATGCTCTAATGGCAACACGCCAGACGTCGCTTACATTCCTTCTAAGACTATCATGACCTAACTTAACATAACCAACCAACATCGTCACCAACGCAACCTATGCTGCAGCGCCATAACCATTGCCACCACCGCCTCCACCACCAAAACCACCAACACAGCCATTACCACAACCACCACCACTACAACTGTCATTACTACCATCATACCCCTTAACTACCAACTCAGCCATGACCACACCCACCATCATCATCACCACACCAACCAACGACACCTATTCTGCAACACCACCACCACCGCCACCACCACCAACATCAACACCTGGAGCACCAGCACCACCATAACGTGCACGACTATAACCATCGCAGCACCCCCACCTCCGTCATCACCACCACCACCACCATTTAAGAACCTTTCAGGTACTTTTGAGAATTATGTAGGTTAGTTATTAGATTTTCCAGTGGTTTCATGCTATTTTGATGCTGTCTAAGGTCGTTTTACAGATATTTTAGCTGCTTTTAAGCTGTTCAGAATGCTTTTGCAACATATTTAAGAATTTACTAGCCAATTTTATTATGGTTCCTCTGATAGATCTTTTAGACACTTTTGGTATATTCTTGCTGCTTTTACAGTATATTTAAGAGCTTTTCAGGCAATTTTGAGGATTATATAGATTATTTGATCGATTTTCCAGAGGTTTCATGGTATTTCAAGTGTTGTTGGACGTATGTATCTGCTAGTTTAAATATCGTTTCAGACATTTTAGAGACATTTTAAGCACTATGCGAGTATTTTAAACTTTTACACCGACATTTTGATTGGTTTTCAGAATCCTTTGAAACACTTTTATAGGCGTTAGACGCTTTTAATGGTATTTTTCGAGCGCTAATTAAGACATTTCAGCTCCTTCACAGATATTTTGAGGATTTTCAGGGCATCTTAAACTCGTGAGAAGCATTTTTTTCGCCAGTTTGAAGATTTTTTAAGGCACTGAAGCAGGTATTTTTGAAGTTGCTAGGGGTATTTTACTAAGCTTTCTTCAGTAATCGCTTTGTTTTACAGTAGTTGAGGTGCAGTCCAACCTATCCATTCATTTATTGCATTTCTTGTACTTATTATTTCGACTACATTTCACTACTAACCTAACCCAGGAACAATCGTATCATCATCATCATCATCATCATCATCATCATCATCATCATCATCATCATCATCATCATCAACAACAACTGCTCTATCTCGTAGTCTGACCAAGCTAACCTAATCTAACTTAACCTAAGCTAAGCTCCATACTTCTTTCGTCTAACCTAATTTCTAAGCCCTTGCTTCTACTCTTTTTACTTTGGTCTTTCATATTTTAACCTAACCTAACCTAACCTAACCTAACCTAACCTAAGGTAGCTAGCCTAGATCCTCCTCTTATTGTTATTTATTCTATTTCATCACCATGATCCGTTTCTAGATATTAATTCTATCCTCTTATCTATTATATATCCTCCTCCTCTGCTTGTCTATTCCATCCTGCCATAAGGCGTCCTGGTTTCCCTCTTTGTGGGTATAACCTCAGGGTATTTATTCGTTGCTTGTAGAGGATTTCCAACAAATTTAGGATTTAGAAGATATTCAGACTCACCGGCATGCACGTTTTCAGGACTTTTTTAATCTTTTCGGAGCGTTGTATTGCTACTTTAAGTGTTTTAAGACACTTTTCGGGATATTGAGAGGGCTTTTACACCAGTTGTAAGTACGTTTTTTGAAACGTTTCACTCCAATTTCAATGCTATTTTGGTCCCTCTGATAGATGTTTTTAGTCACTTTTAGTATATTCCTGGTACTTTTTGCAACATATTTAAGAACTTTTCAGGCAATTTCGGGGGGGTTATTTAGACGCATCTAACATAACCAACCATCACCGTTACCAACGCAGCCTTATCCTGCACAACCACCATATTCTGCAACTATGGTATAGTATGTTTGACATTTTCTCCATATCTACCCTGAGCTAACCCTACTTATTCCACTAGCACGTACCTTATAAATGACTACGCGATTCAAGATTAAGTTTGTATTTTTAAAATATATATCATTAAACTACGTGAGTCAAGATTAACTTGTTTCATTTTTATTTGCCAGTTCAACGTTAACATACATTTCCCCTCATTTTTAAAGTTTAAACAAGGTAAATTATATTTCAACCACTGTATTTATAGAAATAAATGTTTATAATTTTAATACTTCCATGCCGAACACACACACACACACACACACACACACACACACACACACACACACACACACACTCACACACGCGCGCTCGCAAAATTAAGACGTGAAACGGCGGTGATGTATCTTTAAGTAACATTTCTTTTATCGATATCGGCCGCCCCTTAAACCATACTAATTAAACGCTTAAAGAAACCAAATTTCTGCTATATTTCATCAACTCTTCCTATTTTTATGACTTTTTCTCGTCTTTTACGCACCTTGAAACGAATCCAACAGAAAAATTAAGACGCGAAACGGCGGTTATGTATCTTTAAGTAACATTACTTTTATCAATATCAGATGACTCACGATAATTCAGGATCACGATAGCAGCGCCTCATAGCGGCTTTAATCAGTACTAAAACGCACATTCGACAGATTTTATACTCTTTATGGCGGTAAATTATATATTAGCCCTCAAATTATCATTATTTTTATGGTTTTCCACCGTTTTTACGTACTTTGCAACGAATCCGACAGAAACATTAAGACGCGAAACGGTTGTTATGTATCGTTTAAGTAACAAACACATTCCTCTCAACTGAACCCACCTTATAAACGACTACGCATTCAAGATTAAGTTTGTATTTAAAACGTATATAATCAGGAAACTACGTGAGTCAAGATTAACTTGTTTCATTTTTATTTGCCAGTTCAACGTTAACATGCATTTCCCCTCATTTTTAAAGTTTAAACAAGGTAAATGTTTATAATTTTAATACTTTCACGCCGCACAGTCACACACATACACACACACATACACACACATACACACGCATGCACACACATACACACACATACGCAAAATTAAGAAGTGAAACGGATGTATAATATCTTTTAAGTAACAAACACATTCCTCTCAACTGAACCCCCCATCAATAGAAGACATAGCAGGTAAAGATTTGTCCTCTAATTAACGGAAAAACCCTAGCCTCACGCAAAGGCGTCGATTTATAACATTAGTGGAGAAATTGTAGCCTCGAAGAGTCCCGGCGACGTGCTGTCTACAAAAAACAAGTTCAGACAGGAAAAATTACAAATACTCATTCTTTCGTGTTTCGGAAACACCCTAAAGATGTTATCGGATTGTACCATTAGTAAGATGCTTTTAGCTGAAATATAAAATAAAATCTCTTCATCTTGTTCTGGTTCTTCTTCTTCTTCTTCTTCTTCTTCTTCTTCTTCTTCTTCTTCTTCTTCTTCTTCTTCTTCTAGTCTCATTCTCCTTCATGCTAACAGGGAATATACGCGAACTGAAGGTTATTAGCTGAAATATAAAATAAAATCTCTTCTTCTTGTTCTGGTTCTTCTTCTTCTTCTTCTTCTTCTTCTTCTTCTTCTTCTTCTTCTATTCTCATTCTCGTTCATGCTAACAGGGAATATACGCGTAATTTTGACGTTATTACCTTAAATATTAAATAAAATAACAGCATTCTCCGTCAATTATATCTAAACCGACTTTTTCCGTGTTATGCAACATTTAAGCTTCTAGAATCAACACAAGCAATGTTTCTCTCAATAACAGCATTTTATAATTGATTTTGTAAGTAATAACACCAATTTAAACTTTATTACAGATCTCTAAGACCCTTGTTTGCAAAGTATTTAAATGGACCCTTAGAGATTCGAACTAGACCCCACAGTACAAAAGCTACCATTTTTTATCAATAATTCAAGAGCAGATATTTAGCTGAAGTGTTTAACTTTTTATTTCATCACGCTAACTTTATTGATTCGCGAATAAATCGACTTTGAAGTAATTGCCCCGTCCCGGTAATCGAACTATGAGTCGTAGGGATAAAATTGTCAAGTATATCATTTTATATGCCAAGTTACCCTAATTTGTCTTTGCATTACTATTCCAAGTGTAAAAATAGCGATATAGAGCAAATTTCAATAATTCTCCACAAGATAGGGATCGAACCTACGATACGTTAACTCTAGCATGTTATAAAATAATCGTCCTTAACAAGTATTATCATATAAAGTTTATTTCAGTCTTCCAACACAAGCGGTTCTCGAAATAATTAAATTTACCAAATCAGGATTGGAACCCAAGACTCCAGGATACCAAGCATACCACAGAGGAAAGCCCATAACAATACCGATTTAATAAAATTTATTCGAAGGTTTTATCACTAATAGTTTAGGAGTTATTCCAATAATAATTCATAATTTGCACGGGGATCGAACGCTAGACCACCGACAAACTCCAAAATTATACCAAAGACGCGTCGTTTTATTACAAGATAATTACCGTTTTCCCCATATCGATATCTCATTTAGTTTAGGAGAAATCAAGCATAATACAGTAGAGTAAATATGGTGCTTTAAAGACACTCAAAGGGATGCCGCTAATTGTTTAATTGGCTAACAATGGGGGCTAATTGGATTACACGTGTTTTCACACCTCTAAGCCACGCCCATCTGGCACGCGACAGCCAGTGACGTCACAGTCGAGCCCCTTAAACATGACGTCACAACCAGGACAATATTTTAAAATCACTCAAAGGGATGCCGCTAATTGTTTACTTTGAGTGATTTTAAAATATTGTCCTGGTTGTGACGTCATGTTTAAGGGGCTCGACTGTGACGTCACTGGCTGTCGCGTGCCAGATGGGCGTGGTTATGACGTCATTCATGGTCGCGTGCCAGGTGGGCGTGGCTTAGAAGTGTGAAAACACGTGTAATCCAATTAGCCCCCATTGTTAGCCAATTAAACAATTAGCGGCATCCCTTTGAGTGATTTTAAAACGCCATTTATACCCTACTGTATTATGCTTGATTTCTCCTAAACTAAATGAGATATCGATATGGGGTGAACGGTAATTATCTTGTAATAAAACGACGCGTCTTTGGTATAATTTTGGAGTTTGTCGGTGGTCTAGCGTTCGATCCCCGTGCAAATTATGAATTATTATTGGAATAACTCCTAAACTATTAGTGATAAAATCTTCGAATAAATTTTATTAAATCGGTATTGTTATGGGCTTTCCTCTGTGGTATGCTTGGTATCCTGGAGTCTTGGGTTCCAATCCTGATTTGGTAAATTTAATTATTTCGAGAACCGCTTGTGTTGGAAGACTGAAATAAACTTTATATGATAATATTTGTTAAGGACGATTATTTTATAACATGCTAGAGTTAACGTATCGTAGGTTCGATCCCTATCTTGTGGAGAATTATTGAAATTTGCTCTATATCGCTATTTTTACACTTGGAATAGTAATGCAAAGACAAATTAGGGTAACTTGGCATATAAAATGATATACTTGACAATTTTATCCCTACGACTCATAGTTCGATTACCGGGACGGGGCAATTACTTCAAAGTCGATTTATTCGCGAATCAATAAAGTTACCGTGATGAAATAAAAAGTTAAACACTTCAGCTAAATATCTGCTCTTGAATTATTGATAAAAAATGGTAGCTTTTGTACTGTGGGGTCTAGTTCGAATCTCTAAGGGTCCATTTAAATACTTTGCAAACTAGGGTCTTAGAGATCTGTAATAAAGTTTAAATTGGTGTTATTACTTACAAAATCAATTATAAAATGCTGTTATTGAGAGAAACATTGCTTGTGTTGATTCTAGAAGCTTAAATGTTGCATAACACGGAAAAAGTCGGTTTAGATATAATTGACGGAGAATGCTGTTATTTTATTTAATATTTAAGGTAATGACGTCAAAATTACGCGTATATTCCCTGTTAGCATGAACGAGAATGAGAATAGAAGAAGAAGAAGAAGAAGAAGAAGAAGAACCAGAACAAGAAGAAGAGATTTTATTTTATATTTCAGCTAATAACCTTCAGTTCGCGTATATTCCCTGTTAGCATGAAGGAGAATGAGACTAGAAGAAGAAGAAGAAGCAGAAGAAGAAGAAGAAGAAGAAGAAGAAGAAGAAGAAGAACCAGAACAAGATGAAGAGATTTTATTTTATATTTCAGCTAAAAGCATCTTACTAATGGTACAATCCGATAACATCTTTAGGGTGTTTCCGAAACACGAAAGAATGAGTATTTGTAATTTTTCCTGTCTGAACTTGTTTTTTGTAGACAGCACGTCGCCGGGACTCTTCGAGGCTACAATTTCTCCACTAATGTTATAAATCGACGCCTTTGCGTGAGGCTAGGGTTTTTCCGTTAATTAGAGGACAAATCTTTACCTGCTATGTCTTCTATTGATGGGGGGTTCAGTTGAGAGGAATGTGTTTGTTACTTAAAAGATATTATACATCCGTTTCACTTCTTAATTTTGCGTATGTGTGTGTATGTGTGTGCATGCGTGTGTATGTGTGTGTATGTGTGTGTGTATGTGTGTGACTGTGCGGCGTGAAAGTATTAAAATTATAAACATTTACCTTGTTTAAACTTTAAAAATGAGGGGAAATGCATGTTAACGTTGAACTGGCAAATAAAAATGAAACAAGTTAATCTTGACTCACGTAGTTTCCTGATTATATACGTTTTAAATACAAACTTAATCTTGAATGCGTAGTCGTTTATAAGGTGGGTTCAGTTGAGAGGAATGTGTTTGTTACTTAAACGATACATAACAACCGTTTCGCGTCTTAATGTTTCTGTCGGATTCGTTGCAAAGTACGTAAAAACGGTGGAAAACCATAAAAATAATGATAATTTGAGGGCTAATATATAATTTACCGCCATAAAGAGTATAAAATCTGTCGAATGTGCGTTTTAGTACTGATTAAAGCCGCTATGAGGCGCTGCTATCGTGATCCTGAATTATCGTGAGTCATCTGATATTGATAAAAGTAGTGTTACTTAAAGATACATAACCGCCGTTTCGCGTCTTAATTTTTCTGTTGGATTCGTTTCAAGGTGCGTAAAAGACGAGAAAAAGTCATAAAAATAGGAAGAGTTGATGAAATATAGCAGAAATTTGGTTTCTTTAAGCGTTTAATTAGTATGGTTTAAGGGGCGGCCGATATCGATAAAAGAAATGTTACTTAAAGATACATAACCGCCGTTTCACGTCTTAATTTTGCGAGCGCGCGTGTGTGAGTGTGTGTGTGTGTGTGTGTGTGTGTGTGTGTGTTCGGCATGGAAGTATTAAAATTATAAACATTTATTTCTATAAATACAGTGGTTGAAATATAATTTACCTTGTTTAAACTTTAAAAATGAGGGGAAATGTATGTTAACGTTGAACTGGCAAATAAAAATGAAACAAGTTAATCTTGACTCACGTAGTTTAATGATATATATTTTAAAAATACAAACTTAATCTTGAATCGCGTAGTCATTTATAAGGTACGTGCTAGTGGAATAAGTAGGGTTAGCTCAGGGTAGATATGGAGAAAATGTCAAACATACTATACCATAGTTGCAGAATATGGTGGTTGTGCAGGATAAGGCGGCGTTGGTAACGGTGATGGTTGGTTATGTTAGATGCGTCTAAATAACCCCCCGAAATTGCCTGAAAAGTTCTTAAATATGTTGCAAAAAGTACCAGGAATATACTAAAAGTGACTAAAAACATCTATCAGAGGGACCAAAATAGCATTGAAATTGGAGTGAAACGTTTCAAAAAACGTCCTTACAACTGGTGTAAAAGCCCTCTCAATATCCCGAAAAGTGTCTTAAAACACTTAAAGTAGCAATACAACGCTCCGAAAAGATTAAAAAAGTCCTGAAAACGTGCATGCCGGTGAGTCTGAATATCTTCTAAATCCTAAATTTGTTGGAAATCCTCTACAAGCAACGAATAAATACCCTGAGGTTATACCCACAAAGAGGGAAACCAGGACGCCTTATGGCAGGATGGAATAGACAAGCAGAGGAGGAGGATATATAATAGATAAGAGGATAGAATTAATATCTAGAAACGGATCATGGTGATGAAATAGAATAAATAACAATAAGAGGAGGATCTAGGCTAGCTACCTTAGGTTAGGTTAGGTTAGGTTAGGTTAGGTTAGGTTAGGTTAAAATATGAAAGACCAAAGTAAAAAGAGTAGAAGCAAGGGCTTAGAAATTAGGTTAGACGAAAGAAGTATGGAGCTTAGCTTAGGTTAAGTTAGATTAGGTTAGCTTGGTCAGACTACGAGATAGAGCAGTTGTTGTTGATGATGATGATGATGATGATGATGATGATACGATTGTTCCTGGGTTAGGTTAGTAGTGAAATGTAGTCGAAATAATAAGTACAAGAAATGCAATAAATGAATGGATAGGTTGGACTGCACCTCAACTACTGTAAAACAAAGCGATTACTGAAGAAAGCTTAGTAAAATACCCCTAGCAACTTCAAAAATACCTGCTTCAGTGCCTTAAAACATCTTCAAACTGGCGAAAAAAATGCTTCTCACGAGTTTAAGATGCCCTGAAAATCCTCAAAATATCTGTGAAGGAGCTGAAATGTCTTAATTAGCGCTCGAAAAATACCATTAAAAGCGTCTAACGCCTATAAAAGTGTTTCAAAGGATTCTGAAAACCAATCAAAATGTCGGTGTAAAAGTTTAAAATACTCGCATAGTGCTTAAAATGTCTCTAAAATGTCTGAAACGATATTTAAACTAGCAGATACATACGTCCAACAACACTTGAAATACCATGAAACCTCTGGAAAATCGATCAAATAATCTATATAATCCTCAAAATTGCCTGAAAAGCTCTTAAATATACTGTAAAAGCAGCAAGAATATACCAAAAGTGTCTAAAAGATCTATCAGAGGAACCATAATAAAATTGGCTAGTAAATTCTTAAATATGTTGCAAAAGCATTCTGAACAGCTTAAAAGCAGCTAAAATATCTGTAAAACGACCTTAGACAGCATCAAAATAGCATGAAACCACTGGAAAATCTAATAACTAACCTACATAATTCTCAAAAGTACCTGAAAGGTTCTTAAATGGTGGTGGTGGTGGTGATGACGGAGGTGGGGGTGCTGCGATGGTTATAGTCGTGCAGGTTATGGTGGTGCTGGTGCTCCAGGTGTTGATGTTGGTGGTGGTGGCGGTGGTGGTGGTGGTGGTGGTGTTGCAGAATAGGTGTCGTTGGTTGGTGTGGTGATGATGGTGGGTGTGGTCATGGCTGAGTTGGTAGTTAAGGGGTATGATGGTAGTAATGACAGTTGTAGTGGTGGTGGTTGTGGTAATGGCTGTGTTGGTGGTGTTGGTGGTGGAGGCGGTGGTGGCAATGGTTATGGCGCTGCAGCATAGGTTGCGTTGGTGACGATGATGGTTGGTTATGTTAAGTTAGGTCATGATAGTCTTAGAAGGAATGTAAGCGACGTCTGGCGTGTTGCCATTAGAACATACTGAACTATGCTAAAGAATCGTTAAAATGAAGTTAGCATGTATAGCGTACTGAAGCAGTGAACAAAATTCACCCATTGCCCTTGAAAGCACTTAAAAGCGAGTAAAATATCTGTTAAACGGTCTAAAACAAGCTCAAAATACCATGAAACCTCTAGAAAATCGATCAAATAATCTACATAATCCTCAAAATTACCTGAAAAGTTCTTAAATATACCGGAAAAACAGCAAGAATATACTAAAAGTGTCTAAAAGCTCTATCAGAGGAACCATAATAAAATTGCCTAGAATGTTCTTAAATATGTTGCAAAAGCATTCTGAACAGCTTATAAGCAGCTAAAATATCTCTAAAACGACCTAAGACAGCATCAAAATAGCACGAAACCTCTGGAAAAATCTAATAAATAACCTATATAATTCTCAAAATTGCCTGAAAGGTTCTTACATATGGGTGTCATCGTGTCTGAGTACATTCTAAATCCCAAAATCGCTGACAATCCTCTACAAGTAACATGTAAATGCTCGAGGTTATATCCGCAAAGAGGGAAACCAGGACGCCTTATGGCAGGATGGAATAGACAAGCAGAGGAGGAGGATATAGGATAGATAATAAGGGGATAGAATGAATTTCTAGAAACGTCTCATTGTGGTGGTGTGGTGTTGGTGTCCGCTATGATGGCGCTGGTGATGATGGTGGTGGTGGTGCTGGTGGTGGTGATGGTGTCCGTTATGGTGGTGCTCCAGGTGTTGATGTTGGTGGTGGTGGCGGTGGTGGTGGTGGTGGTGGTGTTGCAGAATAGGTGTCGTTGTTTGGTGTGGTGATGATGGTGGGTGTGGTCATGGCTGAGTTGGTAGTTAAGGGGTATGATGGTAGTAATGACAGTTGTAGTGGTGGTGGTTGTGGTAATGGCTGTGTTGGTGGTGTTGGTGGTGGAGGCGGTGGTGGCAATGGTTATGGCGCTGCAGCATAGGTTGCGTTGGTGACGATGATGGTTGGTTATGTTAAGTTAGGTCATGATAGTCTTAGAAGGAATGTAAGCGACGTCTGGCGTGTTGCCATTAGAACATACTGAACTATGCTAAAGAATCGTTAAAATGAAGTTAGCATGTATAGCGTACTGAAGCAGTGAACAAAATTCACCCATTGCCCTTGAAAGCACTTAAAAGCGAGTAAAATATCTGTTAAACGGTCTAAAACAAGCTCAAAATACCATGAAACCTCTAGAAAATCGATCAAATAATCTACATAATCCTCAAAATTACCTGAAAAGTTCTTAAATATACCGGAAAAACAGCAAGAATATACTAAAAGTGTCTAAAAGCTCTATCAGAGGAACCATAATAAAATTGCCTAGAATGTTCTTAAATATGTTGCAAAAGCATTCTGAACAGCTTAAAAGCAGCTAAAATATCTCTAAAACGACCTAAGACAGCATCAAAATAGCACGAAACCTCTGGAAAAATCTAATAAATAACCTATATAATTCTCAAAATTGCCTGAAAGGTTCTTAAATATGCGTGTCATCGTGTCTGAGTACATTCTAAATCCTAAAATCGCTGACAATCCTCTACAACTAACATGTAAATGCTCGAGGTTATATCCGCAAAGAGGGAAACCAGGACGCCTTATGGCAGGATGGAATAGACAAGCAGAGGAGGAGGATATAGGATAGATAATAAGGGGATAGAATGAATGTCTAGAAACGTCTCATTGTGGTGGTGTGGTGTTGGTGTCCGCTATGATGGTGCTGGTGATGATGGTGGTGGTGGTGCTGGTGGTGGTGATGGTGTCCGTTATGGTGGTGCTGATGATGATGGTACTGGTGATTATGGTGGTGGTGGTGGTGGTGGTGGTAGAGGTGTTGGTGTCCGTTGTGGGGGGGGGCGCTGGTGATGATGGTGGTGCTGGTGATGATGGCGGAGTGGTATTGGTGGTGGTAGTGGTGGTGGTCGTTGGTGGTAGTGGTAGTGGTGGCCGTTATAGTGGCAGTGGTGAGGGTGTTGCTGTTGTTGTTGGTGTTGGAGGTGTTGCAGAATAGATGGTGTTGGTTGGTGTGGTGATGATGATGGCAAGGATGGTGGCTATGGTAACGATGGTGGTGGCGATAACGGTGGTGGTGATGGTAACGATGGTGGTGATGGTGAGGATGGAGGTACTGGTGAAGGTTATGGTGGATAATGTAACGATGGTGATGGTAACGTGAAGGTGACAGTGAGGATGATGGTACTGGTGATGGTTATGGCGGTGATGATGGCAAGGATGTTGGCTATCGTAACGATGGTGGTGGCGATAACGGTGGTGGTGATGGTAACGATGGTGGCGCTGGTGATGGTGGAGGTGGTGGTGGTGATGGTGTTGGTGGTGGTGGTGGTGGTGGTGGTGGTGGTGGTGGTGGTGGTGGTGGTGGGATAGGTTCGGTTAGGATAGTCTTAGAAGGAATGTGTGCAACGTTTGACGTGTTACCATTAGAACCTACAGAATTATGCAAGAGAATTGTTAAATGAAGTTGGCATGTATAGCATACTGGAACAGTGTACAAAGACGGATACAATAGCTATTTGAATAACAAGGTTACAACGTCTTCTAATGTTAGTTTAGGAAAAGAGCCGGAGGAAGCAGAAAAAGAAGGCTGTATAATGTTAAATAACGTTGAAGAAATGTCTGCAAAGAGGTTTGTGGTTAAGTTAGGTTAGTCTTAGAAAGACTGTAAGCAATTCTCTAGACGAGAACATCATACATTTACAAAAGGATGGAAAGTGGTCATGAAAGCATAACAAATCGCTAAAAAGGGCTCCATATACCCCTTAAAAACATTAAACCATACTAACGACGTGAAAACATAGAAAATACCAACGAAGCTGCAAAAAAAAAAAAATCCTGAAAATCTCTAGAATACCGCAAAAATGGCTAAAATACTTACCAACTCCTAAAATAGCACTAACATACCATGAAATGTTCAGAAATCGTTAGGGTTCGCATGTCGGGGGGGGGGGTGTAATATCTTCAAGGTAGCTAAAGTTGTTGGAGGAACGTCTCCAAAAGAAAGTGAAATATCTAAGCTTGAAACGGCATGTTGCGACGGTCAGAATAGGTTATAGAAGAATATAATGCTCGTGTAAAATGGGATGAGATAGGCTAGGTTAGATTAGGTTAGGTTAGGTTAGGTATGAGGCTTAGGTTATGTGAAATTATGAAAGACCATATAGTAAAAAGAGTAGGGATTAGATGAGCAATAGGGATGAAGAATAAATCATTAGATGAGGTGTTAGGTTAGGTTAGACGAGTAGAAGTATGGGGCTTAGGCTAGGTTAGATTAGGTTAGGATAGGTTAGACGAGTAGAAGTATGGGGCTTAGGTCAGATTAGATTAGGTTAGGTCTAAAATATCCCTATAGTGCTTAAAATGTCTCTAAAATGGCTGAAACGATATTTAACTGGTAGAGATACGTCTAACAGCATTGAAATAGACGGTTCAGTATTCCTAATATCGTGAAAATTATCTTCCATTACCCTTCAAAGTGCTTAAAGTAAACAATAATGGACAGGGGCGTCCAGAATAACTCTAGGATTGCCTTAAATAATGTCAAATTCGTCTAAAATACTCTGAAAAATGTTTAAACTGGACGTAAAAGTCTTCAGAATATCTGGAAACAGGCTGAAATATCTATCAACGAGTCTAAACGGGTCTCAATACACGCTGAAAATATATAATATGACTTCTAAATAATCCTCGAAATTGCTTGAAAAGTTGTTAAATATGTTGTAAAAGCGTCCTGAATAAACCAAAAGCGTCTAAAAGATCTAGCAGAGGGTGAAAAATTGCAACAAAATGGGGTGAAACGTCTTAAAAATGTATGAAAATTACTGAATAACTCTGAAAATTGTCTGAAAAGTTGTTAAATATGTTGTAAAAGCGCCCTGAATATACTAAAAGCGTCTAAAAGATCTAACAGAGGGTGCAAAATTGTAGCAAAATGGGGCGAAACGTCTTAAAAATGTATGAAAATGACTGAATAATTCTGAAAATTGTCTGAAAAGATGTTAAATATGTTGTAAAAGCATCAAGAATATGCTAAAAGTGCTTAAAAAGATCTATCAGAGGACTCAAAATAGTATCAAAATGTTTATGAAATTCCTAGAGGGAGATCAGGGTAGCGTATGACAGGATAGAATAGATAAGCAGAGGAGGGAATAGGATAAATGATAAGAGGATAGAATGAATGTCTAGAAACGTATCATGTTAGTAGAATAGAATAAATAATAATAAGAGGATCTATCTTAGGTTAGGCTAGTCCATGTTAGATTAGGATAGGTTAGCTTAGGTGAGCTTAGGTTAGACGAGTAGAAGTATGGGGCTTAGGTTAGGTTAAATTATGAAAGACCAGAGTAAAAAGAGTGGGAGCTAGGTTAGGTTAGCTTAGGTAAGCTTAGGTTAGGTTAAGATAGGTTAGAAGAGTAGAAGTATGAGGCTTAGGTTAGGTTAGATTAGGATAGGTTAGGTTAGGTTAGGTTAGGTTAGGTTAGGTTAGGTTAGGTATGGGGCTTAGGCGAGGTGAGGTGAGGTGAGGTGAGGTGAGGTTAGGTAAGGTTAGGTTAGGTTAGGTTAGGTTAGGTTAGCGTGGCTATGTGGGGCGAGGTAACATTATATTGGGGTAATATATTCAATCAAGATAGAAAGCTCTTGCATTAGGAGACATACAGCAATATAGTGGACGACATACTCAGCTATCATGAACGCTCATAAACATACATACACTGCTATAGGCTTTAAAAGTTATCCCTAGAGATTCATTCAAACACCTACAACGTCCTGCTTCCCCTGTCACCTTACGTATTAATGCTTAGATTACGCATGGCGGCCATCTTGCCCATAAAAACGTGCGCCAGCTCTGTCCTAACCTACCTACTTAATTCCACACGCCACAACATGCTGTCCTTTTTTTGCCTATTTCTTTCCGTGTCTAATTCAGAGTTTATTCTATCTCGTTTCGAAGCGTACCTGCTATCCGCTCAAATAAGTGAGCTCTTCTGTGGTCTGTCCTGTCGATTATATCGATTCCTCTATTGCTGCCTTGCAAGGCTACCTTGAACTTCACATGAACTATACATGCTATTTCACTTTAGTCATTTATGGGATAACATCGAAAGCTTCGGTGTTGTTTACAAGGACAGCTGAGAATCTGTGTAGCCACAATAGATCTGTGTAGGTCGACGTGAGCGAGGTGTCCCCCTCTGATTCTGTACCCTTTACCCTTTTACCTTTACACCCATATGCTGCACAATGATTCATTTTAAAATTGGAGCCCACACACAATGAAAGACAGTCTCTCTAGCTTCTGTGACATCCTAAATGTCCCATTAACGTGCATGGTAATAAATTGGCATCAGGAGTATTTGCAAACAAGGTGACGTCACCTCTTTAGTGTAACTCTGTCCTATATGCGCAGTCCTACACCTTTACTATGATTCCACCATGGCTCTATAATGTCAGATAGTTTTCCCTGCAATCCTTCCTGTAGTGTGTGCGCGTCAGTCTTCCAATGCCAAGCTCTCTTCAGCATTGAATCAGCATTCCGGGAGAATTTAGGAAGGGGAGACAAATCCTATGCGTTACAGAAATTCCTTTAATCATGTAAAATAAGGATTTTGTTTGAGGAACAGGAAGTAATGAAGTTCAACTGGTGTTATCGCCGTTTGTCAGGTTCTTCTGGCACACTCTTTTTTTCGATCGACAGAGGCGTCTTATGACTTCTTTTAGACATGGAGAGTTATAGGGAGTGGTCCATCCTAAGATCAAGTGAAGTCTGAGCAAGGATTTCCTTCCTAAACTTTAACGTGGATATATTCCCTTCTCGGACAGCGAAAATATTTTAACTTCCTTTACTTCCTACTTGCGGTAGGTAGAAGTACCGCCTGAATGCACCTATGTTCTATAGAAGCATTTTGAGTGTACGTGTGCATTGTCAACAGTAGAATTAAAGACGATAAATTAATAGAGGCGAAACTTCTATTAACACCAATATATTTTAAAGTTAAAAACAATCCTTAATAGAAAAGATCTCGATAACTTTATTTCACACACATACACACATACACACACACACACACACACACATACATACACGCACACATATACACACACATACACACATACACACACGTACACACATACACACACATACACACACATACAGACACATACACACATATACATACAATCACGCACCGGGTGGAAGGGAAGTCATTACATTAATTTAAACCAGTGGTAGATCTCGGTATTTGGAACACATTTTGTATCTTACGTTTTTGTCTCTGAGCATTTCCTACGGAGATATTTTAATTTTGTTGAAAAATAAGCTGGCTACACTGCAGATTGTGTGGCTGTCACTTTCCCTAGCTCAGTACATAAGCACACAGATATCCTGCCTTGTTCTTCCGAGTTTACTGTTCGAGTGTAGGCCAATTACAAGCGTTAGTTGTCAAAACATTACACGAAAGCGAAAGTGCCCGACCTGTTTACATCCACAAACCAGGTCAAAGCCATGACCAGCGCAACGTTGTCGACTTACTTGACGTCTGAAAGAACAGCTCGGAGTATTCCTTTGTGTTTCGAAACCTGTGTGATGTCCGATAATTACTACCGAAGCTGTGTCAGAAATAATTTACTCTACGCATCTTACAAGTAACAAACTATCTTCGTACATTCTTGTGGAATTACTTATCCAAAAGAGAAAATGCCATTCGATTTTTTTTGTAATGCTTCTATTCAGCACATATTATTAGCACCCTCACATTCGGAAGATCCCGGGTCCAACTACCCTTGACCACTCACCCCAACCTAGGGTTTTACGTAGTTTTCCATGGTGGGCGGCGAATATTGCATTGGTTTATCAACTACTCGATTTGCTTTACTCCTTTTCCTTCAACGTAATTCCAGGTTTCGTTGCGTATCGCGATGACGGACAGATGACACACGTGCTTGCAGAGTACTCCCCATGGACACTAGAAGGCTGCTTGGTTGACCGATCGTTCATTGGTGCAACCCTGAGACTGTTAGAGACATGCCCGCCTCTCTGTGGCTTGTCTCCCTTCGAGTGTAGCCTCCCGTAGTTTCTAAACTTCATGTCTTACTCCTGAGGATATCAGCCACAATAGGTTGCAGTGCACGAGGTATAATCCCATCGTTGAATGGCCTATACGTATACCTATTTTCTCAAAAGCAATACTAAGAATTCATAATAAAATGTCAAACAAATTTTGTATGATTAATAAAACGTAGCTATCCTATTCTGTGTATTGTTCATTATTGTCAGATCATGCAAATAGCGTCAAATTGTTCACCTCAGCATCAGCCGTATCCGAGATATTTCATGTTGTTCCTTTGAAATTCCTAGTATTTTTAACCACACAGAATATGAACTGTGAACTCTTGCTTTTTCGATTTGCTTCTAGCAGTGTATTGCCACCCTAAAGTGTCTGAGTTAGTAGTTTTCTAACGAACTATTCTGTACAGTCTAAGCACAAACATTTCCGAGATGAGGAACAGCTGTTTAGTTTGGCAGTGAATGGCACCACGCCCCCAGTTTGAACCCCTGTTGGTGATAAAATGTGCGCCTGCCCTTTGTTTCGCGATGGTGGAGGTGAACGAGAACCCCAGACAGTTTAAGATACATTGAAACATATAATTCATTGCCCCATCCATCAGTGAAAAATATTGGAGAGCAAGAGGATTAATGACTTCATTGTCAGAAATCCAGCATTAGCTAACAACAACATATAATTCAGAATGTGTCTCATCGGACTTCGATTATTTTATCAGCGTTTATTGGAGACAGGAGCAAACGCCTGATTGCCAATCCTTTTCGAAACCTTCTGAGGTTTGTGTAGCTCTCTTGGGAAGGGAATGGGGCATGAGGCAGGTTTATCTGTTTTATTATATCTGTATTAAATTGAACTCTACATTGCGCATAATTATTTCCAATCATGTTATTTCATCAACTTAAGCTCTATCTACACAAAATATACCGAGCATACAAAAGCATGTTTTCGTCACGTAGACAAACATAAGGGGAAGACACAAGACGATAATGTTCTAGTAATTAATCCACGTGTCCAGTATCCCCGTTTTCTCGGTATTTCTTCCACCAGTTTGAGGCGGTTCACTCCATATAGTTCCGCAGCCCTTGCAGTGTTATATCCTTGTTCAAGAAGCGCAATTACTTTCGGCTTGTTATCCATATCGTTTGCTCACTTCATAGGACAATATATTCAACAAAGCTGTTTCGTGCGAACCACCCCTCCTCCCTAGTTCCCTAAACCGAATCCCAGAGTTATGACATCAAACCAATGAGCAACGGATACAGGCAGAAGATGATGGTGACAATCATTCGGGTTAAATTCTTCCTTAGCTCTCCCCTTGTATTACGCACTTCGGGCACGCCCCTTGATTATCGGTTATGGCTTGTGTTACTGGACTGTCATACAAACAGGAGGTCGGTACAGCCAAAACTGGTGTGGAACAGAACTGGAGAAAAGGTTTTGCCAACATTAAATAAAGTAACACACCAAAAGACACTAACAGCATCAGAAAATTTCGGTGCACCAGATTGTACATGAACGACACAGGAAAATATAATTTTCAATAGTAATTTGGAGAAGTCAATGAAGCTTAAGCTGCAAGTGTAAGTAAGGAGTCTGATTTTTACTTTCTATACTACGTTTAGTAAAGTAGAGGAAGTATCGTATTTCCTCCCAAAAATGCTATGTCGAGATTTCACCGGAAATATATATTTTGAGGTCCCCTAAATCTATAAAAAGCATTCTACTTTCTCTAGTACGTTTAGTAGAGGAACTATTGTATTCCACCCAAAAATTCGATGTCAAGGTTTCATCGAAAATATAAGTTTTGAGACCCTATGGCTCCAGAAAAAGCATTTTTAGAAAAAGGTCCGTGTGTGTGTGTGAGTGTGTGTGTGTGTGTGTGTGTGTGTGTGTGTGTGTGTGTGTGTGTGTGTGTGTGTGTGTCAGTCTGAGGACAGTATAACTCAAAAACCAAAAGCGGTAAGAAACCAAACTCAGCATTTAAGTTTAATTGTTGTTGTAGTGTTTAACGCCCGCTTTTACTACTACGGCACCGCAGGCGGTGACACTGATGACACATGGAATGAATATGGAGCACCGGTGGAATGAGATGCCGGGGGAAACCGGAGCACCCGGAGACAACCCGCCCTGACGCCGCTTCGTCCACCACGAATACCACATGCGGGTACCTGGGATCGAACCCGGGCCGCCTAGGTGGTAGGCGGGCGCGCTAACCTGCTCGGCCATTTAAGTTTAATGTCTTTCAAGAATGCGACACGAAGATTTTGAAGAAAATTGCTCTACCCTAACGATTTTGATTAAAATGCCATATGTTTGAGACATTTTTATGAGAAATAAAATATGTCTTGAATTTTCTGGTGATAGCCCTTAAGGTCCCATTTACTCTCGATAACTTTTGTATAACAGGTATACCGTAGGCGTAAGAGATAGACCAAATCTTACTGTACAAAAAATGTAGATCTTGCTGAAACACACAATTCATGTCTGAATAGATTTGTTTGTAGAGTGAACCATTTCGGAGATATTACATTATTGTTATTTGTGTGAGGTTTAGAGAATTTATACTTATGTAAAATGGAACATTGCTATTCATTTTTATATGGTAACCGTGTAAAGAGAACGGAATTTGAAAGCTTGAAAGAATTTGACTATCGCTCATAGCGTGCTGTACTCCCATATTTCCCTTGTACCAACAAGGAAATAAGGAATAAGATAATTTCTGCGAATGTTTATCTGTATTAACATGAATATATATATATATAAGAGTTTCAACACATCAGGTTTTTAATATAGCTGTCCATCAGCCAATTCCCAATGAAGTATACTGAACTCTTACTTGGGCGCACTTTGTTCAGTTCTATACCTCCAGCTCCAGAATACTTCACATGTTTTCAGGTCTGCAACAGTTAAAAACATTCTATTAAGTACTTTCCGATGTCTGGTTCCAGAAACCTTGGGAAATATAAATATAATTTTGCAGGAGCTATATACTATGCAATTTCACTGCTTTAATAAGAGATTAGCCCCAGGAAAATGAGAAAGTGCAATTTCGTTGCTTGATAGCCGTTTCATTAATAGTAATTTGACCTACATTGAAGGTATGCTAACATAGGTGTTTTTGGAATACTGATCAAAATTTTCTGAAGTACTTCTTCTATTTTCTATAGCAAAAAGGTAACTAAAGTAGCAATATCTCTGGAAAACGCTAAAATAAATACGAAGGTTAGCTTTTAAACTGTTTTTCGCTTCTGTGGTATGCTGTATGACTTCTTTCGTAGTTCAATGGTAGCGAAGTTGTCTCTGGTGCGCAGTACGTGGGTTCGATTTCCGGTACCGGCGTAGGGATTTTTCCCCCACTGGAAGATCTGACACGGGGAACACTCAGCCTCGTTAGATCCCTGAGGGGTCAATTGATCAGCTGCTTGATAAAGAAGTAGCGAACCCAGTTCGCGAAGGGCGCATAACTGGCTGGGAAGACTCGGGGCGCTGACCATGTCCCACTCTCCAGTCCTGCACCCCACTCATGGCGCCTGTATTGGGCAGAGGTGGGAGACGCAGTGGTCGGGCGGTAAGCCTTGGACCGGTAAGGGTTGTTGCTCTGGGGGGTTTACTAACGTTTTAAACATGACAATTTGGTCAAAATCGTTAGAGCTATTTTTGAGGAAATATGAGAAACATAATGAAACATTTTCCAGGTAAGGCTTAGTGCAGGGTGGGGGATTTTGTTGAAGAACTTCCTATTGCATATTTTTAAAGGAGCAATTTAAATACCAAGTTCGGTATTTAACCCAGCGACTGTTTATTAGTTGTACTGCTCCGAGGCACACGCGTGTCTGCGGTTATTACTCTAACAATACTTTATTTTTTATATAGGGAGTCTCAAAACGTTTATTTCCAGTGGATTCTTGGTATGGAATTTTTTGACAGAACGCAATACTTCTTCTTACTATATGTAGGTAGTATAGAAAACAAAAGGAAAGTATTTCGCACAGTTCGTCGCCTTTTAATTCTGATGCGGAAAAACTAAGACAAACTTTTGGAACTACGAGACGGTTATAATTGAAACAATAGTGTTCAGCGTGGCATAACTGAAACTTCATAGTTATCCTACTTAAGCAACGTGCTCACGGGTTCTGCTGAAAGAAAAAACTCTGATGTGTTGCACTCACATGACTTTCTTTACTCTTGTACTAACCATTCTTACAAACGCTTATTCCTCTTCTTCGTGTTAGTTGATAAACTATTTGCAGAAGTTATCTTGTTTATTTTCTTGTAAGTGCAAGAGGAATATGGGAATACAGTAGGCTTTGAGCGGTAGTCAAATATTTTAAAGCTTTCAAGCTCTGTTCTGTTTGCACAGTTAACATATAAAAAATTAACGATGTTCCATTTGAGACGGGAATTTCTATGTATATATATATATATATATATATATATATATATATATATATATATATTTGTAATCTTAGAATTAGAATGTAAATATAAGAATTTTAGGTATAAGTATAGTTTGTATTATAAACTGTGTAAAGAAGCTGCCTCTTGAAAATATGTTGACTGAGCACATATCTGAAGGCCAGAGGACAAAAACGTGTTTTGTCATCTCGCGCCCAGGCATGTTTTGCCTAAAGTCCAAGGACACAGCTGGGGAAAATACACCCCTCCCTCATAACGGGACTAGAGAGAAAGTGCGGGGGTGAGATAAATAGGAAAACTTGGAAGAGAACGGGGCTGATTGTCTGTTTGTTGCGAGGTCGCTAGGAGGGTGAACCAGTATCGCGAATATGATATGTATTTTCGCGCCAAAAACGTAGATGTGTGAAAGGCGACAGTGATTCGCGTAAGGGGAAGTAAATAGTGATATTAAAACGCAATACCAGAAACTCGCTCAGTTCGGCACTTCGAGGCAATGAAGTGGTGGAAATAAAATTAGTAGACGTCTGTGCTGTGTTTGTCATCTAACCTCGCGCCTGAGAAGTATCCCTCTCACGCCTACCTAAATCCGGTACCCAACACCGTTACAAATGGCGCCCAACGTCACAATCCCGTTACAAATGGCATCCCAACGTGGCGGCTCGACAAAGGATGACAACCAGAGGATCACCGATGGAAGCAGGTGACTCGGCGAGAATATAATCGACGCGTAGGAAGAGAGTGAATTCAACGCAAGGACAGCAGTAGACGCCGGGGATGCGAGAAGGAGACGACGACCGCAAGGAACATCACGAGCACCAAGAAACAGCCTCAAGATCTCGGAGGAAAGGCGCACAAGGTGCTGTTTCAACAAGCGAGACAAATCAACATCAGTGGACGACTAAATCAACCCAGCAACGCAGGTCGCCGAAAGGTCAGAGTTTTAAAAACAATCCTATGTAAAGACAATATGTTGTTGTTGTTAGCTAATGCTGGATTTCTGACAATGAAGTCATTAATCCTCTTGCTCTCCAATATGTAAAGACAATATATATCATAGTTATAATAGTAGATGCATGAAAATAAATATGTGCAAGAATGAGAGGATATTGTATACTGTATGACTGAATGGGGAAGATAGAATAGGGTAATTTTAAATACATGCTCCTTCGTAGCGGGAAGTTAAGTTGAAATACCAAAATGGAGTCGTTAGAACAGAATAAAGAAAACAGCGCTGGGAGCAGCGACGTGGTAGGGAATATTTCGGGAGATTGCTTTAAGATACTCTTGGAAAAAATGAACGAAATGATGTGGTGGAGAGTAAAATCATAAAACGTCTGTGCTATATTTGTCATCTAACCTCACGCCTGAGAAATATCCCTCTCACGCCTACCTAAATCCGGTACCCAACCCCGTTACAAATGGAGCCCAACGTCACAACCCCGTTACACATTTCACGAAAGTTTTAAGTTTTCCTAAACTTACACAAATAGTAAAGAATATCTCCGAAATGGTTCACTCTACATAACAATTTATTTAGACATAAACTGTGTGTTTTAGCGAGATCTACATCCTTTGGTTTACGAGTTATTCAAAAGTCATCCAGAGTAAACAGAACTATACATAGGCTATAGCCAGAAAATTCAAAATACACATTTCATTTGTAATAAAAATATCTCAAACACATGGTATTTTAATTAAATTCGTTAGAGCCATTTTCAAGAAAATCAAAATTTTCGAAAAATGTTCAATGTAAAAAGTGGTTTGCGGTGGAGCAATTTTCTTCAAAATCTTCATGTCTCATCCTTGAAAGACATTAAACTCAAATACCAACTTTGGTTTTTAACCGACTTTTCCTTTTGAGTTAGCTGTCTACAGACTGTCAGACTCACAGACACACAAACGGACCATTTTCTAAAGATGCTTTTTTATTCGGTGGGGCCTGAAAACATATTTCCGGTGAAATCTCAACATCGAATTTTGGGTGGAATATACTTTACGTTGCAGAGAAAGTAAAAAGTTTTGTTTATAGTTTACATGTTTAAATTTTATTTCTTTAAAATTAATGTAACTGAATTTTTGATAAAGTAGAGGAGAGAAATATTAAGAAGACAGCTAACTGAAAATTTTGTTTACCTAAATTGCATTTGACTTTTCTAACTTTTCTAAATTTATTTACGGTGTATTTAGTACTAAAATCAATGTTATACTAGTTTATATTTATACTTATTCATCAGATACTTTGTACTGAATACCAGTACATATAGGATGTGGCCGGTTTCCGGTGGCAGTTTAGAAATTTAGAACTAGTATGATTATAGTTTAAGTGAGGTAGATAGTTTGTTCTGATACCAGTATATATAGGTTGCCTATGAGTTCCGGCAGCAGTTTAGAAATAGTAATTTGTTGAATTAGAAATTAGTTATTAATTATTAGATATTCATAAATAATAAACAAACAATAATTAATAATAAGAACATATGTATCCGTGTTAAGTGTTGTGTTTTATGTTGTATGTATATATACTTTTTATTCCTTTTTATTTTTAAATGTTCTAAATTGCAAATATCAAATAATATGTATGTTTTGTATTAGGTGTTATTATAGCTTTTGAAATTAATTAATTAATTGTGTTTTTGTTTACTTTTTTATATTAGGTATTGTATTTTATTCAGCATTTATATTGGATAGTTCAAATATTTTATTTACTTTTACCTAATGTACATTGTTTATGATGTTTAATTTTTATTTAATTTAAATTACATCATCTGTAAATGGTAATGTATGTGTTATAATTGTAGTTAATAATCTAAATAGTTAAAAATCTGGAGTATTGACCCTGGAATAAAAAGTTAGGCGCTAATTTATGTACACAGATTTTTATTTTATTTTAATTGTTATTCTCTCTATTCGGTCTTTCCGAATCAGCGGATTCGCCGAAGGGCTGAGCTGCGGTGGGGTTTGTATTCTGTAAATACGGTGCTCGGGGGAGGCTGATTGCTTAGCAGGAACTGGCTGGTTGCGGGCTCTCTGTGGCGACCTGGGACTGTGTGGGGCCTAAAAACTTGCATGCACCTGCTAGGGATCCACCGTAGTGGTAGGTCCACCTGTGATGAGTTCTCGCCACCTGTAGGATACTTCCATATCGTCCTTCATCCCGGGATCTGACGCACAATAAGCCATCGGATGACGTGCCGGAATTCCTCCCGTGACGGAAAGACAGACAGATCACCCGACATACAATAAAACGGAAACTAATTTATAGTCCTGCTTAAAATTAAGCTGACATTGGAACTAATGTGTTCACAGAAGCAAAGCGCAACCAATTTCTAGCACGTGATTTACTCCATGCGTGGAAGATGCTCTAATGTCTCTAACTGGATGTGAATTGATTCCTACTGGATGGAAGCGAGATATTCTCTGCTCCAGCTAATGAGGAATGTGATGGTTGGAGGAATGTGAAGACACGATGAGTATTGCGGTGTTTTTAGTTGCGATGTCAGTCTAATTTTAAAATGGGCTATACATACTCTGTTTTCCTCACTATCTTCCTTAGCCATCACAGTTTGACACTTTTATTTCATCAATCATAAATTTAACAATGTAAAGCTGGCACATCCAAAGCTTGTCAGTCTGCTCATTTCGTGGGATCCGCAGGATGCGCAGAAGACTATTTTCGTAAACGTACCGTACCGTACCGTTACGTCTGTCGGGGGCAACAATATCCTTATTATGGGCTCCAGTATCCAACAAGGTCTCGAGGAGTGCATATCGCAGTGAATGAATGGACAGAGAATAGACAGTGGGGCCGGCAAGTAGAATGCGGGGACTGAAAATGGCATATAGCGTTTACTGGAACGAGGTACGCCGACTTCATCCGTGTAGTACTGAAGTTACGCACAGCTCTCGTTGGCAAGTTTTAGTTGCGTCACATCTAAGTTATGGCTATAGAACTGCTAACATGTACGCGTTACGCGAGTGATATATACTCCCACGAGCTATCGTGTTTTTATTCACGGTGGTCAAAGATGACTTCCGAAACACTGTGAAATATCCTTTTTTATTAATTGAAACCAAAACAGGGAAATATCACTGTTAATGATAAAATTAAAATGAGTTTTACTTATTTTTCTTCCTTTACCTTCTCTATGTAATCCATACTTAATTTCACAAAAACTTGTCAGTTTTTACAATAGGTAACTAAATATTTCAAATTCGGAAGGAAAAAGCAAATATAACTGATTCAAATTTGGCTTTCTTTTATTGAATGCTTAAATGGCCATCATACAGATAAGCTGAAAGTTTCCTTAATCTTTTTTTTTTTCCTCTCTCTACTTTGTATGAGTGCAGTAGGTAAAGAAAGTACTACTGTATTCCACGCAAAAACGCCATGTCGCGGTTTCATCAGAAATGTGTGCTATAAGGTCCCTGTAGTTTAAAAAAAAATAATAATACTAATAATTTTGGGGAAAAAATACGCGCGCGCGCGCGAGAGAGAGAGAGAGAGAGAGAGAGAGAGAGAGAGAGAGAGAGAGTGTGTGTGTGTGTGTGTGTGTGTGTCTGTGTGTGTGTGTGTGTGTGTGTGTGTGTGTGTGTGTGTGTGTGTGTGTGTGTGTGTGTGTGGGGCCTGTCTCTGGGTATGTCTGATTGTGAACAGCATAAATAAAAAGATCTTATATGATGTCTGCCGTAGTCGCAGACGAAACGTCTGGGAAGAAGAAGAAGCCCAGTAGACCACGGCCCATAAGCTCGCAATATATCGTTTCTAGTTTTGACACCGGCCGTGAAAGCCTTAGAATCTCAATGCTAGTAAAGCCTTTTAAAGCTTTCAAATTCCGTTCTCTTTGCATGGTTAACATATAAAAAATCTGATGTGTTGCACTCACATAACTTTCTCTACTCTTGTAATAACAGTTCTCAAAAACTCTTATTACTGTATCTTCTTCTTGATAGTTGTGATAAACATTTGCAGAAATTACCTTATTATCTTCTTGTAAGTACAAAGAGAATATGGGAATAGAGTAGGCTTTAAGCGATAGTCAAATCCTTTAAAGCTTTCAAATCCGTTCTCTTTGCACGGTTAACTAATAAAAAATGAATAACGAAGTTCCGTTTGACAGAAGTATGTTCTCGAAAACACACAAAAGTAACAAGTAATATCTCTAAAGTAGTTCACTAAAAAAATTATTTGTCATAAATGTGTGGTTTGCAAGATCTATATTTGTTGTAGAATGAGATTTGGCCTATCTCTTACGGTTTACCAGTTGTGCAAAAGTCATCTAGAGTAAATAGAACTACATAGGCTATAGCCAGAAAATTCAAGATATACATTACATTTGCCATACAAATTATCTCAAACATGTAACATTTTAATAAAAATCGTTGAAGGCATTTGTAAGATAAATTTTCCATGTAAAGGGTAGTTTAGAGTGGAGTAATTTCTTCAAAATCTTTGTATTGCATACTTAAAATGCATTAAACTTAAATACCAACTTCTGTTTCTAACCGACTTTTCATTTTTAAGTTATGCTGACTGACACACAAACGCACGCACGCACACACACACACACACACACACACACACACACACACACACTGACCCACACACGGACAGTTTTCTAAAAATGCTTTTTTTGGGTTCACGGGCCCTCAAAACATATATTTCCGGTGAAACCTTTACATCAAACTTTTGAATGGAACACAATACTTCCGCTACCTTACTATACGTGGTAGAGGAAGTAAAATGGTTGGTAATACAAGATATATTTAATTTCGCAACTTTTCAAGATTTTTAAGAGGATGATCCATCTCAAACTACCCTATACAGGGAACCTTTCCGTATTTCTGATTTTCTAAACAAATATTGGCATTATGTACAAACAAACTGAGGTTCTTCAATCATTCCATACATGGTCCATTTCCTGGGTTAACGAGATTGCATTTCACCGAGACATAAATGGTTAATTACCTAATATCTGTATTTAGGAGTAGATAGAAAAATAAGCTATTGTAAAAATAGCTTGCACACGAGTGAGCAGAGAAATTTATGTAAGTGCTCTATCTTGGTTTTTGTACATCCTTAAATCGCTAACCAGGAATCCACACATACGTTTTTATTTTGTTTCCAGAGACTTGTGACTGAAGTATAGTATCAAAGTTTTCATCATTTCCTGATCTTCCACTTCCTACGCCCGGAGATCAACGACAGCATGTAGTGAAATAAATTTTTGGCAGCATAGTTGGTCTAGCTGAGCATCGCCAAGCGTAGCCAGGGAAATCATCTGCAGAGGTCGAAGGAAACTGCTGATGAAGGCAGCATAGTTGGTCTAGCTGAGCATCGCCAAGCGTAGCCAGGGAAATCATCTGCAGAGGTCGAAGGAAACTGCTGATGAAGGCAGCATAGTTGGTCTAGCTGAGCATCGCCAAGCGTAGTCAGGGAAATCATCTGGAGAGGTCGAAGGAAACTGCTGATGAAGGCAGCATAGTTGGTCTAGCTGAGCATCGCCAAGCGTAGTCAGGGAAATCATCTGGAGAGGTCGAAGGAAACTGCTGATGAAGGCAGCATAGTTGGTCTAGCTGAGCATCGCCAAGCGTAGCCAGGGAAATCATCTGCAGAGGTCGAAGGAAACTGCTGATGAAGGCAGCATAGTTGGTCTAGCTGAGCATCGCCAAGCGTAGTCAGGGAAATCATCTGGAGAGGTCGAAGGAAACTGCTGATGAAGGCAGCATAGTTGGTCTAGCTGAGCATCGCCAAGCGTAGTCAGGGAAATCATCTGGAGAGGTCGAAGGAAACTGCTGATGAAGGCAGCATAGTTGGTCTAGCTGAGCATCGCCAAGCGTAGCCAGGGAAATCATCTGGAGAGGTCGAAGGAAACTGCTGATGAAGGCGCATCGTCCAGAGGACCGCAAAACAGGTACGGTGCTAATTTCATCCATCTCCAACCGCTGAGGAAAGTACTGTTGCAGTAAATATAGCTTTAATGCTTGATAACTGTAAGCTGTTATTATTGTTTTCTCATACAATGTGTTAAGCAAACGTTTAGAGTGTCATTAAAATGTTTAAAAAGTGTGTTTGGAATTAACTGCTATTACATACAGACTCGGTGAAGCTAAACCTGTAAAGATAGAATTAGACTGAAAAATGCTAAGCCAGGATTTGAACCATGGATCTTCGGCTCACCGCGCCACTGCTCTATCTGAGATAACATGGCAAATGTCAGCTCGGCACCGTATTGACTCACATCACTCGGGTGGAGTAACGTCACAGTATCCTAAAGATCCGTGGTTCAAACTCCGTCCATGCATTGAACTTTCCAGCCTTATTGTACACGCAGTATATGTGTAAGAACAATTAATTATCACTGATTGTCTTAAAGTTGGTTATCTCTGAAACACGGAACTTATTGTGCTTATCTTATTGTGACAAAATGACAAAATTAGTCCGGATACTTTTCTACCACTTTATTGTCTTCTAAAATGTTATCACAAATACCTACACAGTTTTCTTCTCGTCATTGATAATCTACAGTCTTTCGTACTGTCACAACTCACAACTTTTACTTTTCGTAACCTTACTCAGTCCTTTCAGTGACTCACTTAACTTTTTGACCCTAATTCACTTATTGCGACGTTACAATCATTCGATGCTCGTTAGAACCTTCTTCTCGACAATCGACGTATCTTTCGCGACGACACATACAAGAAAAGCTGCCTCGCACCCACTGATACACTGACCGACTGGTGTATGTAACGGTAAAATTCGCTCTTTTGCTGTTCTTTGCCTCCTTATATAAAGGTATCACATTACATGGACCTTTCTTGACTTCTGTACACACGCCGGCGATCACATGGACAGGTGGGTCTTTCTCGAAGGCTTCAGAGAAAACCTCCTTTGTGTAGCTGCTTCGATTGTTGTTTGTCATACACACAAACAGAGGTGTTAGGCAGCCTGACCTTCACCGGGCCCGACGGTTCTTTGTTTTGCGCCAAGCCCGGCGTCACAATGTCGTATCTCAAAATAATATGAGGACACATTCTGGATTATGGCGATAAATGTGGGTCAGTTGGGGAGTTTAATATCATAAGGGTGTACCTCCACGGTAGCTCTAATGATTAGAGCAGCGGCACGGTAAGCCAAAATCACTGCTTCAAATTAGAGCTACAGTATTGAATTTTTCAGCATCATTCTGCCTTTCCAAAGGACTTCTTTTTTACTTCTAGCTGCACTCATTAAAAATTAATCATTTCGCTGAAAATACAAACAAAACCTGTCTTGATAATTAAACACTGCATGTGTGCATTTTTACCATCCACTGCAAGGACTGCAAGCCTTCTTGTATTTCAAAACGGACTTGCTAGAAAACTGAGAGGCACAACAAGGCATTAATAAGGTTTTCCAATGTATTCATTATAATTATCTCTGGTTTAAAGGTTCACAAATTACTCCTTCCATCCGGTATATACTTTAATTACTAAGATAGGGTGGTAGGTACGTGCATGTAATAATTTCCAACATACTGTACACTAGTGTCTGCATTTGCACTATTAGAGAGAGCTAACCCTGTTTTTTCGAGGATTGCTTTTCTGGCCCAATTTCTGTTCAATCAAGGTGAAAATTTAAATTCCCTGCATTCACTCCTGTAATCCAAGTGCTATACCTGTTCTACTGCAAGTATGTGCATAAACCATATAAAATCTTCTGCATTTTGATATATTTACGTACTATTTTAGATATGATATTTAATCATAATTAATGCTTGAATTTTACTACTTTAACTTTACCTTATTCTTCTTGGGGGACCGAACGCAGATGTTTTGTACCTAGGACCCGATAGGCCGCACCCCCTGGGAGGATGGATCAGGTGAGTGGATCCGAAGGGCAGCCGAAATGTTGCCACGATAGGGCAGCTGACAGGGTCGCTACATTTTCCCAGATAGAACCACCCCGGCGGAGGCTGACTCAGACCGGTTCCTCACCCACCCCTCGAGTTCGTACTCTCAAGGGGTCGCGGGACTCGGAAACCAACTTGTACCAACCCATATGGGGTCCGGAAACAGTAGGCTCACCTTCTAGTCCGGGGGACGAATTTCCGTAGCGCATCCTTTTCCCCTGCCGTGCTGCTGCCGCAACGCTTCCAACTCTGAAAGAAACCTAACAGGAAGAAGAGTGAAATGAAATGATTAATGTAACGAAATGAAGCGACAGGAAATTCGAAGTATATGGAAATCCTTCTCAGCATTTGCCTGGCAACCCAGGGAAGCCTCTGAAAAAAACCCATGGGTCAGTAAGGTCGACCGCGGGGAGCGAATCCACGACTCCCTAGTGTGGGCCACGGACGTTACGCCTGAGCCATCCCACCCGGTCACCTGAACCTTTACTTCTTATTTATTAATACTTAGTTAGCCCGCCTCTGTAATAAGGGGGTAGCGTTTCTGCCTCTCATTCAAGAGATTAGGCGAGTAATCCTTGTAGGCATCTTCCGGAAGATGAATGTCGCATAACCTTAATGTCTGTGGACCTTTGGCAAAATTTATCCATTCAGCCCTTTCATCGTCAAATATAACGTTAGAGTACTAGGGAAAAAATCTCATGTGCTGCAGCAACATTGATTCGTTTACTCTTTCTTACAGAAAATACTGTTGCAAACGCCTATCCTTCTATTTACTTCATGTTAACATTTGCAGATGTTGTCCTATTACACGTTTATTTGCAGGTACGATTGGAATAGGAGAGTAGTGTAGGATTAAGCGATAATCAACCTTTGACAGCTCGTCGTTATGAGATAGCTTTAAAATTCCGCTCTATTTGCACAGCAAGGAGAGAGACAGAGATAGCGAGAGAGAGAAAGGGAGAGGAAGAGAGAGAAACGAATAAGGAGTTCCCATCTCCCTCTGTGCTGTGATCATGTGACAGGCTAACCGCTCCCGCTTCTTATAGTCCAGTAAAAAAATAAATAAATAAATAAACCACGAAGAAAACACTATGCAAAGAACATCTGAAACACCATAAGTGCATGTGAAGTGTGTTTTTAACATTTTGAGTTAAGAAGCAGGCTTTGACTTGTCTTTAAGGTCATAAGTTGCAGAACCACAGCCAACACACATTTGGTTTCCATTCATGCGCTTGTTATTGTGTAACCAATAGCTACAATTTATGGTCGTATTATATGCTGAGTTTGCTAATGACATCCTAGCGTCCTTAGAAATCTTGAATTCTCTGAAGGAATTTATACAAATCAGGTTAATATCAATAATTACCCAGCGTTGCCCGTGGTTTGACAGTTTATATCCCAACATTTAGCCTTAGGTCGCACTTGCCAGTAGCCTTGAGTTTGTTTGGTATTTAAAATAAGTCTACACTTAAAGGGTTAATAGAAATTTATATTACGCATATATAAAAGAAACGCCGAGAAAATACTATGCAAAAGCCCTGTTCAACGTCCACAAACACATAGTCTATAAATATGATTTCTCGTTAATGCGGCTGAGTGACTTCTACGTCGTCGCATTTGGCTGCCTCTTCGGTATTTGTAGAGAAAATAGAATTTGGAATAAATAACAGTGGTTTAAGTAACGCCAATTAAACTCTGTTTACTCTAAGTAGCTAACATACACAACACTTCTAAGAAAACATAGTAAAGTTATAACAGAAGAAAGATCCAATTTGACTATGTTATTGCTCCATGATGGATGTTAGACAGATCAACAAATAGCTCGTATATGAACTCAATATGTATTATTCGTTTGAAAGCATTGGATGAAACACCACACATTGGATTCTGCGTACAGTTTCATCCAAGTTCTTACATGTTTTGTTTTGTTCGTGCATACATATGTAAGATTAATATTCTCTCTTCTTGACTGTCTCTTCTCCTTTCCGCACCATTTTGACTGTGGCCACTCGTAGCCCACGTTGTGTGTATACTGATGACAGCAGTACCTGATGAGGAGGTAGGAAGCTACAAACATCGCCATTTCCATCGTTTATTTTGTTCTGTTGCTGTCTCATTTAGCGCTTTGGAATAATTGTCATAAGGAAAACCTGTTTAAGGGAAAGCACATTTTGAATAATACATACGTATTCCTGTCATTCTTGTACTGTGTATGTGTTTCAAAAGTACAATAACACATCAGTAGAATAAGGTAATAATAAACTATTCCGCCTTCTGTGTGGATTAATTTAAAATTAGGGTTGCATATGTATGGATTGGAATACTTCCTCCTGCCTGAGTATGTATGGCACCTGTCCTGGTAATTGGTTTTCACACTTTCTTAAAGAAAAATGCTTATAAAATAATCCTGTGTACGGTTTAAGTACTAACTGACTATTTCATTTCTGAGTCTGATACTTTACTGGAAATTCTTCTCTCATGAAAAGGTAACTAAAATGTTATGTAGCCCATTTTCTAAATAGTGAGACAGAATATTAGAAGACCCCAATAGAAAATCGTTCATGTAAATGTTTGTTAAAAGTGTATAGATATTAGAATTGTTTGTGTTCCATAATAAAAATAGGAGACGATATTTGGGATCACTTCCCTAACGAGAAAGAACTATTGGCGCGGATGAATACCGCGGATGAAGATGAAAAAGACGGTGTGTGTCGTGTCAAAACGACGCCAAAAAGTAGTTCACTAGCGTCGGTATCTCCGAGGTAGATGGACGTATTTTTATGTGTACGCGTCATGAAACAGTAAAAGTGAATTTACTAAGTGTTTGGAGACCTTTAATTAAATTATGGCTACGTTAGGGAAGTTGATCAGCTAGCATAAGACTTTCTACTGTGATGTGATTTGGAAGTTGTGAACAAGAAGGTGCAAATAAAATGTGTGACTAAAGTTGGACCCAAATGTATATTCATTCCATCCGTTACCACGACCTTGTAGATAGAAAACGAGTCTCATAGCTCAGCCCATTTCATTAACTTCATTAAAAACAGCACCAAAATGGCTTGCTCAACGTGGAACTCGAATTTAGGATGGAATGCAAATTACGGGAATTGAAATCACGATAAACATCAAGTGACGCCATATCATCGCGCCAAAAGGAAAGAAGACGCCATTAGACCATCGTTTGATATCAAGATCGGAACACCGATACACGGATAAACAACGCGGGAAACACCGGAGATCATCTAGCGAAGCCAACTGCCCAGGAGACGTACATAACTGGACGAAGCAACGGAAAAAAAAGTAGGATCAAAAATTTTTGTTTTCACATAAAGTTTATTTTCATTTTTATGTTACTGAGAAGCGGCAATGTAGTGGGACTTTTAACCCTAAGTGAATTGAATAAAGAAACTAAAATGTCGCGAAAAGAGATAGAAACAGGAGTGGGGGAAGGGGTAGATAGGCCTAGTTATCAGGTAGAACCAGAAAGTGAGGAACAGGTTGAAATAGGAAAAGACCAAAGGTTATTAATGATCATGTTTGAAAGACTGGAACAAAGTTTAGGTCAGAGTATAGAACAAAAACTAGAACAAAATAAAGAAGAAATAGGTCAGAAAATGGAACAAAATAAGGTAGAATTAAAACAGGACATGGAACAAAATAAGGTAGAATTAAAGCAGGACATAGAACAAAGTTTAGGTCAGAAAATGGAACAAAATAAGGTAGAATTAAAGCAGGACATAGAACAAAGTTTAGGTCAGAAAATGGAAGAAGTGAGACAGAACTTAGAACAGAAAATAGAATTAGGAAGACAGGAGTGTAAAGAAAATATGAAAGTAATGGAAACTAATTTAAAATTAGTACATAAAAACTTAAATGAAACAAAAGAAGCCTTAGAAGCTAGGATAGAAATTGTAGGAGATAGGGTGGGAAAAATTGAATCGGAAATGAGAGAAAATAAGATTGTATTAGAAGGAGAAATTGCTAGATGTAGAGATGAAATAACAGAATGTAATACAAGTGTAGACTGCAAGATTACAAATGTAAAAGCAGAAATAACTGAAGAATTAAGGAAAGAGATTGAGGTAGTAAAGAAAGACATTATTAATTAAACTGTAGAACAAATTGTAATCCCTAAAATTAAGACGATGACTGATGTGGTGCATTTGCAACAGGATGCTATAAATGATATGAAACAAAGTCACTTAGAAATAAAGAATGATTTAAAATCAATTTGTGAAGAAATGAAAAAAAGGGAAAGAAAGCTTGGCTAATGTAAATGATGTTGTGAATGCACTACAAAGGCAAGATGATTTAGATGTAAGTAATGTACAAGATGAGAGTTATTTGAATAATGTACAAAATGTTGACTCACCATACAGAGAAAGAGGTTCACAACCAAACAATGACACAACACATAACACATGTTACACCAACAGCATATTACATGAAATCACACCACCTACATTTGACGAGGAGAAGGGAGACGATCCAAAACTCTTTGTTAAAGAGATGGAAGAGTATTTTAAAGTGAAAAGGATACCAAATGAGCTTAGGATGATGATAGTTAAGAAAAACTTAAAAAACAAGGTATTAGAATGGCTCAGGTTAACACTAGCTGGTCATGAGTCGTATAGTTCATTCAGAAATTTATTCCTATCAAGATATTGGGGCCCAGCTAAGCAAAACCAAATTAGGGTAGAGCTAGCAACAGGTAGATATGACCCAATCAAAGGGTTATCGCTAGTCGATTATTTTATGAAAGTAGCCAACAAAGGAAAGCTATTAGACCCCAACTTGTCGGAAGCAGAACTAATTACCAGCATAACAAGACATTTCCCAGACACAGTGAGAACAGGGTTAATTGTTGCGAGGCCAGTAGATTTTGCAGATATGATAGAATTGCTGACAGCCTTCGAAACACAAAATGGTCGGCCTAATGAGCATAGACATAGGAACGGTCACCCAAACTCACCCATCTTAAACCGGAGCATGGCTACGAACAACCAGAGTGAGGGAGAAGATAGAAATACTAGGAGCACCCATGACAGGGGGAGAGGGGCGCACCATTTCCCACAACCACATAATCATGGCGAGAGGATGGAGAACGCGAGACAGCGGTACCACGACAGAATACCAAGGGTTGAATCGAGATATAGAACATATACATATGATCGTGGAAGACCAGGAGACCGTACCCATCAAGTGAATCACATACGATTCTGTAGGGAATACTTCAACAACCAAAGACCGTCATACAACAGAGGTTCACGCCAAAGGGGCAGAAACCAATGGTACACTGGCAACACAAGACAGCAGGAAGTAGATGAAAGTGTGACAAATAGGACCGATGTTGCACAGAATACAGAAACAACAAACACCACCAACACTCAGGGAAATTACAACAACTAAGTTCGTCCCAACTGGCTGAATGACCAATAACACAAACCCTAAGCAACTTACAATTGACATCGACACCATGATGGCTACACAGAGAGAAAGATGGAACCACTGATCATAACAAAACAGCTGGGTGACCACACGTATGAGCTACAGAATACAAATGGCAAGTTGGTAGGAAGATACCATAAAAATAAATTAAAGCCATACAAAGAAAGGACCAAATAGTCTTTGCCAACAAATATGTAAGGCAGAAATAGTAGAAGTGATGGAAAATAACAATTTTTAATGGGTTACTAATAGAAAATTATGTTCAGATTAGAAATTACAACAAGAGAGAAAACCAACATAGTCATTGGCTATATCGACCACAAAGAGCATTGTCAACAAAGACAGATGAGGATATTGATTGTCATCAAAGAAATGAATTATAGCGACGGAAAATAATGTGTTTTTGACATAAGGATGTCAGGAACAAAAATAAAAAGGAATCAATTATGATGACGAAGATATAATATTTCGACACAAAGATGTCGAGGGTGAATTGAGAAGAAAAATAATACAATTGCAGAATAATTATAAGTATAGAAGTTTTCTCTTATAGAAATAAGAGACAAAGAAGTGACAATTAGTGAAGTAAGAAAAACCATAATCAGAAAAGCAATGCCTATGAATTAAGATGGACATAGCCAATGCTAAGCTCGAAGAAATGTTGAACCAAACAACAATGAATAATAACCCAATTAAAATAAAATGGTACCATTAGTAACGTCAGAGTTTAAGAACCGACTCAATAACCTGCCTACACATAATAAACTTACAAGACAAAGAAGGCAAAGAACTGATTAAAATATTGCCATAAACATGATCATAATCATTAGCTCAAAATTTGTATCCTGTTTTTCTCTCCTCATAACAAGGAACATAAGTCAAAAGCCACATAATAAACCATGATACATTTAAATTATATTTGTGTCAATGTCAAATGTACAATAACTGAATATGTAGTGTATAATAACCGAATATGTGATGTATAATAACTGAACATATATTGTGTAGTAATTGAATATGTGAAATTTATAAAGACATGCTGTGTCATGCCAAAACAAAAGACAAAGACAAACAGCGAAGAAGACTGTAAAGAAAAGAAAAAAATGTTGTACAAAGTGATTGCATCCGAGGAGTAAGGAGAAGGATTGTATTGTGTTTCAAGATTGTAAATATAGGTGACAACTTGAAAAACAAAACAAGGGGCATATGAGACAGAATATTAGAAGACCCCAATAGAAAATCGTTCATGTAAATGTTTGTTAAAAGTGTATAGATATTAGAATTGTTTGTGTTCCATAATAAAAATAGGAGACGATATTTGGGATCACTTCCCTAACGAGAAAGAACTATTGGCGCGGATGAATACCGCGGATGAAGATGAAAAAGACGGTGTGTGTCGTGTCAAAACGACGCCAAAAAGTAGTTCACTGGCGTCGGTATCTCCGAGGTAGATGGACGTATTTTTATGTGTACGCGTCATGAAACAGTAAAAGTGAATTTACTAAGTGTTTGGAGACCTTTAATTAAATTATGGCTACGTTAGGGAAGTTGATCAGCTAGCACAAGACTTTCTACTGTGATGTGATTTGGAAGTTGTGAACAAGAAGGTGCAAATAAAATGTGTGACTAAAGTTGGACCCAAATGTATATTCATTCCATCCGTTACCACGACCTTGTAGATAGAAAACGAGTCTCACAGCTGAGCCCATTTCATTAACTTCATTAAAAACAGCACCAATAGCGTCCAAGGTATATTATGGGCCAGTTTTAAAGCAGCTTGTTTGTCCATTCTTAAGTGACTTTCACATGCCTGTGCTCACACAAAATACTCCAGCACACAATGTTAGTTTAAAACATATTATTACAAAATACACCAGCATACAAAGTTAGTTTAAAACACTTTATTACAAAATACACCAGCATACAAAGTTAGTTTAAAACACATTATTTGTAGCCCTCAAACATGTTTGAATTAATACTGTACATCCAGATCGAGACGAAATTGATCCCCTTTCGATAATCATGAATTATTATCAAACAATTTTAATTACATATTTATTTCAATCTATAGGCTAGTAGCACCCCTAAACTTTTGCCGTATTATCCCGTAAATTGTTATGATTATTTTTCATCTCGCTATCTTTTTTACTTTCTCAGTGTTTGGCTTATTTTTGTCTTGGAGTTTCTTTATCCCTCTCTCATACCTTTTGCTGTTACCATTACTGCCCACAGTCTCCCTCTCCATCATCCACGGTCTCTCCTTATCCATCTATACTTACCCGCCTCTCAACTCCTTTAATAGCGGCAAAAAAGTTCCTGTTAAAGGTGTATTTATTTCGGGACCTTAGGAATGAAATTTCAATTTTCCATATTTTTATACGTATGAAATCACAAATTTGGACATTTAACGGTGGTTTTTACAAACCCCTACACAAAGGTCCAGCACAATCTGTTTTATACTTTTGAGGGAATCATTTATTCTTAATTTAGGCAAAATATGCCAAAGTATTCAATACGCATGAAAAAATAGAATGTCACAAGTAATGAGACCACTTCCTTATCGCAGAGTAGCCATAGTGTTATTTTTTAACTGTCCAATAAACACCTTGAATCGTTGGCAGGAAGAAAAGTAGTTTACTTCTTTGGTTTGATGGGCATTGAAAATATTGGGTTTCAATTTCTTGAGTACTTAATTTTTTAAAGCTAAGCAAACTTTCAGGTTTTGAAACCAAAGACTGAATTTGACGTCACATAAATGGAGCATATGCCGGAAAAATTCTACTGCCGTAACACAAAACCTAATGTGCAGGGAAAAAAAATTATTTTGTTCTTTAACGACGCTGTCAATTGCTAGGATGACATCAGCGTCGCCGGTGTGCCGGTATTTTGTCCCGCAGGATTTCTTTAACATGCCAGTAAATCTACTGACATGGAGCTGTCGAATTTAAGCACACTTAAAAACCATCGGTCTGGGCCGGATTTGCACCCGCGACCTTGGGATCAGTAGGCCAGCGTCTAACCAACTGAGCCACCCAGACCAACATCCATCGTGGACCCGTACAGTCAAAACGGACATACTGTTAAATAACAGTTTATTTACATTTTTGTGTGAACTACGCCTCGTGCATCTCAATTAATATGCATAACAGCTTTTGCCATTTAAGTAATAATGTTAAAATGCCCAGCAAATGATTAAAACTGTCTTAAAGGGCTAAATCAATGTCCTTAGAATCACGAATACATAAAGCTTTATGGTAAACATAACGCAATAATCAACTATGTTAAGTAGATTTTCCGGGCTTGTGGGCCGTGGTCGAATTGGATTACCTTCCTCCGACCTTTCGCTGAAAACTGCGTCCAGCATCTTCAGGGTCAACCTCTGTTATTTTGGTCTAAATCAGCGGCTGCACATAAACTAAAGTTCAGGATAAAAACTCCTACAATCGAAAAGAAGAGAGACAGCAGATAAGCAAAACTTGGCTCCCGGCTCTAATAAGAGGGAGAAGAAAACCCGAGACACGGAGAGCTTTCTCTTTTATACCAGGATCAGAGACGTCCCATTTGCCGGCATTTGAAAATATAATTTGAGATCGATAATCTCATGTTGGTATTCATGAGAACGAGCGATCGTGAAAAAATGTATGTTACCAAGGACACTAATAACAAACAGAGATGAATATGAAAGTTTGCAGTGAACTTTAGTTCATGTGCAGCCGCTAATTTAGACCAAAATAACAGAGGTTGACCCTGAAGATGCTGGACGCAGTTTTCAGCGAAACGTCGGAGGAAGGCAATCCAACTCGACCACGGCCCACAAGCCCGGAAAATCTACTTAACATAGTTGATTATTGCGTTATGTTTACCATAAATCTTTATGTATTTGTGATTCTAAGGACAAAGTTAAAGATTTTCTTACAACTCAGAATCGTTTAACCCAATGAATGCTGCTTATTTAAGCAAGATTTGCAATCTTTCCCCTAATAGGCATTAAGAATTTGGAGAAAAATCTGAAGAAAATTGATACTTGGCTTAACTGCGAGACAAAGTGTCAAACTCCCCCAGGGGCTCCTACTACGGTAGGTACGGGTTTGGCGTACCCGGGGCCCCTCCCCCTAAGCTTTCCTTGTCCTCCTTACAGTGCCAAACCTTTAGCCCCGTACTGCACCCTTTGCAAGATACCATAAGAAGATAAGGTACTGAGATGGTCCCAAACAGTGGATTTTACTAAATTCGTTTTGTGGGCAGACTAACCTGGTTAACTCTCCTCCGAAAAAGAGTAACTTTTCTATGTGGCAGCACGAAGTCGCATGTGGGTGAATAACAAAGGACAGCGCGAGTACAATACCATTTCTCAATATATAGCAAATAGATAGGGAATACGAGATGAGCTACGAAAAAAATTCAAGGTCAGATCTCATCCCTGGAAAATAGACATATAGTGCGTCGTTCCCAATATTCTTATTTGCAATATAAGGATACTCGAGACCTTCGCTAAACACAGATCTCTTAAACCATGCATTGTCAAAGATGAAACCCACATGGCGGAAGGCAAATTGAGGTTTGCAATTCTTTGGCAATCTATCAAACGATTAAATGACGTTTTATTCATATCATGATTTTATTTCTCCTTCTTAAAGCGCTAGTATTACTACTAATACGTTTATAATAAAGGATAAAACCAAAAACCCAGTCCAGTTACTGTTCTGTCACTTTAGTTTTCATGTAAGCTGTGAAACAATTCAAGTTTCAATGAAGCTGCTGGATTAAAAGCTTCTGTTGGTGGAGCAATGCACTTACCAACCACGCTGTGAAACTTCAGAGACATCTATGGCCCAATGAGTAACTACTGCTTTTCCCTTGGTAGAGAAAAATGCTTGCCATTTCATGTTTGTAGTTATTGGTCAAATGCCTACCATGGAGAGATTCTTTAACAAATGTAACAAGCATACTGTAAAATAACAATACTCAACTTATAAAGAAGTTATAGAACAAGAGACTTCCATTTGCGGAGAAACACATTCGTTAACCACGATGCAAAGCTCTCTAGAGCCATCTGTATGTCCAGAGCGTACTACTGCTTTTCCGTTTGTGGAGGAAACATTTGTTAATAATAACTCGTTTTCGAAGAACAAAATATTGAAAGAACGCGGGATGCGAAATAATAATGCGAAGCTTACTTTAGGAAGAGAGAGAGAAAAAAAGTATATATATATGCTCCTCAGGAGGTAGGCGCCGAAGGGGGTTCGAACCCTTGACCTTCTGCTTACGAGACACACGCTTTAACCACTAAGCTACGACGCCGGTTGCTACGGTGTGCCACAAGAAGGGTATATATTGTTAGTTCAAGTCATGTTTAAACGCACTAGAATTATTCCTGTGTAGAGAAAGTAATAGTCTACCACGTTCTTTTGAATAAGTATAAATTGACTCCCAGCATGTAATTAAACTTTCAGTGTATATCTATTTGATGCAAGATATTAATGTATATATTTTCACTTTCTCTACTACGTACAGTGAGCGTGCGTGTGTGCGTGTGCATCTGTTGTGTCTGCTTATGACCAACATAACGAAGGGCGGTTAAAAGCCAAAGCTGGTATTTTAAATTTAACCCTTAAATGGTAATATCCGTCTCTTAGACGGATATCAAAGTTCCCAACACATGGTGGGCACATGTGCCATGTTAAAACCCCAGCCCCTCCAAAGGAGTGTCGCCTTGTCGTGGCGGAGGGGCTCAGTACCCGAACCAGACGGCCTACTTAGTGTCTTTTGACCACTGGTAGGCAAGAGGTGAGGGGAAGCAAAGAACATTCCAAACGGGTAGATGGGGCTCGGTAGTCTTGGTCGACAACTCATCTAGGAGAAGAGGACTCCGAAATCAAACTCCCCCAGGGGCTCCTACTACGGTAGGTACGGGTTTGGCGTACCCGGGGCCCCGAGCCATACTCTCGATTGGGTTCCTCCAAGAGGTGAGAGAGCACATGCCAAACGCCCAATCAACTTTGGTCCACTTTTGTGTTTGACCTCCCACCTGTTACCTCCCTGTACACAGTCTGATGGATAACCTACGCGCGGGTCGTCGGAGGATGGGGTGACGCAAGGGGTGACTGGGTAATCGCGTAAGTCCCAGCCCCTGGTTATCATGTAGGATCTGTGTGCGTATCCGCTGATAAAGGTCAGTCCCAGGGAGGGGCCATTGCATGAGCTGATGCACTCCTGAAGGCGATTGGGTCCCTCTGTCTATACATTGGGAGGTGAGACCCTAGGGTGAGCCAGGTCCAGGCCAGGACTCTCACCTAAGCCGGGGTGGCGCCCAGGATGTGAGCATGCCATCGGAGACATTTGCAATGGTGGAGGATGACATCGCAATGAGTTCCCAAAAAACTCAACACAAAAAAAAACAAAGTTTATGTAAAGGAAGTAGCAGAGTCGAGTGGTCCTCGCTACTTAGTAATATCAAGAACTGAGGGAGACAAAAAATTTTTATCGGTGGTCCAGATGAACTTCCCTTCGCAGAAGAGACGCGCTTCCTGGGTTTGATCTTAGACAGGAAGCTTACTTGGTCGTCGCATATTGCACAGCTAAGAGCGAGATGTGACCGTTCCCTAAATATTATGCGAGTACTGAATGGCAAATCGTGGGGAGCGGATCGAACAATTTTGTTGCGAATATATCGCGCATTGGTCCGATCCAAGCTAGACTATGGGTGTATTGTTTATTCGTCAGCACGACCATCTGTGTTGAGAAGATTAGACGTGGTCCATAATAGGGGCATCCGCATTGCAACAGGAGCTTTTCCAACAAGCCCAGTGGTGAGCCTTTACGCCGAGTCCGCAGAACCTCCTCTGCAATATCGGCGTGAGATTCTCTTGGCAAATTATGATTGTGCGCTTAGATGTATGCCTAAGCACCCAACATTCGCTTCTTTTTCACCACCACGCTAAGAGAACGATATAGAAATAGCTCTCTTAGTCTGAAGCCTGCGGGATTCCGTTTCCAAGAGCTCCTAGTGAAGCTTGGAGTGGAACTGCCTGTGATGTTCGCCAAGGGCGGGAGACTTTACCCCCCTTGGCTATCTGGCACGCCCCATGTAGATCTTGGGATGACCATACACCAGAAGTCCACGATGCCTGTTTCAAGTATCCGCACGTGTTTCTTAGAATTTTTGTCAGGCTACACTGACCGTCGATATATTTACACCGATGGATCAAAGAACACCAACGGTGTTGGATGTGCTTATGTTTATGGAACCGAACCATTTACATTCGGTTTTCCAAATAGCACTTCCATTTTTACTGCAGAGCTTTATGCGATTTATCGAGCCGTTTTGTATGTTCGCCGTCGTAAATTAGGTGACTGCCTGATTTTGAGCGATTCCCTTAGTGCACTGCAGAGCCTTTGTCAGTTGTACAACCCCCTTCCTATTGTACAACGTATCCAGGATGCCCTCCATGTTTTACACGCTTCTGGTGTTGACGTGGTGTGTGCATGGATTCCTGGTCACGTAGGTTTGCCGGGGAATGAAATGGCAGATTTAGCAGCAAAGACGATAACTACAGAACCCAGTATTACCATCTCACGTGTTACTTCGGAAGACTTCAGGCTTGAAGTGCGGAGAGCGGTGCTGTCGTCCTGGCACGACGAGTGGTCAGCTCTCCGCGGTAATAAGCTGAGAGAAGTGAAAGAACTTCCGATAAACTGGGTAACTTCCTGTCGCACATCTCGTCGCGAGGAGGTTAGCTTGGCTCGATTAAGAATAGGGCACTGGAATTTTTCGCACGGTTACCTATTTAAAAGGGACCCTGCGCCTCTATGTCCGCTGTGTGACAACGTTTTGTCGGTTCGCCACGTGCTGCTAGAGTGTTGCTCTCTAGCGCACCTTCGGGATTCTCTGCAGCTGCCTGCCCGACTTGCAGAGGTCTTAGCGGACGACAAAACAGCGGTTGATAGAGTTTTTAATTTTTTAGCGGAGTGCAATATAAATTTGAGGATTTAAATTTTTTAATTATCTGTTTCTGCTTTTGGACATATTTATCACCTTGTTTCATATCTGGCTATTGCCACTGATTTTTACCTTTGTAAACTTTCCTTATTGCTAGTATTTTTATTTTTTGAGTGAAATTTATATCTGGCTATTGCCATGGATCTTTTAAGGGCGCTGATGACCTAGAAGTTGAGCGCCCTTAAACCAAACCAAACAAACCAAACAATTAAAACCCCAGCGCAACAGTCCATGAAGCGGCCCAGTTATGCGGCCTTCTTGACCTGGAGCCGCTACTTCTCCATCAAGTAGCTCTTCAATTGCCAGGACCTAACGAAGCTGAGTGCACCCAGTTTCAGACCTCCCAGTGAGGGAAAAATCCCCATACTGGCATCAAACCCTGGTCCTCCGCGCCGGAGCTAAGCGCGCTGCGCTACGGAGGCGGTCCAGTGCTTCAGTTGAAAGTTGAACTTTGAATTGTGTGGACGTCACTGTTTTAGTTCCGCAATAGTATTGTTTTAGAAGTGTACAAACGTAAGCCACACCGTCTCACACAGGTACCTACCTCGCATATTAATATTTGATTTTGAAAATTTTTGGATAATGTCTTGCAACATGCGATGTAAACGTAATCAGAATATCGGTATTAATAATTCATCAGGCTTTTAAATTGTTGGATTCACTAAATTGGACATCAAATGCAAACTCTGTTATGTTATTCTCTCCGACGAATGTCACTGTTAGCTCCACTTTCTCTCAAAGGTTAACATATAATTTTGTAATTTCTGCATAATTCATTGTAATATATGATGTAAACGGAATCAAAATATTGGTATCAACAATTCATCAAGCTTTCAAATTGTTAGATTCACTAAAGTGGACATAAAATGCAAGGTTTTGTCATCTTAGTCTCCCAGATGGATGTTACCGTTAACGCCATATTTTCACATGATACCATTTAAGGGTTAATACCTTTCAAAGATGCAACACGAAGATTCTGAAGAAAAGTCCCTCAAATTAAATTATACTGACAAGGACATTTTTTCCAAAACTTCGATTTTCTCAAAGATGGTTCCAACGATTTAGATTAAATGCCATAAGTTTGACATGTTTATAAGGCAAATAAAATTTATATTTTGAATATTTTTGGCCGTAGACTATGTAGACCTGTCTACCACTGATGGTTTTCCATATCTGGTAAAGGTTAAGAGCTGGAACAAATCTCACCATTCAAAACTGTAGATTTCATTTGAACCAGTAGGTTATGTCGGAATGCAGTTTTTGTTGAGTGAACTATTTCCGAGATATTCGTTCTTATTTGCATGAATTTTGCAATGCTTTAACTTTACTCAAATGGAGGTTCGTGATTCACTTTATGATCAAATAGAAGCGAATTTCAAGGCCTTGATATAGTGACCCGCTTTAACGCGTGCCTTCTCTGGGATTATAGTCCCCAAGAGACCAAACCAGGACTCTCCGATGTTGTGGAATCTGGTCGTAGTTAGTTGCCCGACGCCTAGTTTCGCCCTCCACACACGGAAGAGACAAGGCCTCGTACAGTCGTCTCGAGGGGAATCTGTGGCATACAGAATAGGTTATCCGAAGTCCTCTATTCTGTATACGCTGCAGACGCTGGAGATGAGATTCTGCGGCCGTGCCTCAGATTTCGCAAGTGTGCAGGGGAACTGGGATAATGAGAGCACGAAAAAGGGGCAGCTTCAAGGGAATAGGCATCCCCGACCGCAACATGGGATACAGCGAGGCAGTTGCCCCGCTGGCCCGATGCGACAGGCCGTTGATGTGTTCCCGAAAGGAAAGGTCCTTATCTAGCTTCACTCTAAGGTAGGAGATGGTATCCACCCATTCTATGCCTCTTCGAAGGTATGTAAATGTCGGGCAGTTGGCGGGAAATCGGCGTTTGATGAAATGTATGGCGTGGCTTTCCTCCGGGTTGATGGACAATCGCCAACGCCTGTACCATTCTTGGAGGAGGTGGAGGTGTCTCTGTATGGAGGGAAGGTTCTGCGAGGGTGTTTGTTTGTAAAGAATAGCAGTACGTCTTCAGCATACTGGGCTATGCTGACGTGGTGCTCAGTTGGAATGTCGGCCACATATACGCTAAAGAGCGTGTGGGGCAGTACAGAACCTTCGGGGACTCCACCTCGGTTTGGCCTCGGTGTGGATTGGTTTCTGAGACCACAAAGGATCTGTGTTTCAGATAAGAGTATATTAGGTGTATTAGTCGTGTGGGTAGCTCCAATTGGATAAGTTTCTGGAGCAGACCCGCATGCCAGGTCGTAGAGAATGCCTTCTCAACGTCCAGAGAGACTGCGGTGTTATAGTCCTTGTCCTGGTATCCCAGGGCGGCGGCCTCCACCACACACAGTAGCTGCTGAGGTGTTGAGTGGCCCGGCCGGAACCCAAACTGATGGGAAGGGATGGCCTGAAGGTCCCCTAGTATTGGAGACAACCGGGCAAGTATCAGACCCTCAAGTACTTTCCTGAGGACAGACAGGAGACATATGGAGCGGTAGTTTACAGGATGTACCGGTTCTTTCCCTGATTTCAATATACGTAACACCCGTGCCTCTCTCTTTACTTGCGTGGGAAGTGACTAAACGCGAGACACATATTGAAGACCTTTGCGAGAAAGAGCACGGCCGGCCTTGAATGGAATTTGGAGGAGGATGTCAGGGGTTAGCCTGTGAGGCCCCGCAGCTTTTTGGGGTTGAGACGCCGGAGTGCACCCTAGAGTTCGCTGGGTTTTACGATGGGAAGGCGATCCACCTCCTTGGTTGGTCGTCGAAGCTATCGGCGTACCTACCGACGGACACGGTTGGACAGGTCTAGGTACTGCGGATTATCTCTCGGCCCCATAGTCCTCTCCAGGTATTTTGGCAAACACATTTGCTTTGGCTTGGGGCCTTGGGTGCTTAGAATGGGGGAGGTATGTGACCCACCTCGGTTCCTTAGTCTCTTGACGATCTTCCACACGTCACCATCCTCTACGTTCAAGCGAGTCATCGTTTCCTCCCATGTGCGAACTCTCTGCTCACGCAGTCGGAGACGAACCTCGTGGCGTAAACGCCTTACAAGTGCTAGGTGATGCGGCGTGCGATGCCGCTTATAGATAATGCGAGCCTACCAAGAGAGGCGGATGAGCAAAATAAGCTTTAAGGGCCGGGCCTGTTGGTGAAAGGGAGATGGGTTGCGGTTGCTGATATTGTGGACAGTTCGCTTCATGACAGAGGTAAAGGAAGACAACGCAGTCTCTTGAATTGGTATGTCTGTGATGTTCGGGTTGACAGGAATATAGCCATTCAGGCAATTCTTAATGCAGTCCCAGTCGACGTTCCGATGCTGAACCGGAACATCGTGACTGGCAACCCGGGTATTAATGATGGCCAACACAGTGGAACGGTTTTTTGTATGCAGGAACTGGGGCTGGAGGTTCCACAACATTCACGACGACTCTTTACATATTGGTCCATTTGCCCCGCGTAATTACCATTTTGTAGCTATGGGACTCTAAGTGCTTTTCATCGAAGTTCTCGATGTATCTCAGGGCGTGGTACGGGTCTACGTCTTACAAGGATGATTAAATTTCCTTTTTATATTTTTAGTATACTTATTTATTGTTCCTTCACGTCACAAACAATAATACAAATATTCTGGATTGGCGTCCTTTGTCACAAGCCCTGCGGGGTTCACACAACCCGAACACGGACTACGTAATTTTGCGAGTTCGTAATCTTCCTCTATTTCTTTAATGCAGCCTTACTAATTATATATGAGTTCTCTGCATTGTTACTCCCGTTAACTTTTAAAACACAATGTTCTTCCACTAAACAATGAATGTCGATAACTTTTCAAATTATTCGCGGATATTGCGATTTCCACATGACGCCAATCCCAATAACACATGAACAAGCTAAGACAATTGAAGATCTCTATCATTGCCCACTAGGAAAATGATTCACAATTTTAGGGGGCTTTTTCTGCCACCACAATGAACACAAATTTTAACTATTTTAGGAGGCTTCTTCTAAAAATATCGCCTCAACGGGGTTATGGTCTGAATGGGGATCGTTGACCGACGTGAGTGATAGACGACATAGTAAGTGTTTGCTGATTTAGAAGTTATGACGGATGGCCGTCCTCGACCTCACGGGTAGTGAGTGGGTTCCCAGGGACCCTCTACACTGAGTTGAGGGTCCGCGTCTATCATGCGGATGATTTCGTTGTCTCTTCTGTCCGCACGGGGGCCGCTATGCCAACGCGGATGCTTGGCATTTAGAACCCCGGCTAGAATGACATGGGGATGTAGGGTGAGGATGGAGAGGTAGTCGTTGACTACGAACTGTCTCTGGGGTGGGTGATATGCGGACACAATCAGGACTTCCGTACCTCTAAGTTGGACACTGGTGGCCGTGGCCTCTAGGGTTTAAAGTGGAGGGACCTGGATGGGTTTGTGGACCACACTTCTCTTGATGTAGATCGCTGTGTCTGAGACAGTGATAGCCCTGGAGTTGCGTGTAGCGTTCTGATCGAGATGTGTTTCCCATACCAGAATGAGGTCCAGGGCATGCACTCCAGCAAAATGTTGGAGCTCATTCTCCTGACCGGCCAGATCACACGCGTTCCAGAACGTGAACCTAAACGAGGTACGAGACCTAGTTCGATCCACCATTCTAGGGCATATGGCTGACAGTGGTCAAGAGAGCAAGCGCCTTCATGGCAATGGTCATTTTACTGGCTTGGTCGTTGGCAGAGAGGAATCTGACCAGCAGTTCGCAGATTTTCTGACTGTGGTTTTGCAGCAACTGCTGCAGTCACGCCAGTACGTCTGGAAAGTGTGGTGTGGGAGGGGTAGTGGTTTGCTGTGGAGGTGGTAGTACGGGGGGGGGGGGTTCGATGGCGCCGGATCCTCTTTGACCGCGACCTCCTTCTGCTGGCCAGCGCTCCTGGGAGCCCCACGTTCGCTCTGAACTTTGGAGACGGTAGTAGACCTCCGAGAGTGACGGTGTTTGCCCGACTTAGTTACTGGGGAGCCATGGGGATTTCTGGAAATTGTGTGTGTGCTCTGGGGAGTGTTTGTGGAGTATTAACTCTCGAATCTGTAGTCTTACCCGCAGCTGTGGTGGTCACTGTCGGGTACGCTAACCCCAGGGCTGGTCCTGCCGGAGCAGGGCCTGCCCGGGGATGGCTGTCTGCCGCGTAAGGTTGGACCACCTGTGGTGGTTTCTTGGATGATATGATGGCCTTCCTTGTCAGACAGCCTCCGTAGCACGCTACGTGTGCGCCGGTACAGTTCGCGCCTTGGGGACATCCTGCCGTGATTTCGGCCATGCCCCTTTTTTGTTTTCGTCACCGCACCTGAGGGAGCGCAGTCTGAGGTCACAGAGTTGGCTGGAGTGGTTAAACCCCAAACAACGATGACACTAAGGGGTAGCGCCAGAAACTTTGGAAGGTTCAATGTGTCCCCAGAGGTAACAGGATGCAGCCACCGCACTCCCTCCAGGGCGTTGGCTTGCTACTGCACTACTAAAAATGGGGGGAGGGGTGTTCTGGGTCCTTGCCTATCTGGAGCTTCCCTGGTCAGCTGCTTGACCAGCTTAGGGGTTATACCCTGGTGGTTGAGGTCTGCCACGATCTCATGGGTGGGTGTGTTCACAGGAAGCTCACGGACAACCCTTCGAAGGTTGCGGTTCCGTCTAACCCGAAGCTGAAGTGAGGGATACTCTTTTCTTCAAGGTGGCGGAGAATTGAGTGGTAATCCTCGATCGATTTGGCCTGGAAGATGAAGCGGCTCTCGCTCCGCCGCACCGTACAACCCCTTGGAAAGCTCGCCATTAAAGCTTAAGAAAGTCGATCGACCCTACAAAATCGTCCACGATGATCGGTGCAACGTGACGCTTGGGTGGCATGGGTGTTTTAGGTTGGGGTAGGTAACGGAGGCTCTCTTATGCCAGATTGGTTTAGTTCGCCAGCCGTCTTTTCGTTTTTCGTGAGACTACTTCAGGAATACGGCTTGCCCCTGCTGAGGGATTTCTTCCTCACCAGAAGAGAGACCGGATGAACTAAATTCCTCGTCTCTTGCGACGGAGGATCTGCAGGAGTACATTGAAGCTCCCCCGCTGCGATCAGAGTAATCTGTGCACACACTGGCACAGTCATCGGAGTCAGACTTCGAAATTTGGCCTCTCCACGGAACGTTTTCGTGTGGGAGACCCTGGCTGGTGACATGCTTGGATGCCTCGAATTTACTGCACTTGTCCGCTCCCCCTTAGCGTTGAGTGGCAGCAGTGCGCTTCTTTGCCTCGGACGAGGTCTTTTCAACAACAACAGTGGAATTGCTGGCAACGACAGTTGTATGCTGGCTTGCAAGACCGTTTCGGGTCTTGCCGGGAGAGAGAGGTAGGGAAGTTATAGTTGGGAGAGAAGAAGAAAGTTAGGGACAGGTACAATACTGCACCCACAGGTGCAGTATTACTCTAAAACACACCTAATGTGTCCTCACGTGCAGGTAGCAGGGGCTTAGTAGCGTGTTGAAAGGAGGACCAGACACCTTGTTATCAAGATGCGCCGTACCAACCCTAGGGTAGGTAGCTGTGGCCTTGTTCGGCTACCCGCTATCTTTTCGTAGATTGTTGTGGATGGTTGGTGCACACTAAAGCTTGCTTACCAAGCCTCTTATAGAGCACACCTGTGTGCTGTGGTCTGGCTGGGATGGTCTAGATCAAGGCCATCTTTATCTAACAGGCCTGTATATGGAAAGAGATTACGTTATTGACGTCATCACGGGAGGCTTATGTTTATCACCTATTTGTTTATTACGGGAATGCAACACATCAGTACGTGGTTGGAACGCTAAGAAGTTGATTGTGCCTTACAACGTGTCAGTAAACAAGTGAGCGAAAAATTAAATTACAAAGTGGTGTAGTTTTCAATACAAAATGCCTAGGCAGTGTTGTGTGCCGGGTTATACCTCAAACTATAAAACAAGTGTAGAAAAGTATGTTACAGTGTTTTCGTTTACAAAGAATACACACAGGAGAGACCAGTGGGTACGTGCTATTCAAGGGATATTTATGAACCAGGTGTGGTATGTATTAAACATTTTTCTGAACAGCACATAGTGAAGGAATTTACTGCTACGCGAAGTGATGGAAGTGTTTTGTAGCACTCAGAACAACTCCTAAAGTTACTGAAAATCCATAGCATTTCGTAAACAGCACATAGTGAAGGAATTTACTGCTACGCGAAGTGATGGAAGTGTTTTGTAGCACCCAGAACAACTCCTAAAGTTACTGAAAATCCATAGCATTTCGTAAATGACTCGAAGATGATAAAATTGCCGATTTTCAGAGCTTTAAAAATAGAATTAGTGACATGAAATTAGAGGGATTCACCGTCATCATAAAAGAAAACGATGTAATTTTTGTGAAAATTGATACTGAAGAAATTCCTAAAATTGTAGCAGCATTAAAAATTAATTCCAATTTTATTATTTAGGTTCTATAGCGTAAAATTGTAATACCCAATAGTAAGTTTAAATGGATTCTCGGTAAACAAATGATATTGGATAAATTGCCTAAATTTCATGCTCTTTTGGTTCACAATAGCAAGTGAACAAACAGAACAAACTAGTTCAGGCTGCCAACATTTTAAAGGAATGTTGGGAGGACATGAATGAAGATTCCACAGAATATTTCAAAACTAAATTCCTAGAAGAGCAGGTAAAATTGGTCAGTCAAAAGTAAATTAAATGTACTCCCCCAGCAGCTTACAGACAGTTACGTGATTCCAATGTTCTTTCTTTACCCCATCCTGATTACCTCAGACAACTTTCTCAACCCCTTAGTCCTGTTAGAAACTCTTGCATTTAAAATATTTATCAGAGAAGGTGAAAATGCTTGGTGATCACGAAAAAATAGTAAATTTGTTCAGACATATGAACAAGAATTTCTTAAAGTAGAAAACCAGATAACTTAATTCTGCATTTAGATGCTGAGACATATGACAATAATATCTAGGGCTCGGAAGTTCATGCCCTAAAAAACACTGAAATATGCTCTTAAAAACTTGAAAATATGCCAAGAAATATGCACTATTTAATTAAAACAATTAATGTCTCTTTGCAGTAAACAAGACGAGTTAATATAAATAATAAATAAAGTTACCTTATTCCTTAGAGGTTGAAGCAGAAGTGGTCCCGCTGCTAGTATTAACTGCTAAATTGCAGTTCACAACCAACACTTTGCGCAAATTTTCAACTGTAAAACATCGTCTGTTGTCTCGCAAAGCACTTTTGTAACGTGAAAAACTTCTCTCCACATCACAAGATGTTATCGGGGCATATTTACATGATGTTAACTGCTTCACAGAGAGAGTCAAGTCTCTTGGTGTGACAGATGGTTTTCTTTTAAGGATGTCTCGAATATCGCACATCTGTTTATAACCAGAATTTTTTGAAATTACATAATTCACTTTCTCTTTCACTTTTTGTTCTATGCTACCAGGAACCAAACAGCCTCTAATGTCGTTATGGCTGTTGGTAAGAAAGAAAAATGGGCAGATATGAAACTAAGATCCTCTTTTTTCCCAGTGCCTGACAGATTCTTTTGCACAGTTTCTATTGATGAAGCATCCTTTTTGGTCCAATGAATTAACCTCTTCGACTATTTCTATGTGCTCAGCATAATATAAAGTTATATCAACCCATGTTCCCCATCGAGTTAACACTGGTGCAGGAGGAAGTCGGATATTAGGTGCTGTTGATCTAAACAACTCAACTCTTTTAGGAGATTTAACAAAAATTATCTTCGTACTGGACACAAATCTATCTACCAATGGGAAAGAATCATTGTCTCAGAAATGCTACCAATATGAAATATATTATACAGTTGAAAAAATAAAGAAAGCATAAAAATCACTAAAATATGCAATATAGGGGCTATGATATCGAAATCTTCGTGAGTTGCATCATCATGTGCAGTACTGCCAATATGAAAAATATTACTCAGATAGAAAAAAATAATAATATAGTGGCTAAAATATTGAAATATTACGCATTTATCAAAAATCAAGAAAATATGCAGTTATATGCATCATAATCATGTCCAAATAACTGAAAATTCCATAATTCGTGCACATAATGTTGTTAGCTAATGCTGGATTTCTGACAATGAAGTCATTAATCCTCTTGCTCTCCAATATTTTTCACTGATGATATTGAAGAGAGCAATAGCAGTAATAGTAACCGCTTTTTAGAGAGCACATAATGTAAAAGCATACATTTTTAACCCGTATGAAAAACATGTAAATGCATGAACTTCCTAGCCCTAGTAATATCGGTGCTGGCTGTGATGCCAGTGATTGCGAGTTAATGTTCTGCTATTTTGGTGAGGAAAATAATAAAAGTAATAACCAACATCCTCTTGAAAAACTACTGCATTATTAAACAAGACAATTTGGTATTATCTACAGGGAAAAAAATAAAAAAGAAAAAAAGAAAGAAAGAAAGAAACTGGAAATATATTCGCATTGCGAACGTAAGAAGCGTGCTCTGCCATTAACAACTATGCAAAGCATGTTTTCCACTAACATACTAACACACATTAACTTTTAACACAAAATGTGAAAATATAAATGAATGCACGCTTCTTCCAGCGCAGAAATGCTGTAAAACATGTGTTTATTCCGTATGAATTGCTTGGAACCTCAGCCTCGCATTGTGACGTCACGAATCGCATATCCAGGCCTGTTACTTAGAGATGGCCTTGTCTAGATGCTCCACCGCAGTCGTTGCGTAGCACCTGCTGCTCCTTGGCGAGTTACTTCGGAAATTGCTTTTTCCAACAGTGACCAAGCGTCATGAAACACGCGTGCATACTACACAATATCTGCGTCAAACGTTGCAATCCTGATGTAATCTTATTGGTATTCACAGGACTAATTTTGTTGATTTTATTTCGGACAGTGCAACATATATCCTTTCTACTGGTAGGCGATTGGCTGGAGTTCCACCTCAGCTTTTACATTCTACCTTTTGGGCACATGTGCTGCGTAGTTTTGCTGGAGAGACAATTGAGTTCAAAGTTGCTGAGGAATACATTGGAGCTGTTAAGACAGCTTATCAACCCCAAGAATACCAAACTCAAAAATGTGGTACAGAGACTGACAGTGACACAAATGACCAGATTTTCATTCTTTAGCTTTGTTATCTTATTGTGGCCTGTTCTTGTATAACTTTATCTAAGAATCTTGCTCTACTGTCTAGAAAAAGAAATCATTTACATTACTGAAGTTTATCTGTATGAAGGAAATGCATTATTACAAAAAATAAAGCATTATGTGGTTTGCTCTAGTTATGATTCAGGAAATGTTAATTAGGGATGTATAACTAGGAGTCACTAGTTATTAAGAGTCCCTGCACTTCACTTGTTTACATATTCTTAACATTGCTCTTTAACTTGACCTTCCACAGAGTAACTTGTTGGTGTAAAACAATTACGGGGGACAGATGAAATCGATTTTCGTTTTCTCTCATCTTTGGGAAATCTGATAAACGGAATAGCTTCACCTTCTCGGTAATTCATTGTGTAACCTAAAATGCAGCATTTATTTGGCATTTTTGACCAGAAAAGCGCTACAAATCACTATTTATTTGCATTCAAACACATGACCATACGGGAATTAAAAGGCCGCCAACCAGTGACGTCACATAGATTGCGTGCTTCCGTGTTGTGACCTGTATTTCGGTGGTGATGGTTCCACCTTACTGATAGTTAAACGGCCTCAAACCTTCGCTTTGGGAATATTCTTGATAAAATAGAATATCGTTGTACGAAGTTTTGAGTGAGTTATAGCAGATGAGGATGATCATAAACATGTTGCTTAATGCACATGTATTCTTTCACCTCATGTATGGGGTTGTTCGTTGCCTGAAGGGAAGTTCTGTTTGTTGTCCCTGCGCGCCAGATTCGTTTTCTCACTGTGTACCTAAAGCGAATTTAGCAAACTGCAAGGGTATCATGATTACTTAACAAGACCCTCGTAGCCTCTCCTCTTTTCCCTGTCTTTACTCCTCTCTAATGACAAATACTAACTGAACACAGTTATAACTAGGGAGCGGGGTTTTAGTAAGTAAACACAGGAATAAGATTAACAGCACGGAGTATAGAGCCGGCAGGTAGTGTGAGGGCTATACTGCCGTCCACTCTGCAAGGTCTCCAGCGCCTCCACTTCCCGTTGCAAGTGCACGGTTAGCTTGATGGATTTCGCCCTAAAACCCCGCCCCCTTGTCACAACCAATGACACGTGAGCATGGAAGGTAGGTATTGATTATTTCTGACAGCTCACTAAATCGCTACTCAACTGTTGCTTGGTTCAAGCATTTGCTCATCAGAAACTACACGTGGACACATTATGGGTCTATGACTTTCTGGTAACAGAGTTTGACAATTTTCAAAAACTGTGCAAATTCAAAGATATGTTATTACTTTTTAATCCCACCCACAAAGGTGATGTTTTGCAGACGTGTTTGAGCAAAACCCTTCATTCGAAAGCAGAAACTGTATTGTAATATAACGTAACAGACAAACATGTTTAAAGCTATTTCGATAGGAATTTTAATTCCAATATACACGTAGTGTGAATGTCTAGAAGATTTAAACGTTTCTATATCTTTCAATACATTATTGCGTTATGTTTACTATAACGCTTTAAGTATTTGTGATTCTAAGGACAAAGTTAAACCTTTTCTTACAACACACAATCGTTTAACCCAATGAATGCTGCTTACTTTAAGCAAGATTTGCAACCTTCCTCTAATAGGCATTAATAATTTGGAGATATATCTGAAAAAAATTAAAACGTGGCTTGCCTACGAGACAAAGTGTATCTGATTTCCGCCCCCCGCCCCTAAGCTTTCCTTGTCCTCATTACAGTGCCACCCCTCTAGCCCCTTACTGCACCCCTTGCAAGATCCCGTAAGACGATAAGGAACTGAGAAGGTCCCAAGCAGTGCATTTTACTCAATTCGTTTTGTAGACAGGCTAACCTGGTTGACCCTCCTCCGAAAAAGAGTAACATCTTTTTTTTTGGTAGGACAAATAATAATAATAATAATAATAATAATAATAATAATAATAATAATAATAATAATAATAATAATAATAATAATAATAATAATAATAATAATAATAATAATAATAATAATGATATTGCAGAGTAAGGTCTAACCAATGGTACATCTGGTGGTATGGTATGATGTTTGGTATTTCTTGCCATGTCCGCTATTTGTTGTAATAGTCGTTGGATGTCAGTTTGTAATTCCTGAATTCGTCCCTGTTGTAACTGCTGGTGACCAGTTGTCTTGTAAAAGACTGTCCTAAATGGAGCCTTATGAAACTTTGGTAATCGATTACACATATATGTAAAATTTCTTCCAGCTCGAGCAAGCATTCCCTTACTTCGTCGGAGTAGATGGTGTCTATGTGACTACTGCTTTTCCCTTGGTAGAGAAAGATGCTTGCCATTTCATGCTTGTAGTTATTGGTCAAACGCCTACCATGGAGAGATTCTTTAACAAATGTAACAAGCATACTGTAAAATAACAATACTAAACTTATAATGAAGATATAGAACAAGATATTTCCATTTGCGGAGAAACACATTCGTTAGCCACGATGCAACGCTCCCTAGTGCCATCTGTATGTCCAGTGCGTACTACTGCTTTTCCGTTTATGGAGGAAACATTTGTTAATAATAACTCGTGTTTGAAGAACAAAATATTGAAAGAACGCGGGATGCGAAATTATAATGCGAAGCTTACTTTAGGAAGAGAAAAAAAAGATATGCTCCAAAAATGCTAGGTGCCGGAGGGGTTCGAACCCTCGACCTTCTGTTTACAAGACAGACGCTATAACCACTTAGCTACGGCACCTGTTGTTTTGATGTGCCTCAAGAAAGTCTATATTGTTAACATATCGGGTAGAAATACTGTGAGCTCTTCGGGAGTTACTATGGTTCGCTCGCAAGATGGCACTAGTGTCGCGGTCGCTTTAGGTTAGTTCACGAATGCATGGTGAAAATGGGTTTCATATTATCAGTTAGCATTTTAAATACCTAAAATCATAAGCAGGAATATTGGAAATACTGTTTTGAAACATCGTCTTTCCTTGACACATAATATAGGATGGTATTTTAGAATAATGGGTATTATAATTAACGAAGAACAGTGGGAAACATCTGCTTACACGATTTTACGCTGAAAAATTAAACCATAATGCAAATTATGTATTTCTTAAGCATTGTATCTAGAACCAGCTTTTGTTTTTTACTTAAATAATTTAAATTGCGTTTATGTTCGCAACAATTAGCGAATTTCTTTTCTACTACTTTTAATTTAGCCCTCTCTTTAGATAGCAGGATTTTAGTTCTAACTAAATTTCTATTGAGGTTTCTAATCCTTTTCTTCAGTGTAGCAATTTCATTATTTACACGTGTGTTTGTGACCTTGGAGGAATTAGAACTGTTTTCTGTGAATTCCTCATTGTTGAAGGACGGCGCGTTTGAAATAAGAACTGGTTGACTGGATCCTGCATCTGGTAATTTACTGATTGTTGAATATTGCTTTTTCAGTAATTTTTTGTCTCTGTTTTTGTGGAGATTTTCGGGATTTATGCACTGTAGTTAAGTACCTGGGTAAATTAGGAAATATACAGGGAATTGCCCCTGGCTTTAACCGCCATTTAATTCTAGGGATTTCAACTAGTTTTCCATGCACAAGGAATGAATCAACTTTCACTAAAAAGTCCTCTGGAGAATGCTTGTCACAAATACTAGATTTAACAGATAATTTAGTGTCTTTCCTAGGAATAGACTTTTCCCATTTGTAAAACAGATTTTTATCTTTAGGAGGAGTAAAAAAATGTCTAGCTTCTGAGCAGTTTGTGCATCCTGAACGACACCCGGGTACAAAACAAGTTGGTATTTTTAATTAATTATAGATGTTGCTTGAAACTTACGTTTTGAAGAACACACACATTTATGTACAAAATTAGAAGCAATTTCACAAGTTATGTACCTAATTATGTTAAGTAGATTTTCCGGGTTTGTGGGCCGTGGTCGAGTTGGATTACCTTCCTCCGACGTTTCGCTGGAAACTGCGTCCAGCATCTTCAGGGTCAACCTCTGTTATTAGCGGCTGCACTAAATTAAAGTTCACTACAAACTTTCATATTCATCTTTGTTTGTTATTAGTGTCCATGGTAACAAATTTTCACGATCGCTCGTTCTCATAAATACCAACATGAGATTATCGATATCAAAACGCCGGCAAATGTGACATCTCTGATCATGGTATAAAGGAGAAAGCTTTCGGTGTTTCGGGTTTTCTTCTCCCTCTTATTAGAGCCGGGAGCCAAGTTTTGCAGATAAGCAGAGTCAGGTTTACTAGGAGAAATACGAACTGGTTTGAGAATTTAATGCCATTCTGGCAGTTTGTCACAATAGCTCAGTGGTAGAGCATCCGCCCGGTAAGCGGAAGGTCTGTGGTTCAAATCCCAGCTGTGGCATTGAATTTTTAAGTTCCAGTTCTACCTTTCAAACTTTGCCCACACACAGCTTGTGTGTTTAAAAACACCAACAGTAAGTTTGTTGGCATAAATAAATGATGAGCAGAAGCTTTAAAAATTAAACAAAACGCACCAAGAGGTGTTTAAAATAGGCACAAGAAGTGATCGTACACTTGAGATAGTGGTTTAGGAAGATGACTTTCAAAGGCAGAACTAGTCAACATTAATGTGTCTGTCTACCTATGAATGGCAGAGAAAAGAAACAGGGCGGGTCCAGTTGTCGGTAAGCAGAGAACAAACCACAGTACAAATGGGGAACAATCACAGGGAAACCAGTGAAGAAACAAGAAGACTAATAATTATTCTGCATAATCGATGCAAACCATGTGAGAAATATCTCATCTTGTTGATAGACCTCGTTCCACTGAGCAGGAAATAATTGATAGGTTTTGTGCTTTAAAAACCGTGCAAAATAGGCCAAGAACTGGAAGATCAAAGTTGCTGACAGAGCAAGATAAAACACATATAATTTGGGAAATAATAAGGGACCCTAAAATCGGTGCTGTGAAGTTGGCTACAGATCAGGGAAGACCTGGTGTTAACGTTTCTGGTGCTTTAATACCTGTTTCTTGTACTTTCAAGAATAATTTGAGCGCTCCTATCACCAGAATCAGTGAAGCTATTGTGCATTATTTGCACAGTTCTGAGTACATTAGGGAGTGAAAGGTGCTTCTTAAACACTCAAGAGAATAAAAACATTCGCTAGAAACACAATGAAGGAAGATATTAGCCATGTGTTCTACTGATAAGACCCTACTGCCTACCCCTGACTTCACCAGCTAGTGATCAACAATTCCACTGAACAAAAGGAGAAGGGAGCAAACTTCATATACAAGAACATTGATTAAGTAAGCCTCATCATAGCAACGTGTTATTTGCTTTAATAGGCATTAATATATATATATAATAGTTTCTGAAACTTATTTCATATACTTGTGCATTTCCCAATGTGTGGTAACTGCTTGGTATTATCACATAAACACTGCATACCAGGAAGATAAATGTAAATAAATGCAACTGACTCTTCTAACTATAGAGCTGTTTTGTAACTCATTCAGTTTAAATCTGACACTGGAAATGATGCAGTATTATAACATTACAATACGATATACTTGTACTTGTCCACTGCAACGACACTAATAAATAAGCTGTACATGTTTCCCTGTAGAAAAATGTGCTCTGATTCACACCTCAGAATAAATATTCATAAAGCTGCCATGTGAACTGTGTCTATTCAAAAAATATTATATGCCATCCTCCCAATTTTACAAGTCATGAGGTACTGCTGAACCTGCTGTTAAAGATAGAAGTGAAGGTCTTTGAATCATGTCCTGTGTGATAACAGAGTACAGCTTGTCCAAAACATCCTGACATTCCCCCACTCCTGGATCAAAGATGTGTAATAGCACTGAGCAGTCCACTTGCATAAAAGAGAAGTGGGAGTCAGTCTTCCAACTGTCATGAGAGTGAGAAGTTCATGCTTTGTATATGTGACTGCCTCCAAGTTCTGATAACCTTCTACTCACTTGCTCCTCCACCATTCTTACCACTTCGCCGCATTTCTCCTCACTCGTGCATGAGGGGTGCCACGACATTTTAGACAAGCTATGATTGAAGCAAGTGCATCCATCCCCAATTTAACTCCACATGCTTAAGTAACCATGTTAAATTTTGTAGGCATTTTTTAAGACAAGATAGTGATTGCTCTTCAGTGATATTTTCATTAGTGCACAACAGGGTATGGAAGACTTAGCAAATGTTGTATCAGCTTTTGGTTTTCTAAATGCTCTTAATATTTGCTAATCATAATATTCTTTTTAATTGTTACAGGCAGAAGTCGCTAACCTGTTGGTTTTAAACGGTGTCATACAACTCAGTTCACTGACAGAGTTTGTATGGGGCATAGCAAATACTTTAATCAAAGGCATTAAGCAGTTTGACAAAAACCAGAGAGATCTCAAGAAGAAACGAACCCCTGGGATACCCATCAAAGGAATTGGGAAGCACCTTGGTGCAGATAAAATTCCTATTTTGAAACCAGACAAAAGTTATTCTTATATCAAGCCCATGGGAAACACATGGGAAATAGAGTATCGTAGGGGAGAAGCTACATCAGCAGGACATGCTGCTTATGGAGCCTATATACCCACAGGAGAAGCTCAGGACAATACTTTTCGAGCACCAGTAGAAGAGTTCCTGCCATTCCTTAAGGACTTGCTACCTAAAGCTCAGCTGAAGCTTTTCAAGGTCACAAAGAATGTCTTAGGACTTCGCATGAAGAAATTGCTTCCTGAGTGCAATATCAATACTTAATGTGGCTGGTTAGGTGGTAGCTTTAGGCCAATTACAATGTTTTGTTGGTACTCGTATAATCTCTTGTTTGAAAAGGGTAGTTCTACTGGTTGGACCAAAACTAATTACAAAAATGTGAAAAATTTAATGCAGTCATTAGCCACTCACAGACTGTCTGTTAACCATATGTAACCATCTGTAACTGCTTTTAGGGAAAATAGCTTCAGAGTTATAGGTACTCGGAACCAAAATGGGGAGGTGCCATGAGAACACTGAGAACAAATAATGACTACATCAGTTTCTATAAAAGCTTCACGCAGCTATGCCACTTTATCAATAATTTAAAATACGGGACCCAATTGGTGGACCCATAAGTGCAAGAGTTTAGTTATTCAATATTCCCACCTACTTATTGTTGGTTCTAACGATCTGAGTACTAGCATAACTGCATCTATCATCATGCAAGAGCACTGTGACCTAAAAATGTGGTCAATACATACTGTATGTATAGCTGACATGTCCAAAGTGAATGTAAAATTGATAAACTGGCACAATAAATTACATTACATTACTGTTATTCCACTCAGTCAGCAAGGTACTGTCCCCATCATCCATGTACTCTTAACTTCTGCATTTTATGAAACCTGATTATTTGCCCATCCATGGCATCAATTCTCATGAAGGGTCATTACAATTATTATCTCTTCATAAATAAAAAGTAAGGCAGAACAGGGATTTCCTAAGTATACAGTACAGAATGATCCTCATTCAGTGAGCCACTTAGAAATCTACAGTGTTTAAAGGAATTTCTAATCAAATTCAAGATGAACAAAAATCAGCCGTAGGTTTGACCATTTTATCAGCTATAAGGCACCATTTAAATAAATTGTAATTTAATTACAAAATCTGCATTTAATGATAGAATAACTTAAATCTGGATTTATTTTTTCCAAAAGACAGTGTAATTTGGATGCTCACCACCTCAATGATTTCATATTCTTGTATCAAAATAAAAAGTATTAAAATGATTTATCATAGATTCCGTATGCGAGGTTGTTTGCTGTTTGTTTCAGTTTAATTTTTGTAATGTAGTTGAAGTTACTGAATGAACTGACAAAACGAAAGCCGAGAAAGTTATGAAATGAAATGTACTTTTCTGTTATCTTAGAATAAAATGTGCTCATATCTTTGTTTTCAAATTAAAATTCTTTTATGTTATTAACATTTATAGTAGGTATGCATTGTTATTGAATTACAAAGTAATAAGCACCTATTATAATTTTACTCAATTATAAAGAAGTGTGGTATTAAATAGAATGGAAATAAATTTTGTAATATTTACTAAAGCCAGTGAAATTCAAATTGTGTTTATTTCATGAACATATTTTTACTAGTTTATACTTTAAAGAGAAATAAGTTGGAGTGAAGCCTCAATATTATAAATGATATTGCATTAATGTTTCTAGTTTTATTAACACAGTTTATGGACCAAACTAGATCTGAAAAGATAAACTGAAAACATAAGGTAATCAGCTAGAGACGTATACCGCAACTGCAGCAGGGCAAAGTCACTGCACCGTGCTGTAACCAGGCAATACCAACATACTAGTAGGACCGCACTAACCAAACAACACAAGCTTCTCGAGAAGCAGGTTTGCGAGCACCTTGTTTTGAAAACAAAACAAACTAAACAACACAAAAAATAGGTGAAAGTGCAGTATTCTGGTTAGGACTGTGTGTAGGCTAGTTTATTACCCCAAATTGGCATTCTTGTAAGACACCCTTGTACTCCATGCTGTATGGGGTTTAGCACAATTGTGCTGTAGAGGAAAATTAGGATCCATTCCATAAGCAGGAGGTATGGCATATTGAAGGATAATGTTATTAATTTAAACATCTCCATTCATGTGTTATGGAATGACAAGCTCTGTCCAAAACTCAACAGTAATGCCAGCCCAAACATAACTGAACCCCCTCCAAATCTATGTTCAACAATAGTAGCTAGAGCAAGATTTTCACTATGACACCTCCATACACATGTAAGACGATCACAACCCATCAATTTAAAACTTGAGTCATTTGTGAAGAGAACAGTCTTCCATTGGTGGAGCACCCAGTTGACATGATTCTGAGCAAATCTCAACCGGACGTCCTTGTGCTGACGTGTCAAACGAGGGTATTTAACAGGGATTCTAGATCTCAACCCTGCATTTCTCAGTCTATTTCTTATAGTCTGATCAGAAATCACCACTCCAATTGTTCATACATCATTTTGTAGATCTCCAGCGTAGATCTGTGTCTGTGCAACACTGATATTACAAGATATTTATCCTGTACCTCTGTTATCTTCTTACTTCTTTGTCTGGGACACCTCTTGAGCCCACCTATCTCTGTATATTGTCTCCAAGCCCTATGGTTGACAAAAGGACTGACGTGAAGAATCCCGGAGACAAAGCTAGTGGAATGGCCATCTTCAACGCACATGACTGCTTTTGCGACAGATGTTTCATTCAGAGTCTCATTCCTCTGTATTAGACTCAGAGAATACAAAATAACAATTTTCTATCACCGATTGCTGTTAAATCCTGTTTTTAAAACAATAAATCAAAGTACAGTCACTTTGGTGTCTGCATATTTTTCAACCCCACCACCGAACCAACCTCTACTAATGACCCCACCACCAAATACAATATCACCCGCAGAACTGACCCAACCCACCAACGAACCCACCATTGACATAACAGCCGACATAACCACGACCAAATACCACAACAGACCTCACCACCAACGCGACCCTACCTCCAGAACCAATAACGACTGCACCACCAAACCCACCATCGACGCCTACAAGAAGACCACACCTTCCACGATTCTACATAAACTCGAATCTGCCACCCACTTCAAAACAATCGCACCACGAACGCCCACCGTCCACCGACCCCATCACCATCCCAACCCCAGACCCCTCATGAACCCACTACCAAACCGGCCCTACCACCAAACCTTCACGAACCCACCAACAACCCGACAGCACGACCTATCTCTACCTCCATCCACACTACTGACCCCGCCATTAACCCAGCCACAACACCGACCACACCACCAACCCGATCCTTCCACAGTGCCGACACCATCACTGATTAGACCACCAACCACCAGTGTGACTCCACCACCACCACCAACCCCACAAACAGCCCCACTACTTACCTATCCTACCATGATACCACCACTGCCCTCCCATGGAACCACCTCCTCAACAGACACCCTCCACTTCTGCTGCCTGTCGGCTTTCTGAATTAGTAGGGTGGCAGCAGCAATTGCTGCAAAACCACGATCCCAATATCTGTGAGCTTCTGGTAAAGTTCCTGTCTTCCAACAACCCAGCTGGTGGTCACCACCATGGAGGGGCTTGCCATCTGACCAGTGCCATCCATACCACCCAGGATGGCGGGTCGAACTGTCTCGCACCTCGTACAGATTGCGTTCTCGAACGCATGTAGCCTGGTCAGTCAGGGGAATGACCTCCAGTATTTTACCCGGGCACTTGCCCTAGACTTCATCGGAAACACATCATGTCATTCTAGCTAGGCGCTTCAATGCCAAGCATCTGCATTGGCATAGTGGCCCCTGAAAGACAGAAGTGGCATTGCAATCATTTGAATGGTGGATGCAGACCCTCAGGTAAGAGCAGAGGGCCCCTGTCAACCCACTCACTATCCACGAGGCGAGAGACGGCCATCGGTCATTGACTTCACAATCTTCAAACATGGGGCCAAATGACCTAGTTGTCGATGGGCTGTTAAACACCACTCTCTCACTTATCAAACATATTACCCATTATTATTCACTCACATTCGGTCAATGAACTTCATTCAGATCATAATCTTGTGGTGACTGAGCCTAACACCCGGGTTGCTAGTCATGACATCTTGTTTCAGCAGCGAGAGATAGTTTAGGGCCGCGTTAAGGTTTGTCTCGACTCTATCCCTCGCAACTCTAATATCACGGACATCGCAAGCTTGGAAGCTGCGGTTTGTTTCTTTACCCCTATGGTGAGGCAAACTGTTTGCAACCTCACCACCTACTGCCCAGCTCCTGTTCACCCTGATGTATTACTCTAGAGAACTGCACGTGCGTTACGACACACAACCATTCATTGGGGACTGAACTTTTGCGATACACCATGCTGTTGATGTGTTTTGTTTCAATTGAAATAATATGGCTATTTTTTTAACGTATTGCTGTTTTAGCTTCGGCTAGTGCAGGATTTTCGCCTTCTGAGGTGGCTCGTAAACATGGCTTACCAGAACGAACTGGGAGGGTTTGTGCTCGGTAATAGGGACAAGTAGAAAAGAGATAGTTTCTACTCGGGAGGATAATGAGCGTCTTCAGGCAGAAGCAGAAACAAGCTCCTTTTTAACTGTAGTTACATTGAAGGCGGCTTGTCACTTTCCTGGTTCTTTCTTTTTAATAGAGACCGAAAAGTGTCTCAAGTGTAAATAATTATTTTTGTGGCAAAAGGGAAAGGTTTTCAAGGCAGCAATTTTATTTAAAAATTCACTCTTTCAGAGTTAATGAATCTGGTTCTTTCTTCGTTATTATCTAATCTCTTGTAGCTTATGTCCTCCACAGATGTGTTCAATCCTGAGGTTCTGATATTCAACTTAATACATTTACAGCTTGTTTTTCTTTTCTCTCTTGCACACTAGAAGACATCTAATATTAAAGATTAAAACAATTAATCCAAACTTCAACATCCAATCCTATTGTATCACAGTACTGTTATAGTGCCATGTAGATAAGAACATATTGGCTAATTAAAAGAGGAATTTAAAGCACAAAGGTCACTGAAAATTGTTGTACACTCCAAGAAATTTTATCAGAGTGGTGGTTGTAACTCGGTTGAGAAGACCGCATGACTGCCCGGGAGGACTCGGGGCACTGACCATGTCCCACCCTCCAGCACTGCACCCCACCAATGATGCCCATAGTGGGCAGAGGTGAGGGATGCAGCGGCTGGGCAGTAGGCCTTGGCCCTTCATGGGCTGTTGAAAGCTGAAGTGGTTGTAACCCAGTATATACTGTCTCTTTTTGAAAAACTATAATTTCCAATACATAGTTTTGGCTGTACAACTTGCACATTTCTTCTATGATAAGAGTACAGAACCCCTGAAACCATCTTCATTATTCTTGCCTGAATAATTTTAGCACAGCTCCACACTTCAGTGGGATTGCCATGACTTCTTCTGTTGGTATTCCATTTCCTTTCCATACATTTTGTTTGTGCACAATCTAAAACAACTGTTTTTCAGATCAAAAATGAAAACTGCACAGAAATTCCTTTCTTCAAGCCTAATGGTATAATATCTGTATCAAATAACCATTACCAGTAAAATTATTTCATAAGGTAACACATCCTTATACGTGTATACCTGACTGAGGTTTTTTCCAAGGTTTCCCTTAGTCCATAAGGCAAATGCTGGGTATATGTGTTTCACCTCGGTGCTACTTTGTATTATTTTCTTAAACTTTGTATATTGTAAATATGATGTCTTTGTTAACATTTTTGGTGGAGTCTATGTTCTGTAAGAAATTTCTTGGTGAATAAATCTGAATCTGAATTAAAATATGTATTCAACATTAAGTAGTTCATGTGCTGCTTGTGAAATTTTGAACATTTGAGAGTACAGCTGAAATGGTTGTGTTTTTACTCTCTTCATTGTTCTGCAAAATTGTAATATCAAATTAAGCTGCAAATATGCATGTCAGCCGTAAGCTATTCTTGAACTTGTATCATACTATCACAGATATCTTTATATTGCTGAACATAAATAAAAATTATCTGGGGTTAGTGAACATATCCTGATAGCAAATTTGTTTATATACATTTTTGTTTTGAAATGCTTAAAATTGCAATATGACTCTCAAACGTCTTATGAATATGAGATCCATAATATTCTTCCTGTTTCAGCAAATAGATGCTCAGGAGCTTTTTATTAAAATTCAACCACATTTTTATCCTGAGACTGGTAAAGGTTTTGTAACCTTTATGCCACCACTTTTATTTTCTTTCTCTCTCTTTATATACCAATTTTTAAAAGCCTAAATTTTGCTCAAACTTAATTCTCAAACATTTTTCTCTCTAATTTTACATATAAGATGAATTTCTTAACATAGTTTATGTTCATTCTCTTCTTGCGTCTATTAACAATTCTGAAGAGATGGATGTTAAAAATCTCAAAACTTTTTATCCATTTAGTTTCTTACCTCATTTTACACTCAAGTGAAGCAAAATCAATAGTGCACAAACAGTTTCATTAGCTTTCTTACACATAAATGTGGTACTTATGTAACATGCTACGATACACTATGGCGCTTAAATGGAATTTGTCATCAAGAAGTTGTTTTTGAAGTTGTGTCCTTGAACGTTCACCTCCATGTCGCAGAGAAGTGGTTGAAGACACTAGAATTTTAAATCCAGACAGGTATGCAGCTTCCATGAAAAACTTGGGTTTGATTTTCTGTACCTCATAATCATCAGTCAACATTCTTTTTCAACAGCCAATATCTTCATAATACTGCTTGTGACTGAAGATATAAGTGTTACTTCGCTAAGTGTGTAACAAAACACTGATCTTCTCTGGCGTAGACCATTTTGACCCCAACTCATCTTTGTAGAGTGAGCGTTTGAGGAGCCAACCCAAGCCAGACATAGTTTCCACATGGTACAGTAAACTTGGATCGTCACTTGTATGTTCACAACCTTGGCCATTCCATGCTAAGATACAGTATACAGTTTCATCTTCTTCAAGCAACCTGCATGTATGACTGAAGTAACTGCATCAATAGAATAATTAATGATTAAAAGTTTGCTAAGCTTGCTCAAAATGTACACAAAGCTAAGAAACAAAATTTAATGACTCTCCAGAATATTCCATGTTCACTTGACGTATGTTCTTAATTCCTTAAATGTTTCCTGCTGAAGCAGGTATGTCAAGGAAAAGCCTGTGTAGTCCAATGTAAACATTTTCTTAACAATAGGGAGGCCAGTAATAGGAAATATTGCACGTGAGGTAATTTTGCAGCTAATGGTTATAAAATTGTGCTGAATAAAAGCAATCATTTAAAACTTTAAACTTAAATTCAGCAATGGCACACAGCCATGTGTAAGAAGTTAATTAAGAATGAGACTTCTGGTATGTTGGTAATATGTGTTTTGTAATGCATTTTCAACCTTGTAGGAAGAAAGAGGAACCCTCAGAACCTGTGCGAGTGCTTCAGGAAGGAAATGAAAAAGAACTTCTAAAAAGTAAACAGAGTGATGGTTCCACTTTAATTATATTGTTATCTTACAGTATTAAGTTTTGGTAAGCTGTTAACAAAAGTGGTTAAATCCACAAAAATTAAAAAGTGAGTTATTTATGGTTTCAGCAGTTAATTGAAAGGAATGAATTTTAATGCACACTCACAGGCATAATAATAAGCTTCCATAGAACTACAAAGACGTGATTTACATTTCTTAGATACTATTCCATGTCTGGCATGTTTAACTGAAAAGCAGTTAATCTAATTAAACAGAATTATTACACATAAAATATTTTGTTTTAAAGTATGCCACCAAAATACATATACATTAATATATTTTGTAATGAAAATGCAATGTGTTTTAAGTTAATTACAACCAACACATTGAAAATACAGGTGAATTTGTGGGTCAAAAATAAAGGACACACAAAATTAAAAGAAAACATAGGAAGGAATATAAATCCAATGAAGAATCCAGTTCAGAAAACAGCAATTAAAGTGAATGTCATGAAGCATTATGCAGCCAGCACATTACTTTTTTTTCACTCAGGAACATAGATGTTTTGTTTCATTTATGCACATCTTTAATATCTTAGGTCACAAGGAGCAACAAATGTTTAAAATAATTTGTTTTAAACAAGACCTGTACTTGACTGCATACCAAAGCTTTCAATTCTTGCAGTACGTGAGATAGTCTTTACTTTTTACAAAAGCTCCAAAACATTAATTAATTTTGTAATCTTGCAGTGCTAAAGGCCATTCAAATGTAAATTAGTGCACAAATGCTTGTAAGACATGGAATTTAAAGGTTTCTCCAGAAAATCAGAAAGAAGTTCGTAATATCTGTGACTAGACTATCCAAAACATACCTTATTTTGTCGCATAATCATTGCATATCTTATGCTTTTCTTTTCCTTTTTTTTTAAAGTAAAACCAACAGTGCAAACCAACATTATGCAGATAACACATTATTTAAAATTGGGCATTATTAACTTTCAGCAACTAGTGTACAGTTATGGGAGTAAGAATGAGTATGAGCAAATTCAAGCACAATCACGTTATGCCGTTCGAGGTTCAAAAGAAAGGAGAAGGGACGCAAGGGAAACAAAAGTAACACATGATGTTGAAACTGCAATGTAAATGTCTAATCCAATAAAAAATAAATAAATAATGGTGATTTTGTATTTATTGAACTAAAAATAATCTTTGTTTTCAAAAGCATTTACAATACTGTTGAAACGCATGTACCTCTTAACTGGAGTCAATATTATCGAATTTCTGGTTATGAAACACAACATCGATTATTGCACAACTCTTCAATATATGCTGGTACCCCTGTGTCAATTTCTAGGAGCTTTCAGGTTTTAGAGCCACAAAAAGGGTGCCTTTAATAGCTTGTAGATTCCTGTTGCACTTTCATTTTGCACCAATCTCTTGCAAGATTTTCACTCACTGAAAACTTCCTCTCTGCAGCTCAATTACCGTTCTGTTCTGTGAATGCAGTCACTCTTAGTTAAAACCTGCCATATGATTTCTGTATTTCCCCATACTGGTGTTTCATAACATAAGCACTTGTTAGAATAACTATAGAATAAACATCTGTGCACAACTGAATATTGACTTGGTGCATGCTAACAACATGTAAAACAGTTTGCACTCATCCCCACTCCAATTGCTTACTGTTCTGCTAATTCCCACACTTTAGATGCTTGAAACAATCAAATTCACTGATGAGCTAACCACCATCTTGACAAGCTGATGGTTTCAATGTACCCCATTGATGTATCTTCAGTGACACATCTATGAATTTAGGAATAGGAATGGTACCTCAGATCCAAGCATCAGAATATGCTGCATACCTATCCTTTCCCATGAATCTAACAGCACTAATGGTGAGAGCAAAAAGTTCCGAATGTACTACACAGGGTTTTGCCTGTCCACCTCCTCGGCACTCATTGTCATCCGTTGCTGTTATAGAAAGTTTCTGCATCTACCTTTATAGAGTAGGTCAGTAAAGCCTTTAAAAGTAGTTTTAAAAGTGTTGTATGGTTTCATGTGTGCCTTTCTATGATAGCAGCAGATGGCAAGGAGCACCAAGGACGCACGCAGACAGGCAAAACACAGCACAGCTTATTATTTATTTATGCCAACAAACTTACTCTTGGTGTTTTTAAACACACAAGCCGTGTGTGGGCAATGTTTGAGAGGTAGAACTGGAACTTAAAAATTCAATGCGGAAGGTCTGTGGTTCAAGTCCCAGCTGTGGCATCGAATTTTTAAGTTCCAGTTCTACCTCTCAAACAGCACAGCTTGTTCGGAAGCTTTTGCTCTCCCGGTACTTAAGGTTGCAGTGGTGGCACATTATTTTTCAATATTTCTCGATAGTGAACACCTGGAATATTAATGCAACGATTAGGCAGTGATTGGTTTGGTTTGGTTTGGTTTAAGGGCGCTCAACTTCTAGGTCATCAGCGCCCTTAAAGGATTTATGGCAATAACCAGATATAAATTTCACTCAAAAAATAAAAATACTAGCAACAAGAAAAGTTTACAAAGGTAAAAATCAGTGGCAATAGCCAGATATGAAACAAGGTGATAAGTATGTCCAAAAGCAGAAACAGATAATTAAAAAATTTAAATCCTCAAATTTATATTGCACTCCGCTAAAAAATTAAAAACTCTATCAACCGCTGTTTTGTCGTCCGCTAGGACCTCTCAAGTCGATTAGGCAGCGAAATGCTGAAATTCCTAATTGCTTGTCTATAAATTAAGTTGCGACCATTATGCAACGGCAATGATTATGCAATCAAATATGGGAATTATGTGTTGTTAGCTCATTGGTTATTGCTCTTGTAAAAAATTGTACATTAACTTTTTAAGCCAAACCTTTAAATTCTCTCTCCAGAAACAAGGTACTTTAATTGATACTTTGAAACACTCAGATCTTTATGTACATACCTTTGTTCATGTGTCTTTGAATCAGACATAGAATAAGGGCACTTTAATAAACTACCAGGTTTTTCCTCAACCATTAGTAAAATAAAGCTAAATTATCTTAATATCTCTTACAGGGAGATGTTAAAACTGTTGTCCATTAACATTAATCTATTTTATAAGTCTAATCATAGCCTGGTTATTTCATATAATTTTTTCAACAGCAAGATGGGAAAATAAATCAATTTACCTGAAGAAGTCTGGAGATACATCTAAATCATCTTCAACTACTATTGCATATGTAGCATTTGGAAATAAGTTAAATGTTGCAGTCAATGAAGCTTTATAGCGTTGAGAGATGCAAGCATTTTTAATTCCTATTGGAGTATGCAGAATCCCACACAAACCAATCTTGTTACTTCTAAAGGTTTTTAAAAATACCCATCAATAAATACTGTGATCATCTCAGGATTTGCTCCATGTGCAGACAGTAAGACCTCAACATCCTTGAAAGAAACAAAAAATATCTGCATTAGATACATAGCCTTTTAGACACATGTTACGTCTAAAATTTATACAGAATGTGTTCCTTGCAAATATTTATATGTAAAATTTATCATCTGTTCTGTTTGGTTTCTTCTCCATTTTGATTGATTTTCAGTTTTCATTTTATTGCTTCAAGTTTGGCATACATACACTATATCACCCCCTTCCACTAGATATTAGCACTTTTATACATTTTTCTCTAGAAGAGAGAGAGGAAATCATACACTGCATTCGTAGATTGGCCAGATCATCCCATGGTGTCACCGAACCAGGCAAGGGCAAGAGTTATCCAGGTCCTTGCCTGCTGCAGGGTGATCAGGCCAATTTACAAATGCAATGAACAATCTGTGGTTTTAATGGAATTATATTATAGCTGAGTTAGCTGGTACATCTTGGCATTGCTTCTCCAGTTGTCTAGCAACCCACTCTCAGCCTATATTTACTTACTCCAGGAGCCAGAATCCATGAATCCAGCTGTAAAGCAGTATCTTCATTATTTGACATTTGGTTGAATATTCTATTTTATGATCATGTTCCTGATAGACAATAGTGTTAAGCTACTATAGATTAGGTGGGACTAAGTTGCGTGGAACAATATGAGCAAGTACCATAGACATATTGAAGTTTCAGCAACTGTAGGATCTCACAACACAAAAACATCAATCAGCAGGCAAATATTAGTAATTGACAATACATGTTTTTATTAAATACTGTAAGTTAGGACCTAGCAAGCTTTGTGACCCTGAAGGAGCAAACTAATTTTCAGAAGGGCCATCAACATTAGTTCACACTCGAGTTACAAGTACAGGGTATTAAAAGAAAAAGAGGAGAAAAATTATTTCTGCACCCACAAACAGCAGTATGGAATACATTCCAAAGAGTCAATATTGTTATTAGTTTATTTTTCTGTCAAAATTGCTACAGCTTAAATTATAATTTAACTTATAGCTTGTTCACGTTGGTGCTGTTTTTATAATTATCAAGGGTGATGTTGATGAGCTTTTGACTCTTTCGTTATCTCGGGTTGTGGTACTGGATGGAATGAACATACACTCGGGGTTAACTTTAGTGAAATATTTTACTTGCACCTTCTTGTTCACAATATTTAAATCGTATCACAGTAGCAAGTCTTTTATTTCAGTAAATCGACTTCCCTAGCATCGCCGAGATTTAATGTCTGAAAATTTAGCGATATTTCGCTAAATGTGTTTTCTATTACTTTACACTTCGTCTATTTTACATCCTTTCATTTAATTGCACACTTCGTATTAACTAACTTGTTAAAGTTAGCGAATTTTTCACTTATTCTACTCAAATTGACGGTCTTTAAACACACTTTGTAAATTTACTTTCACTAAGAGGTAGCACTGGAACTTAAAAATTCAATACCACAACTGGGATTTGAACCACAGACCTTCCGCTTACCGGGCGGCTGCTCTACTACTGAGCTATTGTGACAAACCTCTTAAACTTTGCCCACACACGGCTTGTGTGTTTAAAAACACCAACAGTAAGTTTGTTGGCATAAATAAAATAATAATCACTTTCACTATTTTATGATGCGCACACACAAAAATGCATCCATCTATACCAAAGACCCGGACGCTATTAACTAGACAATTGGCGCCGCATCACACTTCTTTTTGTGTACATCCGCGTATGCGTCCATCAAATAGTTCCTGTATTGTTAGGGAAGGGATCTTTAGCTATTCTCCCTTCGCTTTTAATATTGAACACATATAATTCTTTTATTTATACATAAATATTAAAATTAAATATGAGAATATTTTTGATGTCTTTAAAGAAACTTAATTGTTCGTAGCAATGAACATTAGTAACACGTTTTCGTCATTTAACCAACTCATACCAACACGAAAAACAAATTACACTCTTAACAAATATTCACATAAACGATTTTCTTTTGGGGTCTTACAATATCCTGTCTCAACGTTCAAGTGGCAAACCAGTTAAGGCTGGTTCACAACCACCAGTAATGGTAACAATAATGGTAACCAGAACGAGAAAGTTCAAATATGTGCATTCAAATGGGAATATTCACAACCAACAGAAAGCTTTCCCGGGTCCTGAGAATGACACTGAAGACTTGGACAAGTTTTAATTTTCTCGCTCTCATTCCCAGACATGGCATCTTACAGTCATATAGTGCATATTAGACCGTTTGCTGTAGAAATTATTCCAGGTGGTGCCATGAAACAGCCACTAGAGCTCTCTCTAGTCGCAATCTAGAAAAAGAATCATTGGTCAATTAGAAATGAATGAATTCCCAATGCACAATATCAACTTCCAATTAGCTATTGATATGCTGATTGATAATATGCATTCCTATATTTTTATCAAGATCATTTGAGCCATTTTTGAGAAAATAAATATGACAAATAAATATTCCATATAATGAATAGTTTGGAGAAGGGGAATTTTCCTGAAAAACTTTAAGTTACATCTTTACAAGATACTTAAATTAAATACCTACTACACTTCATATTTATTTGAAAATATGTTTTTGAATTGTACACATACACAACACACACATACAAATACATATACCTTTTTCTAGCCTATCCATAACTAGATAGGGATCGTCAACTCCATGTCTAAGGTAGTAAAACTTGTAACAAAGTCAAACAAGCAACTTCACCTATAAATGGATGTATTCATCTGATTACTTACATTGTTTATACTTTTGTTTGGTAATGCAGAAAATTATACATTGTTGGATTACATTTCTGAATCATGATACTTACCTACACAGATAATGTGGTCTATTACTGGCAATTATTGCAACTGGGACATCATGCACCTGATTATTCAGCACCTGCAAAAGACATTTAACCTAATATTCCACATAACAACATACATACATATTACATATTATTATCATTTATGGTTACATAGCAGATAATAATAAAAAACTAAGTAAGGAAAAAATGGAGCTCTATTCATGTCTTTGGTAACTTTATAATCCAATTTTTATTTGTTGCGTTCTTTCCCTTTCTTAGATTATTAAAGTTGCTAAACTCATTGTCTCTCTTCATTGTAATGTTGAGACAACTACAGAAGACTTCTTGAAGCTTAAATAACCAAAAGCAGGAATAAGTGACAGGCTGAACTGGTCTGGAAGGAGACCCTTCCGTAATTCTATAAAGGGATTACAGCTAGCAGTAGAGTTGGGCAACCAGTTGCTTAATTTATGTTTTGTAATTACAATAAAACTTCTTTTACACATTTCACACTTATCTCGGCAATCCTGGCAAAAACCTGTAATATATTACAACACATTATTTCATTTATGCAATTTTTACACTTAATGATCATAGTTTACGTCTCCGAGAGCAAAATGTACTATTTATACATTTACAATGGTTTTGTTCTTTAAAATCTCAAGAAATATTTGAAGCCGAAACTTTTGACTCGCACTGTACACTTCTCGGAAAACATCCCTCAGTGTGGAAGTGAGAGCGATCTTGAAGCTATTTTCGAGCAAAGTTGTGAAACACCATGTCATACTTGCTTCAGTGCTCCGTGCTTCAGATGTGGTTAACCTTATTAGTGAACATAGGTGAAACGAAAAAGAAGTGCATTATGATTGCTGAAAAATTATGCATTTTGAATGCAGTAAAGGAGAATGGCAACATGAAACACACAGAAATTGTTACGAAATTAGGGATTGTTCTGCCTACTGAAGAGCCGTACCATAAACCGGTGGATTTTAATAATGCTGTTAGTGCTTTATGGACTGCCAAACATTTTGTGATGTGCCATAAATTTTTGAGGAAGCAATTGGTGAATTGTACCGCTTTGAAAATACTGTTTATGCCATGGTCACGGCCAAAGAAAAACAAGCCAAGATAAAGGACTACTTCATAATGAGACTAGACATTCTTTGTACATATTTATATTTGAGTACATTTTTCTTGTTTGTATTATTTCACATTGCAGATTATAGTTAAACAATCCTATTATTATTTCTTGATCACTTCTTAACTATAACCCATATGCTGTACAAGGGACTTTCAATAAGTTATCTACTCCAGTATCTTATATCACTACACTAGGCATGACCTTACACTTGCAGGTTGGAATATGTCTCAGACCCAGCTGCAAATCAGTCTTTGTTAAGTTAGAGCATGGCAAGCGCAATGATGTGCAGGTGTACAATGAACATGAGGGATATGGAACTTTGCTCTATGATAAAGTCCCTCACAAAGGCTGGGAAGAAGCTAAAAGAAATCCATGAAAGGATGAATGCTGTATATGGTGATGCTTCACTATCTTACTATCAAGAAAAGTTTTGGTCCAAGCAATTTGAGTGGGGCAGAGAATCGACTGAAGATGATCCACGTTCAGGTCGGCCAGATGAAGCATCTTCAAACAAGTTGGTCAAAAAGTGGAGGACACCATTTTGGAAGATCGTCGTGTTAAGGTCAGGTTATAGTTCATGAACTAGGCATTTCACCTGGCACAGTTTTCAGCATCATCCATACAGTCTTGATCATGTCAGAGGTCAGTTTCCGATGGGTGTCACGAATGGTGACATCTGGGCAGAAAGCATGCCGCCAGCAATTTAGTGGAGAAAATTTAGACATGCTTAGAGCAAACCCAGAAAATTTATTCTCAGGAATTGCTACAGGGGATGAAACACGGGTCCATCATCATGATCCAGAGACCAAACAAGAGTCCATGCAATGGAAACACAGGGAGTCTTCCACCCTGAAGAAATTTTGTGTACAATAATCAGCCGGAGATGTCATGGCAACAGTTTTTTGGATCTCAGAAGTGTTCTACTTTTGGAGTTCATGACATGCAAGATGACCATTGACTGCCTCTGGCGCGGAGGACCCAGGTTCGATCCCTGGTATCTCCCTCTGAGAGGTCTGGCACGGGGTGCACTCAGTCTCGTTAGGTCCCGGGGGGATCAATTGAGGAGCTATTTGATGGAGAAGTAGTGGCCCCAGGTCGAGAAGGCCGTATAACTGGCCGGGAGGGCCCGGGGCGCTGACCACGTCCCAGCCTCAAGTACTGCACCCCATAAATGATGCCTGTTGCGGGCAGAGGTGGGGGTTGCAGCGGCTGGGTGGCAAGCCTTGGCACTTTATGGGCTGTTGCACCAGGGATTTAGTTTAAGATGGCCATTACTGGAAGCAACTATGCTTCCACAATGCTGGCTTAACATGAGAATAACAAACAGAAACATTATGGAAAGTTGTGGGTTGGTGTTCTGCTGCTTGATGACAATGCACCTGCACACAAGGCATGTATAACGCAAGCTGCTATGCAGTAGTGTGGCTTTGTAAAGCTTAACCATCAACTCTACGGTCCAGACCTGGCTTCCAGTGACTACTTTCTGTTCAGAAACCTCAAAAATATTCTACATGAGCGACGATTTCCCAATGACAATACAGTCAAGGCAGCTGTAACAGGGTATCTTGACAAGATGTTTAATTTTTCTGAGGATATTCAATCCTGGGGCAAAATGGACTAAATGTGTTGCAGTTAGGGAGGACTACATTGAAAAATAATCAGGCCAATTTCATCACCAGATTTAATTTTCATGCTCAGGTAGATATCTTATTGAACTATAATTATAAAGTTACCAATTATTATTTAATGACTTTCATTTATGCATTTTTCACACTTATGTGTTTCTTTTTTCTTTGATCCCCTGGAAAACATAAACAAAGTTTTACTGTATTTTCCTCCATAGCCATGTATAGGCACTAAATTGGAAAGGTGAACTAGATTTGAAAAACTTAATGCCATAGATAGAACCTGAGGAATGGATCTTCAGCTTTCCATCCCAATGTTTTACTGCTGAGCTACCATGGCAACATGTCTGTATGGGGTTAGAAAGCTTTCTCATCTAATTCAGGTATTCGTTTGGTAAATGTTAAAGTCTACCTCAGACTTGCAAAATTTAATGCCAAAGCTGAGACTTAAGCCATAGATCTTTAGGAGAGAAACGTGCATTCGGGCATCTTGCTACGATAGCTCTGTGATAGAGCATTGGTTGGAAAGCCAAGATTCCTGATTTGAGTCCCTGACATGGCAATGAATTTCTCAAATCTGATTCACCTTTCCAACCACTGCTTATTATCAATGATTATCAAAGGCACAGTGAAAGGATTGAGAAAGCTGTTAACAAGATTATTACTGGTAACATAGTATTGACAATGAAGAATGCTCATAGCTGTGGCTGTTACTGTGCATTGGCTGTATGCAGTGGTCACTGTAATAAAGATTTACAATGAAATTTGTGACACGTAAAAATCTGAATGTTTTGAGTCATCTGAACAAAACTTTGAGTTTTAAAATTTTGGAGCTATTTTATTCTAACTTTACTTTCTGCACCAAAACTTACTGGAGCATGTTTCAGAGACTGTTGTCTCCATTCTCAGCCTTGATTCACTGCCATGCTTCCTCCTGTGACTTGTAGATTGTGTTACACAAACTCCATTGTTTTCCAAAAGAAAGATTTATAAACTTCAGTTACTTAATTTTAACATTTGGTAAAAATTACAGATTGGCGTACAACTTTTAAGGATGACCACTACCCATATTTTCAATACCTTAGTTACAAATCTTGGCTTATATGGCGATAAGACATTACATGTATGTGTTAGACCTAGGCAAAAATGGCATACTACCTTGCAGCATTCACAAACTATGCCTACTAATACAATCTCTTTTGTAGAAATGTGCTATCTCTGTCCTATTTGGATAAAGCTTTGATCATTTGTGCCTTAAAAATGGAAAGGACTGTAGATTACCTTAAGCCTTTGTCAGCCCTAATGTTCTAAAATGCCCTAGACTTAAATGTTCCCTGCTGAACTAAACACTTCATAATTCTCCTGCTTATGTGTGTGCTTAGTAGTCACATTGTAATACTTAACAGGGGCGGCTATTCAGGGGAAGAAGGTGAAGTGGCACTTCACCAATATTTGTACCTTACTACATTTATTTTTAAAATATATTTATCTTCACAGGTATGTGGGATTTTACAACCTATTTCCCTATTTTTGTACTGCACAGTGCTCCATTGTAGAAGCAAGCGTGCATTCTTACCACAGACTGAAAGCAAGGTTACTAGAGGACTGGAAGGTGCAAAGAGCTTTCTGCTGTTCAACCTCAGAGAGGCGGAGCCTACAGCATGGTTGCTATAGCAACAGTGACGTCACCTACTTACTTGTTTGTTTGTGGAGGGGCCATGAAGTGAGGTAGATGAACTATTTCTTGTTGCTTCCTGGCTGTGAAACACATGGAGTAGATTTGAAAGATTTTATTCATACATGTTTTGATTACACAGGATATATCATGAGTTCAGAAGAACAAATACATAATATTTATACATACAATTTATTTACAATTGTTCATCTAAATCCCATGCTTGAGTTCCTCTAGACTATAAAAGACATTTTCTACTAGATACTTCTTTATTGTTTTCATCCTTAGATCTGCATTTTTTATAAATTTAATTTTTCCGGTAGCTTATTATAAAGTTTTTTGCCCATAATTTTTGTACAGTGTCTGCTTAATGTACCCTTAATGTAGCATATTGTTGTTTGTGTTTAGTGCAGCAATTTTTTAAATATGAATCCTGCTTATGATATAGTATATATTTTATTACAAACACCTTTTTCACGGTAGAAAGACAAAGATAAGAAGGAAGTTTTAAATTGTGGGTGCCCTACTGAATCTTTACAAATATGTGGTACAAAAGAAGTGAAAAATTGAGGAAAATGCTACAATCTTGGTTTTAAACAATCGTGGTTTGTGACATTTCCATGTTTGTACTCCTTCTCAACTCTGCAGAAATGGTTTTGTTGGCCATGCTTGCTTTTTAGCAATAAAAGCAACGCTTGGAATAAACAAGGATTTGTCGCTTTGTTGAATATAACACGATCATTACACCAACACTCGGATTCGGCAGAGCATTCAAAATGCCAGGTTAATTTGAAAACTTTTGAAAGAAATCGAAATACAATTTCAGATGCACTAAAGAAGAATGCTAGACTGTATAATGTGCAATTCAATGAAAATGTATATCTGAACAAGCTTTTCCTGCAGGTAGTGATTTAAGCAGTACTCTATTTAAGCAAGCAAGAATTAGCATTCCACAGTCACGATGAAACAACAGGCTCAATTAATTGTTGAAATTTTAAGGAACTGCTGATGCTGCTGGTGTCTAGCAGTCCTATAGAAATACATAACCAATATTCTGAGATAAGAAGTGTTGAGTGGCGAATCAAAAAGTATACAAAATGAACTATTGGATTCTATTTTGGAATACATCAATGCATTTGTAAAACCCGAATTGGAAACTGTTGATTTTTTTCCTGTCCAGGTAGATGATACGACAGATATGACACAGGTATCTCAATGTTCTGTAATACTGAGGTACGTTAATGTGAAGGATCTGTTGTGGAGCATTTCTTAGGTTCCTATGACGTAAATTCTGACAAAACATCAGAAACTATTTTGTTGGATGTCTTGGAACCATTTGACTACAAGCAGAAATTAGTAAGGCAGTGTTATGATAGTGTAAGCATGATGTCTGGCCATTTAAATGGACTTCAGAAGAAAATTAAGGAAATAGCTCCTTTCGCAGTATTTGTTAATTGTTTTGCACATTGTTTAAAACTAGTCTTGCAACAAAGTTGCAAAAAAAAAGGTATTTTTTCTTCGATTACTGGAATTAATACCTTTTTTCCATAACTCAGCAAAGACAACCTACCCAATTGCTTCTGTATCAGGACCATGCATTCCAACTGTAACTCCTGTCCGCTGGAGCTCCAACTCAAAATTGTTGCGTGTAATTGTGGATGACGGGGAAAAGTTGAAAGAGGATTTTGAAGCCATAGTTTCATGTGAACAGTGATGATAATTCCATTCTGCTTGCCAGAGTCTTTCTGAATAACATGAACAATTTTGAATTTGAATTTCTGGCAGTAGTGCTTCAAGACATATTTTGTTTGACAAATATATTGTTCAATGTTTTGCAGAAGAGGTCACTGGATATAAATTACCGTGTATCAAAAATAAGGACCACTTGTGAAATGCTAAGAAACAAGAGGAATGAACAGTATTTTTCAATTATATCTGAAAAAGCCAGCAAAATGGTGGATATGCACCTCTCAGGAGAGTACAATTCCCTTTCTCAGAATGAGCGTGTTTGAACGCGTACAGCCTTGTATTACGAAATTCGGGAATGCAAAATATCTTTATGGATATTTGTAAACTGTTCTTCCTCGTTCTGTCAATCTCTTCTACTAAAGCATTTTATGGAACAAAGCTTTTCTTGTCTAAAGTGCATAAAAAGATACCTGAGGAATGCAATGTCAGAGGAAACTTTCTTCTTTAGCAAATATTTCCATTCAGAAAGAACTTCTAGTGTTATTAATAAAAACACAGCCATTCTACGAAGACATCACTGATAAGTTTGCAGCCTTAAAGGACTGAAAGATTGATTTGGTGTACAAGAAATAGGTCAGTACAATTATTAAAATAATGTTTATAAATATAGGTATACCTTTCTTTCCCACTATCTCTGCACCTAATTTCCCAGCCACGAGCCACCACTGATACTTAAACAGCACGTGGCTGAGACCTGACATAGTGCAATCACTTGGTAAGCATTCTTGCATGTATATGAACATAAATAAGCACTAAACACTGATACAAGGAACACATATCAGCAGTTTTCTACCTTTGGAAAAATTGCGTAACATTAATATCTTCACTTGCTGACAATGGCGTTAATCTTTAGATTTTTATTACTTTTGGCTATCATATGAAATTCACACACACATCCACTCTCATTAATTTTTTCCAGTCTCTAGGGAGGATGGGGAATAATCCTGACTCACGAAAAATTCTATTGTTCAGCTTGAAATTGAACCTGGGACGTCTGGATTTAAGGTTAGCATGCTAACCACCAGACCACAGAGTCAGTCTGCCATTTTGTTTTCTAATTAGTCACAGATGTGATCAAAATGGCTATATTACACAGTAAAAGGTTTTGTCATATGTATGCGGTCACATTTCTGTATCTCAAAAATATACGCCTTAATACTGTGTATCATGAGACCTCCACCCCTAACCTTTTTGTTGTGAAAAACTGCTGGACACGATTATGTATGTATGTATGTATGTATGTATGTACGTATGTATGTATGTATGTATGTATGTAGGTAGGTAGGTAGGTAGGTAGGTAGGTAGGTAGGTAGGTAGGTAGGTAGGCAGGCAGGTAGGCAGGTAGGCAGGCAGGCAGGCAGGCAGGCAGGCAGGCAGGCAGGCAGGCAGGCAGGCAGGCAGGCAGGCAGGCAGGCAGGCAGGCAGGCAGGCAGGCAGGCAGGCAGGCAGGCAGGCAGGCAGGCAGGCAGGCAGGCAGGCAGGCAGGCAGGCAGGCAGGCAGGCAGGCAGGCAGGCAGGCAGGCAGGCAGGCAGGCAGGCAGGCAGGCAGGCAGGCAGGCAGGCAGGCAGGCAGGCAGGCAGGCAGGCAGGCAGGCAGGCAGGCAGGCAGGCAGGCAGGCAGGCAGGCAGGCAGGCAGGCAGGCAGGCAGGCAGGCAGGCAGGCAGGCAGGCAGGCAGGCAGGCAGGCAGGCAGGCAGGCAGGCAGGCAGGCAGGCAGGCAGGCAGGCAGGCAGGCAGGCAGGCAGGCAGGCAGGCAGGCAGGCAGGCAGGCAGGCAGGCAGGCAGGCAGGCAGGCAGGCAGGCAGGCAGGCAGGCAGGCAGGCAGGCAGGCAGGCAGGCAGGCAGGCAGGCAGGCAGGCAGGCAGGCAGGCAGGCAGGCAGGCAGGCAGGCAGGCAGGCAGGCAGGCAGGCAGGCAGGCAGGCAGGCAGGCAGGCAGGCAGGCAGGCAGGCAGGCAGGCAGGCAGGCAGGCAGGCAGGCAGGCAGGCAGGCAGGCAGGCAGGCAGGCAGGCAGGCAGGCAGGCAGGCAGGCAGGCAGGCAGGCAGGCAGGCAGGCAGGCAGGCAGGCAGGCAGGCAGGCAGGCAGGCAGGCAGGCAGGCAGGCAGGCAGGCAGGCAGGCAGGCAGGCAGGCAGGCAGGCAGGCAGGCAGGCAGGCAGGCAGGCAGGCAGGCAGGCAGGCAGGCAGGCAGGCAGGCAGGCAGGCAGGCAGGCAGGCAGGCAGGCAGGCAGGCAGGCAGGCAGGCAGGCAGGCAGGCAGGCAGGCAGGCAGGCAGGCAGGCAGGCAGGCAGGCAGGCAGGCAGGCAGGCAGGCAGGCAGGCAGGCAGGCAGGCAGGCAGGCAGGCAGGCAGGCAGGCAGGCAGGCAGGCAGGCAGGCAGGCAGGCAGGCAGGCAGGCAGGCAGGCAGGCAGGCAGGCAGGCAGGCAGGCAGGCAGGCAGGCAGGCAGGCAGGCAGGCAGGCAGGCAGGCAGGCAGGCAGGCAGGCAGGCAGGCAGGCAGGCAGGTAGGCAGGTAGGTAAGTAGGTACGTAGGTACGTAGGTACGTAGGTACGTAGGTACGTAGGTACGTAGGTACGTAGGTACGTAGGTACGTAGGTAGGTATGTAGGTATGTAGGTATGTGTGTATGTGTGTATGTGTGTATGTGTGTATGTGGGTATGTGGGTATGTGGGTATGTCGGTATGTCGGTATGTAGGTATGTAGGTATGTAGGTATGTAGGTATGTAGGTATGTAGGTATGTAGGTATGTAGGTATGTAGGTATGTATGTATGTATGTATGTATGTATGTATGTATGTATGTATGTATGTATGTATGTATGTATGTATGTATGTATGTATGTATGTATGTATGTATGTATGTATGTATGTATGTATGTATGTATGTATGTATGTATGTATGTATGTATGTATGTATGTATGTATGTATGTATGTATGTATGTATGTATGTATGTATGTATGTATGTATGTATGTATGTATGTATGTATGTATGTATGTATGTATGTATGTATGTATGTATGTATGTATGTATGTATGTATGTATGTATGTATGTATGTATGTATGTATGTATGTATGTATGTATGTATGTATGTATGTATGTATGTATGTATGTATGTATGTATGTATGTATGTATGTATGTATGTATGTATGTATGTATGTATGTATGTATGTATGTATGTATGTATGTATGTATGTATGTATGTATGTATGTATGTATGTATGTATGTATGTATGTATGTATGTATGTATGTATGTATGTATGTATGTATGTATGTATGTATGTATGTATGTATGTATGTATGTATGTATGTATGTATGTATGTATGTATGTATGTATGTATGTATGTATGTATGTATGTATGTATGTATGTATGTATGTATGTATGTATGTATGTATGTATGTATGTATGTATGTATGTATGTATGTATGTATGTATGTATGTATGTATGTATGTATGTATGTATGTATGTATGTATGTATGTATGTATGTATGTATGTATGTATGTATGTATGTATGTATGTATGTATGTATGTATGTATGTATGTATGTATGTATGTATGTATGTATGTATGTATGTATGTATGTATGTATGTATGTATGTATGTATGTATGTATGTATGTATGTATGTATGTATGTATGTATGTATGTATGTATGTATGTATGTATGTATGTATGTATGTATGTATGTATGTATGTATGTATGTATGTATGTATGTATGTATGTATGTATGTATGTATGTATGTATGTATGTATGTATGTATGTATGTATGTATGTATGTATGTATGTATGTATGTATGTATGTATGTATGTATGTATGTATGTATGTATGTATGTATGTATGTATGTATGTATGTATGTATGTATGTATGTATGTATGTATGTATGTATGTATGTATGTATGTATGTATGTATGTATGTATGTATGTATGTATGTATGTATGTATGTATGTATGTATGTATGTATGTATGTATGTATGTATGTATGTATGTATGTATGTATGTATGTATGTATGTATGTATGTATGTATGTATGTATGTATGTATGTATGTATGTATGTATGTATGTATGTATGTATGTATGTATGTATGTATGTATGTATGTATGTATGTATGTATGTATGTATGTATGTATGTATGTATGTATGTATGTATGTATGTATGTATGTATGTATGTATGTATGTATGTATGTATGTATGTATGTATGTATGTATGTATGTATGTATGTATGTATGTATGTATGTATGTATGTATGTATGTATGTATGTATGTATGTATGTATGTATGTATGTATGTATGTATGTATGTATGTATGTATGTATGTATGTATGTATGTATGTATGTATGTATGTATGTATGTATGTATGTATGTATGTATGTATGTATGTATGTATGTATGTATGTATGTATGTATGTATGTATGTATGTATGTATGTATGTATGTATGTATGTATGTATGTATGTATGTATGTATGTATGTATGTATGTATGTATGTATGTATGTATGTATGTATGTATGTATGTATGTATGTATGTATGTATGTATGTATGTATGTATGTATGTATGTATGTATGTATGTATGTATGTATGTATGTATGTATGTATGTATGTATGTATGTATGTATGTATGTATGTATGTATGTATGTATGTATGTATGTATGTATGTATGTATGTATGTATGTATGTATGTATGTATGTATGTATGTATGTATGTATGTATGTATGTATGTATGTATGTATGTATGTATGTATGTATGTATGTATGTATGTATGTATGTATGTATGTATGTATGTATGTATGTATGTATGTATGTATGTATGTATGTATGTATGTATGTATGTATGTATGTATGTATGTATGTATGTATGTATGTATGTATGTATGTATGTATGTATGTATGTATGTATGTATGTATGTATGTATGTATGTATGTATGTATGTATGTATGTATGTATGTATGTATGTATGTATGTATGTATGTATGTATGTATGTATGTATGTATGTATGTATGTATGTATGTATGTATGTATGTATGTATGTATGTATGTATGTATGTATGTATGTATGTATGTATGTATGTATGTATGTATGTATGTATGTATGTATGTATGTATGTATGTATGTATGTATGTATGTATGTATGTATGTATGTATGTATGTATGTATGTATGTATGTATGTATGTATGTATGTATGTATGTATGTATGTATGTATGTATGTATGTATGTATGTATGTATGTATGTATGTATGTATGTATGTATGTATGTATGTATGTATGTATGTATGTATGTATGTATGTATGTATGTATGTATGTATGTATGTATGTATGTATGTATGTATGTATGTATGTATGTATGTATGTATGTATGTATGTATGTATGTATGTATGTATGTATGTATGTATGTATGTATGTATGTATGTATGTATGTATGTATGTATGTATGTATGTATGTATGTATGTATGTATGTATGTATGTATGTATGTATGTATGTATGTATGTATGTATGTATGTATGTATGTATGTATGTATGTATGTATGTATGTATGTATGTATGTATGTATGTATGTATGTATGTATGTATGTATGTATGTATGTATGTATGTATGTATGTATGTATGTATGTATGTATGTATGTATGTATGTATGTATGTATGTATGTATGTATGTATGTATGTATGTATGTATGTATGTATGTATGTATGTATGTATGTATGTATGTATGTATGTATGTATGTATGTATGTATGTATGTATGTATGTATGTATGTATGTATGTATGTATGTATGTATGTATGTATGTATGTATGTATGTATGTATGTATGTATGTATGTATGTATGTATGTATGTATGTATGTATGTATGTATGTATGTATGTATGTATGTATGTATGTATGTATGTATGTATGTATGTATGTATGTATGTATGTATGTATGTATGTATGTATGTATGTATGTATGTATGTATGTATGTATGTATGTATGTATGTATGTATGTATGTATGTATGTATGTATGTATGTATGTATGTATGTATGTATGTATGTATGTATGTATGTATGTATGTATGTATGTATGTATGTATGTATGTATGTATGTATGTATGTATGTATGTATGTATGTATGTATGTATGTATGTATGTATGTATGTATGTATGTATGTATGTATGTATGTATGTATGTATGTATGTATGTATGTATGTATGTATGTATGTATGTATGTATGTATGTATGTATGTATGTATGTATGTATGTATGTATGTATGTATGTATGTATGTATGTATGTATGTACAGTACATAGACATGACATGACATACATGACATGACTGTACTGTACAGTACAGTACTGTATATACAGTACTGTATGTATGTATATGTATAGTATGTACATAGTCTTCTATACATACATTCATCATTACTATCAACCCTACCCCAAAATCATGGCCTTCAGTCAACTTTCTAAATAGGGAATACAAATAATATTGGTTTAAACAATATCATGAATACAAATAATAATAACAGAGACAGCATTACAGTCATAAGAGTATAAGTTAAATATATAGCCTACAGATTAATCACAAATAAAATTATTCAGAGAGTGAATCAAATAATATATATATATATACACATATATATATATATATATATATATATATATATATATATATATATATATATATATATATATATATATATGTATATACAGAGACAGTGTTACAGTAATATAGTGTTACAATAATACAGATAAAATTATTCAGAGAATGAGTCAAAGAACTCCTGCACACTGTAGTAGGTTTGCTCAATTAGAAAATTTCTAACTTCTTTCCTAAACTTAGTTTGACTGCTACTGTGGATTCTATTTGCGATTTTATAATACATGTGTATGCGTCTATGCAGTATGGAATTTACCTTTTTTGTTGTTCTGGCAGTCTGTATGTGTATTTTATTACTATTTGTGGTACTATGTGTATGAACAGTGTTGTTTATGCTAAATAAGTGAATATTGTCCCTTATAAAACAAACAGTTTCTAAAATATACAGACTTGGCAGTGTAAGAATGTGATTTTGCTGAAAGTATGGCTTAGATGATGTTGTCCTGTGCAAATTTAGCATTAGTCTAAGTATTTTCTTTTACATTATGAATAGCGCACTTATTTCACTACTGGATCCCCATATAAATATACCATAAGCAAGCACAGATTGTACATAAGAGAAGTAAACCATTTTTAGTATTTGTAGGTTACTGATGCTCTTTAGGACATATATTACATAATGAACTCGATTTATTCTTGGTGTAACATTCTTAATATGACTTTTCCAATCTAAGTGTTTATCAATTATGATTCCCAAAAAATTTGTTTCGGAGACATATTCTATGGTTTCTTTGCTATATAATATTTTTGGTCCTAGTGATTTATTACTTCTATTAGAGTTTGTGATGCACATGCAGTGTGACTTTTTTCCATTTAGCACTAGTTTATTTGCTGCTAACCATTTCTCCATATTTTTCATTGTACTATCAGCTTGAACTTGTAGATAAATGGGATTACTGCCTTTGAGAATAAAGTTAGTATCATCTGCATATAATATAGTCTCAATATGTGGTATATTCACTGGCAGATCATTAATGTACACTAGAAAAAGTAAGGGGCCTAGATTCGAACCTTGGGGAACTCCACACCTTACTAACTTTGTTTCAGATTTTACAGTGTTAATATCTCGAGTTATTGCAGTTAGTTGTTGTCTGTCAGTTATGTAAGACTTGAACCATTCATACACTATCCCACGCACTCCATAGGCTTCCAATAATGCATTCTGAAAGTTTGTCAGACATTTAGGGAAGAATGAGCTTTTTCGTATTGTGTAGGACATAAACATGCAGCAATGTACTTTGTATAACTACTATAAAAACTGTAAGCATTGAGTATTTGCTTGTTCATATTTCTGCAAGTTTTCTTTAATTTGATAAGTATGAGATATTTTGAGTTTGAAACCTTTGTTATATGAATAATAATGAATAAAGCACTTTATTTTGTTTGTCATTTAATGTATACCTTGAATTTTAATGTATAGGCATTTCTAGCTTTTCAAAATCAAGAATCGCATTATGCCAGTGCTCCAATAAAGGGTAACTACATAACATCACACTACCCCTACACAGCTCTCCCTTCTGGATATGACACATGGCTCATCCATACCTGGTCTAAAGTAATGGTGAAATCACTAAGCATGAAGTACATAATTTATAAAAGCTGACGAAATAGACAATGCTATTAGATTGGATGATGAGAGTGAGGCACAATAAATGAGGAACTTTTGAAGGGATGTACTTAATTCTGTTTTTATTTATTTAATATAGCATGCATTTGATTTATAATATGGTCTAGTAAAGCAATATCTTAATGGAAAAGGGCACTCATGGTCTCATGGTTGAGCGCCCTTAAACCTTAAACCTCTCTCTTAATGGAAAAGTATTTTAAAGCATGTTATGTATTTAATCACAATGAAAACAGGCATTAGGAATCCAGAAATGCTGATTGAAGACAGGCTTCCATGCCAAAAGTTCCCACTACTTAATAACTGGTAAGTGTCCAAAGAAGCAGCAATACGTCGTGAAACACAATCTGCAAGAAATCAACAGTAAATAGAGCATAAGAATGTTTATCCACCTAATATTATGTAAGATGCCTCAATGTGTGGTGTGAGTTACCAGAGGATATGAATTACTGATGTTAATATACACCTAAGTGCCAGAATGATTAAATTTTTATTGGTAGTGCCCACTGATTTTCATTCCAGTCATTTGAGAGTCTTTTCTTCTATTATGAGGGGCATCCAATAAGTCCTTAGAAAATCAAGAAATTAAACTTGTAGCATTGAAAAAAGTTTGCATTTAGTAACCGTCATCTCTTACTAGATGACAGCTAAAGTTTAAACTATATCCTCACTTGGTTTCATTGCTATCGGCGACTGAATCAAGAAACTTGTGCTTATTCAGAACATTGGAAAAAAACGAGTTTCGTGCAGTGATTAAACACTTCTATTCAAAAGGCTTAACACCAAAGAGATAATAGCCAATTTGGATGAAGTACATGGCACATCTGTTCCTATGTTTGCAACAATTTACAATTGGATAAATTAACTGAAATTTGGCTGTACATCCAGAAATGATGAACATCGTTCTGGATGTCCAGCAGAAGTGACTTCCTCCAAAATGATTGACAAAATCCAGGATATGGTTTTTAGTGATCAATAAATCAAAGTTTGTGAAATAGTAGATCCCACAGGCATATCATAAGGTACAGTCTTCTCAGCTGTGGCATTGAATTTTTAAGTTCTAGTTCTACCTCTCTCACAGTCCTCTCAATTTTGCACCAAAAGTTAGGTCTGACAAAAGTCTCAGAAAGATGGGTGCCATGTTTGCTCTCAATGCAATTGTGTGATCGATACAGACACTGGTTTGGCACTTTTCCGTTGCAATCCTGATGAGTTTCTTCATTGATACATAACTGCTGATAAAACATGAATACCAAGACAAGGGTGCACACAATTTCAATGGCAAAAATTATGGAATTAAGGTGTGAATTACAACATCCACAATTCTCACCTAGCGAAGAGGTCATCTCCCAAACAGATACCTATTGTGAGGACGTTCCAAAATCCTACTTTTTGGAAGGCTTAAAACAGTTGGAGAAATGCTGGGAAAAGTGAATTGAGCTAAAAGGAGATAATGTTGGAAGATAAAAAGAAGCCTACCAAAATAATTTGTTTTTCCATCTTTTTTCTAAGGACTTATTGAAGGCCCCTTGTACATTAATTCCCTCCTGATGGAGACCAACATATACAGTGTAAGTGATTTACAAGTGGTGTTAGTATTCCAAAGTTATGACTTATGACATAAGTACAAATTCCACATTTGTTTCCATAGTCAGAGGATGCGTACTGGTTCAGGACTGAAGACTAGAGGAGCAGGGTGAGTGCAACTGCACCCACTTCCATAATCTTCAATATGATTACAAAACTCTTGACGATGTCTATTCTCTTCACTGTCTAGCCAATCACATTTGCTCTCTGAAATACAAATTAATTAGCTATACTTAGCACAACTTGTGCATATATAAATGCAAGTAACAGTTATTGAACCATGGCAAACAGAATTTCCCTGAACAGTGAATGCAGACATATCCTTACACACCTCCAACTGGTATAAGTGGTACTTCAGTCCGAAGTACCACAGGAGCACTCCACGTGTTGAACTCGGTGCTCTTGCTGTATGACTCTCCAAACATTTTGGGCCCCTGCTGCGTTACCATTGCCCACATGACCCTCCATTCAATAACCTGTGCTCGTTTTGATCCAAGATGCTTCAAAAGATCTCGGGCAGGTTGTTTCATCTGGAATGTTCCATCATCCTATAAATCAAATATCATTTAACAGTTATAAAGTCGGTGTCAGTCCGAAGTACCACAGGAGCACTCCACGTGTTGAACTCGGTGCTCTTGCTGTATGACTCTCCAAACATTTTGGGCCCCTGCTGCGTTACCATTGCCCACATGACCCTCCATTCAATAACCTGTGCTCGTTTTGATCCAAGATGCTTCAAAAGATCTCGGGCAGGTTGTTTCATCTGGAATGTTCCATCATCCTATAAATCAAATATCATTTAACAGTTATAAAGTCTTTTTTATCCTGTGAAGACCTAAAATATGGTGACAGGAAAAATGTACAAAAATATTTCAAAAGTTTGCTTTCTACTTATGGTAGAATTTGTAATATTAAGTATATATAGTTTGTGACACTGAAATTTCTGCAATAATTTCTCCTTAACTTCTTGGTTAATAGAGATAAAACCTTTTAGGTGAAAAATGAAAATTCTTGGCTACAGTGAACTGGTGTAACCTTCTGGAGCAGGCATGGGGAAGAGGGGTGACAGGAATGAAATTGAGTATTTATCCTCTCCACTTACTCCATCAGCAAATGCAGGCCACCGCTCTTTTTCGGTTCTGTCTGTTTACAGATACAGATCATTACAAACAAGCTATGTTTCAAGGTTTTCAGTGGCAAAATTGAATAGAAACATTACGTATTGGTTTTGTGATTGTGATTAATATACCTCGGTCTTTTAGTTCCTAAAAATCTTAAATTAGGTCAAAGAAGTTGTGTATGCCTAATCTGGATAAATATGTTCAATATTTTCTTCTTAAAGTGTTTGTAAAATTAAACCTTGTCTGACATCCAACTAAAGCTAATAAATTAGGGATCTCCAGAACTGCTGCATGTAAAGATGTGGTTTTACAAATAAGATCTAATGTAGCATGACTTTTACTTATGTTACATCTTTGCTTATCTTCTATGCATTCAGTGGTTGAATTTGAAATTTATTACTGAATAAATACTTAATAAATTTAAAAGGTTAACTAAATAGTAGGAGAGCAAAAAGGTTTGAACGGACTGTGCAGTATTTTGCCTGTCTGCATCCTTGCACTCGTTGCTGTCTGCCGCTATCATAGAAAGGCATGGGTGGAACCGTACAACATTTTAAAAACTACTTTTAAAGGCTTTACTTACCAACTTAATGAAAGGAGATGCTGAAAGTGGCCGCTGTTGTCCATAAATTTTTGGCACCTACCTCTTTAGGAAACTATTCATCACTCCCATACTTCACATTGAGAAATACTGGGAATGTCCTGGCAGATATTTTATTTTAATTCTTCTAAGGTGAGTGAGTTTGTCTAGTGCACTTCATGTTTTAAGTTACCCCAAAGACAGAAGTTGCTTATTGGAGCTCTGAGAAACCTTTCTCCACTAATGACACCATACACCAATTTTTTCAACATGAGGGGGTACTTCATGAACAATATTAGGTTCTGAGTTATAGGGACAATATTTTTGAGTCTACAGTTGATGCCCATACATACCTGAATATAATTTTGCCCCTTTTTTTAGAGAATGAACAGACAGGGAGTGTGATTTTGCGTTTTTTCAAAACGAGGCTGCAAGAGCTAAAAGGTGCCAAACTGTCCCTACAATGATTGTGGCCAGTTTCAGCATCTCCTTTCATAAAGTTGGTACACAAAGCCTTTAAAAGTGGATTTAAAAATGTTCTATGGTTTCATCTGCACCTTTCTACGATAGCAGCAGGTGGCAACAAGCGCCGAGGATATGGACAGCGAAAATACTGCTCAGTCCATTATATTATGTTTTGAGGTTTTTAGAAGGGATAAAACCAGTGCCAGTAAAAATCAGGAGTGACTATTAAAAGTGTGCTGCGATATTATACAGTGTGTCCATTCAAGGTTTTTTTGCTCTCCCAGTAAAATATGTTTGTGTCACAAAATAATTATAATCTATATAATTTTTAGTTTAAAAAGCAATGTGCCTAACATCTGGGCACTAATTGTGATTACCTTCTGCATCTCTTTAAGTTACAACTATTTATATAAGGCCCTGTGAGACACAAAACCAGTTTTTATTTTGCCCTTTAAGATCCAGCTGCCTTGAATGACAAATTCCAATTTTTGCCTCTTAAAAATCCACATAATTTTTTTTCAAATTTATTTTTAATTTTTCTATTATAATCAGGAGTGACTATTAAAAGTGTGCTGCGATATTATACAGTGTGTGTGTGGACGCGCGTGCGTGTGCGTGTTGTGCCTACCAGGAAAATGTCTTGTGAATTTATGCCTAACTGTCCTGACTTCGATGCAATTGAATATGTACTTAATAACGGTATTTCATCACTCACATTAGAGTAAAAGTTAAGGGTAAAAGATTTACAGAAACGACCTGAATTAACCTTATTGCAGCAGGACTGTAAATTTGTGCGTAAATTCCAAAACAGCTGGTATGACAACCGGCAAAGGAAAAGGTCAAAGGCTTTTATGTCATTTTTGCTTGATGTTTGGCGTTAAGGGTGAAGATTCTTGGCACAAAACTGGTGTAAATACAGTGAAAAGAAAGGCCAAGAGGCACTCGGCATCTCAGAGCCATATTAACTCTGCAGAAAAATTGCATATGCTGGGGTGATGCCGCATGGATCATGCTGTTTCGGAGGGACATAGGTTGCAAGCCATTAGGCACAATGAAACTGTGTCAAAAAACAGGCAAATTGTAGGGGATGTTTGCCATTTGGGAATACAGGAATTACCATTTAGGGGTCACCGGGAAAGCCAAGATTCTGTTTCTAAAGAAAATTACCTGGCCATTCTTGGCTTCAGAGGAGTCTTTCATGAGAGATCATTTAGAATCGGAAACTATTTTTAAGGGCACTTCTATAAGGGCTGCTCTAACTACTAAGCCACCGTGGTCAACTCCCCAGTAAGAATTTATAAACTCAATAAGCGGAAGTTCCGTGGTTCAAATCCCGGCTACGGCATTGAATTTGTCACTCCTGGTTCCACGTCTTAAACATTACCCACACACGGCTTGTGTGTTTAAAACACCAGCATTAAGATTGTGGGCATAAATAAATAATAAAGGTATGTATTATTGATAAATGTTATAAAAACATTTATTATGAATCATGAATTACGAGACATTTCATTCTCTTTCGAACGTGCTTGTAAATTCCTGAACGGCTGTACACAGCTGTTGACTACGTCAAGAGACGTAAACGCTTTCCGTTCTTTAGATGATAATTCTACCTGCACATAAGCGGTGTACCGTTATGTATGCACAGCCTTACAACCCCTCTATGACAGCAAAGGCGTCTCATGCTGTCATGTCATTGTCCCTCATGTGGCGTTTGCCAACTTAAATTAGGGGTGAGCAGTCATAGTATCGGAAAGAAAAAGCTAGTTAATCCCGAAGAGAGTCGATGGTGAAGAATGAGGCCAAGATGAATCAGTCTACCCTGTTACTTACTTCACGCTTCGTCACTGTTCTTTTTCCTGTTGTGCAAATGATATTTATATCACTGGCTTTATAGCGTGATACCACAGCATGTTTACATGATACTGCAAGACATGGCAAACCTATGATGGGATTTTGTGTTGAACCAGCCACCATTAAATTTTGAGACAGCTACAATTATAATGTTCTTTCTTTAAGACTCAATAATTAATAGACACATATGACAAATTCCTTACAGTGCCATGACATAATTATGCATTATTTTAAGCAATTATTTTGTTATAAATTTTTAAATAATACCTACATAATTATTCACTTGATATTTCTGTTCATTCTGGGAGTAGGGGTGCTAAGGGGGGGGGGGCGGGGGATGAAATAAATTTGGGTGGCCTGGTGCTCCCTTGATGACAGTAATGTCAGAAGGAGCCTTATATCATATGCGGCAGGTATACTAACAAAAACATGGTGTTTAATATTTCAAGTATCTGAGCTTGGATATTGATGACAGGCTTCTGCTAAAATGTTTACTAGGTACTTTATAGGTATTGGGATAAAACACGACTACCATATGCTGCTTTATATCCAACTAACAAAAGGGAGATTATAAATAAGATAAAATTAAAAGTAGTGTTGGTATGACAATATTGCTTCTTCTTTCTCTGTTAATACCCTCTTATGGAGGACCAGCCCAAAGCCTAGTATGAGAGTGAGGAAAGAGATGACTGAAATGAGGGCAAATTCGATGAAAGGGAAGGTGGTGATGGAGCATTTGACGGAATGAATGACAGGGAAATTGGAAGACCTGCCCAGATGCCGCTTTGTCCACCATCATCCCACATATAGTTCCCTGGAATCAAAACTGGGTCACTTTGGTGAGAGGTATGTGGTCCAACCACTCGGCCATGTTACCACCATGAAAATATTCCTAATAACTTAATAAAGGTTTATCAGGAATCCATAGTTCATCTTTTAGTTGATACAAAGTCAATATTAGTAACTGGAACTTCCTTAAGGTAGCTAAGGTTGCTCCAATATTTAAGAAAGGCAATAAGGAAGAGTTAGACCACTACAGGCCCATCTCAGTTTTACTTACCTAAGCTAATGTGATCAAGAATTAACATACCCAAGAATGGTCACCTTTGAAGATACCTAGTTTTCATCTAATATAATATTGGTAAAGTGGTTTTGTCCATGGAAAATCGACCACACCTGCAGGTTCAAAATGTATTCATTGGATAGCACTGATATTTACAGTTTATCAAGCGACATACTAAAAAGTGTTATAGACTGCATTTTAGATCCACTTACTTTCAGCATAAATAAATGCCTTGTAGAGGGAATGGCCAAACTTCCGCAGATCACCCCCGTCAAAAATTAATACAGTGGCATTGAAACAGTATAAAAGGTACTCTAGAGTGTTCCCAATAGTCCCAAAGCTCCCCAATATTGCATCAGAGAAAGATATTTACTGTCAACTTTGGTCACCTGTTGTAGAAGTGGTTAAGTTAGTTTTTTAGGTTCGAGGATCAAATCGAGAAAGGTGAGGGACAAGGAGAGTGTAGAGGAGAGAAGAGGCGAAGTGTACAGAAACTGCGTTTCAATGTCTTTTTCCGTGAGCGTTATCTCTTAAAATGTTCGTTTTTTGCGGAACTTTGGCAATTTTTTGGCGGTTCGAGGCATTTTTGGAAGCTAGAATTTTGGGCATGTATTTATACGTGCCTAACAGATATTTTGGGATAATTTTTTTCTCGTGAGGGTTGGTCTGCGGAAGTTTGCCCAAAGGAATATTCCCAGACCTTCAGGCCTGCCTGATTTGTTTAGGGTTTACTCACCTAGCCTTTGGAGAACCAACTCCCTATGCTACAAGGCAGCATCACACCAGAGCCTCTTTTGCCAGTTTTCGGGGTTACTGATGGGTCTTCTCGGTTACCGTAGCGGTCCTACGGCACACGAGGTCCCTACCGTACTTCACCCCATCAATCACTCCCCTACTTCCTGTTGCCCACCCCTCGGGACGAGGACCACAGAGGTTGGATTTTGAGGGGCATATACTTTTTTTTTCTTCCAAAATTAACGCAGTAGCCATATGGCTTAGTGTTGTTGGAATGTCGCCATCTTTAATGGTTATTGCAGAGAACATACGTCATTGTCTCTGTTCTGATCAGGGTTGCCAATCTTTAAAAGTAAAATTAACATACTGGCCACTCAAAACCATATATTCGCATTCAAAATTACCGTACAACATAAACTAAATGCTATAACAATAAATATATCAGCATAACACTTATTAAAATGTAATAATATTTATGTTTATGGTATCCACTCACAGATTGATAATCTCAATCAGTATTAGAACTTTAGCACTTAAGTTTCTCGCACTATTCATCTGAAGATTGTTGTTGTTGTGGATTTATGGACGTACTATCGCACTCTGGACAGGAGCAAACGATGTCTGCGTCGAATGCATTACAGTAAGCTTTGGGCTATAGTCTATTGCTTTAAATATTTCAAAGTTCCGTTCTCTTTACATGGAATGGCAATGTTTCACTTGACGCAAGTGTAAGTTCTCCAACACTTACACAAATAACAACGAATATCTCCGATATGATTCACTCTACAAAAACATTTGTTAAGACATAAATTGTGTGTTTAGGCAAGATCTTCATTGTTTAAGGAGTAAAATTTTTCCGTTGGAAAAAAAGTTGGTAATTAAGTTTACCACTGAAACTACAACTTGCATGGAAAATATTTCGTAAGGGTTGTTTTCTCCAAAGTAGCTCTTAACTATTTTGATTAATATGCCGCGTTTTTAAATATTTTTATAACAAATTAAGAGATTATTCTGAATATTCTTGATATAGACCAAGTAGTTGTGTTGCTCTGGATGAGTTTGTGTAACTGGTAAACCGTAGGAGATAGATCACGTCATACCATACGAAAAAGTAGAACTTGAGGCAACACACAATTTAAGTCGAAATAATTTGTTTTACAGTGAGCCGCTTAGAAAATACTCCTTGCTATTTGTGTGGAAAGGTTTTATTAACCTTGATGCGTTTTGTTTTCCCATATGTCCGTTGTACCTACTAGCAAATACAGAATCAAATAGTTTCTGCAAATGTTTATCTTCAGAAACATGTAGAAAATACAGGAATAAGTGATTGTGAGAATATTAGATACGAGAGTGCAAAACTCGTCTGAGGCATTACATCCGATGTTTACTTTCCCTACTACGTATAGTAAGTAGAGGAGGTATTCTATTCCATCTCGAAGATCGACGTCAAGATTTCACCACAAATATTTTTAATGTCTCCTGAATCAAAAAATCTGTTCCACTCACTTGACATTCTCTGCTCTTATACTAACCATTGCTACAAACTCTCATTCCTATATCTTCTTCGTGTTACTTAAGATAAACGTTTGTACAAATCATTTTATTGCTCAATTCCTTGTAAGTGCAAGGGGAGTATTAGAATGCAGTAGGCTTTGTGCGATAGTCAAATCTCTTAAACCTTGGAAATTCCGTTCTCTGTGCGCACTTAACGTATAAAAAATGAACAACGATATTCCATTTCAGAAAAGTTTTAAATTCAACGAGGGTCACGCACATAACAAGGACTATCTCCGAAATGGTTCGTCCTAAAGGAAAGTTAATTGAGACATAAATTGTGTATTTTAGCAAGATCTACATTTTTGTAGAGTATGGTGTGGTCTATCTCTAACGGTTTACCAGTTATGCAAAAGTCGTCCAGAGCAAATACAACTACAGGGGCTTTGGCCAGACAATTCAAGATATAAATTTCATTGTCATAAAAATATCTTAAACATGTGCGATTTAAATTGAAATCGTCCGAGCCAATTTCAAGAAAATGAAAACTATCGAATCTTTTTCCGTGTAAAGGTAATTTTCGGTGAGGCTATTTTCTTCAAAATCTTCGTGTCGCATTAAACTATAATATTTAGGCTGAGTATGTTTAATGATACAACGCGACCTCCGAACACCCTATACATTGTACTTGTTTCGAAAAGTTTTCTAACCACTTTGATTAAAATACCATAAGTTTAAGACATTTTCATTGGAAATGAAATGTGTAAATTGAATTTTCTGAGAACATCCTCAGAAGTCCTTTTCGTTACGAATGACTTTTCTGTAACTGGCGAACCGCAAGAAAGACACAAAACCTTACCATACAAAAAATGTAGATCTGGTTAAAAAATACAATTTATGTCACTCAAAATTTTTGTGGGCTAAACCATTTCCTAGATACACATTAGTTTCTCTACTACGTGTAGTAAATAGAGGAAGAATTGTATTTCACTCAAAAATTCGATGTCGAGATTTAAGCAGGGACATTTTGAGGGCCCCTGAATAAGAAAATATCTACATTTTTTGTATGGTAGGATTTGGTCTACCTCTTCAAGTTTAGTAGTTAAATAAAGGTCATGCAGATTAAACAGGACTACATAAGTTATATTCGGAAAATTCAAAATATACATTTAATCTGAGATAAAAAATATTCTAAACATGTCATCTTAATCAAAATTGTTTCAGCCATTTTCAAGGAAATATTATATGTCCATGTAAAGCGTAGCTTGCCTAATTAAGCAATTTTCTTCAAAATCTTCGTGTCGCATCCTTAAAAGACATTAAACTTAAATACCAACTTTGGTTTCGCTTTTGAGTTATGGCGTTCACAGACTGATATGGTACACCCTAACACACACACTGCCACACACACACGCACAGAAACACACACACACACACACACACACACATGGGCCTTTTCCTAAAAAGACTTTCTTTGGATTCAGGGGCCTCAAAACACATATTTCCGGTGAAATCTCGATATCGAATGTTTGGGTGGTATGTAATAATTCCTCTACTTGCAGTACGGGGTAGAGAAAATGAAAATAGAGCTTTTGTAGGAATGACTTTTACCTCACTTGTAAACGAAAGATGTAGGAAAAATCATGTGAATGTAACTTAGCAGTTCAGCCTTCGTGGACATGCAGAAGTTTTGAAATTCTAAGTCGCTGCATAGCGATGCGCTCCTCAAGTTCTGATGATCGCAATACGTAGTGTATTCTAAAACAAAGTTTGTAAATACAAAGCTTATCTAGGTTAACAAGAAGCAAATGGAAGCATAAGTTCCTGTAAGAATTGTTTGCAGAAGAGCGCGTAGAGAAAGTCATATGATTACGGTACGTCAAATTTGTTATATATTTATTCGTTATATAAGCACTTTCTCTACTACGTATAATTAGGGGAAGCACTGTATTCCACCCAAACAATATTTTGTGGCCCCCTGAATACCAAGAAAGCATTTTTAGAAAAAGTTAACAGTAATTGACGAAATAAGTTTTAGAATAAATTAATTTCCGGATTAATACAAAGGTTTATGTCATTGACAGAGAGGATCTACTGTAAAATAATGCACTACTATGCAGAACGCTGTGATATACGTAACACAGCGAAACAGCTCGTGTTAAACACAGGAAAAAGAAGTTCCATTATAACCTTAGTAACCGAGCAAGTAAAAAGAACAAAAAATGGCTTCCCATCATCAAACCAAGTGAGCTCCAGGGCGTACTCCGGCGCCTCGACCGCAAAAAGGCTGCGGGGCCTGACGGGTTAACCCCTGCCATGCTCCGCCACCTTCCTTTCAAGGCCGTGCTCTTCCTCACCAAGGTCTTCAATATGTGCCTCGCCCTTAGTCACTTTCCCCACGAGTGGAAGGAGGCCCGGGTGATCTGCATATTGAAGCCAGGGAAAGACCCGGTTCATCCTGCCAACTACCGTTCCATAAGTCTCCTGTCTGTACTCTCGAAAGTACTCGAGAGGCTTATCCTAGTCCGCTTGTCTCCAATCTTAGGGGACATTCAAGCCATCCCTCCCCATCAGTTTGGGTTCCGGCCTGGCCACTCAACATCTCAGCAGTTGCTGCGTGTGGTGGAGGCTGCCGCCCTGGGTTTCCAGGACAAAGCCTACACCGCCGCGGTTTCTCTAGATGTTGAGAAGGCCTTCTCTACGACCTGGCATGCTGGTCTCCTCCGCAAACTCATCCAACTGGAGCTACCCACACGCCTAATACACCTGCTACACTCATTCCTAAAACACAGATCCTTTGTGGTCGCAGTTGCGGGAACCAAATCCACACGAAGGCCAATCAGAGGCGGAGTCCCTGAAGGTTCTGTATTGTCCCCTACGCTGTTCAGCGTATATGTGGCCGACATTCCATCCGAGCAGCACGTTAACATAGCCCAGTATGCTGACGACGTGTTGCTATACTGTACAAATAAACACCCTCGTAGAACCTTTCTCCCCATACAGCGACACCTCCGCCTCATCCAAGAGTGGTGTAGGCGTTGGCGATTGTCCATCAACCCGGAGAAAAGCCGCGCCATACTTTTCACCAAACGCCGCTTTCCCGCCAACTTCCCCACATTCACATACCTTCACCGAAGGATAGAGTGGGTAGATTCCCTTACCTACCTGGGAGTAAAGCTCAACAAGGGCCTAACTTTTCGGGGACACATCAACGACCTATCAGCGCGGACCAGCGGGGCAATTGCCTCACTGTACCCCATGCTGCGGTCGGGGATGCCAATTCCCTTAAAGTTACGCCTCTTTCGGGCTCTCATTATCCCTATCCTCCTGTATGCCTGCGAAATCTGGGGCACGGCTGCAGACACCCACCTCCTGCGTCTGTAACGTATACAGAATAGAGGTCTTCGTGTAATCTATTCTGTATACCGTAGATTACCTACGAGACTACTGCACGAAGCCTCGTCCCTCCCATACGTGGAGGACGAAATTAGGCGCAGGGCAACCAAATTCTACGACCAGTTTCCACAACATCGGGGCGCCCTGGTTAGGTCTCTTGGGGACTATATCCCTAGAGAACGCACGCTTGTGCGACACCGGGTTCCCCGCATGGCTTGCGGGCACCCCCGGTAACACAGGAGTCACCCCATCAACAGCGTAAGCTGAGCTCCTTACAGTCCTTCCAAGAGTAGTTTGGAAGTCCAAAATGTTTCGCCAAATATCCATATTTGGACCACCCATCAGCAGTGCCCAACGGTAGTTGCACGTTGAAATTAACAACCGATGAGGAGCATAAATATATGCTACCTCCTAACAACCCTCAATCCTCATTCTTCACCAGTCATCCTATAACATCCTAATCCCGTCATACAGTGGTTAAGCCCTAAAAGGGCAGGTACACGAATGACATACCTCGGGCTGTTCTCAGCCTGCCATCTGGTAGTCTAGTCTAGTCTACGAAGTCATGTACTATCTTTTACACCTTTAGATTGATAGGGATTAATGTGTATGTGATTTAATTTAAATAAGTAAACACATAAATTTATTTTCACTTCAGTAATAGTTGCGGTGACTTTTACTAAAACCTAGACACATGCATATCGTCAGCTTTCACTATCTCAGAATAAATCAATTCAATGCTTTTGTAAACCTCGTGTAAGCTCTGTGGAGCTGGTCGGAAAAAGAATGCTTCTAAAAGTTCCCACATAAATATATTGGGTATTGTGAGGTCAGAACTTCCGAGATGGATAAGGAAAATTGAAATGCCTCTGCCACAAGTCGATTTGGAAACAATTTTCCTCTGGCAGTGGTAGGTTTCTCTGCCCTGTATATGCGATGGCTCTCTCCAGATGAAATAGTCGCTTGCTGAAATCTATATACTCATTTTTACAAAATGTTCCTTGGTCTGTGTGGAACCGATTTATAGAGAATTTCAATTACCTTTGTTTTCCCGCCAACCTGTATATTGGTTTTTGGGGATGCTTTAGCGTATCATTAGCAGTAGTAGGTTTGTATGAAACAGGTCACACTCTCCTTATTTTTCAATCTGCTATTATATAAAAAGGGAGAAGAATATACAACGGCCCTTCTGTTTCTGAGATTCAGAATTAAACTTAATAACCAATCGATCAAGTGCTTCTGCGAGAGGGCCTTGGAATTGAGTTTTAATGTATCTGGGTGGACTCTTGAAGAACCAGTTATTATAGTCATGGGCCTACTAGTACGTGAAGTTAAGCGTCATTTCTTATGGGTATCCAAGCAGACGAGCCTGTCTTAGGCTATCAAGCCTTAAGTATATTAGGAAAAAGAATGATGTATACCACTCACATTACTTTTTCAATTCCCTATTCTTTAAAAAGCTTATCCTTCTGTTTCTATTTTTTGTTTGTTTCATTTTTACCCCGTCTTTAACTGCAATGGTCGCATTGGCGGAATTTTGCCTTTCGAAAATATTGCCTATTTACAGTGGAATCATACAGCGGTTTTATCTTTGGGTTTTATACATTACACAGTACACACATTTATACTCTCATCCATACTTCCAAACTCTGGGAAGGATATAGAATAATTCTGACAAGAGAAAACTTCTCGTCCCCCAGCCAAGAATCAAACCCGGGAACAGACCTGTTCTATTTCTTGTTAATGCAGATAAACCTTCGTTAAACATTTTGTTGTGTGTACAAAAAGAATACAGTAGGCTAAATCGATAGTAAAATTTCTTTATAGCCGGTCCCTATGTGATAGCTTTGAAATTCCATTGTATTTGCGCGACAGAGAAATGTTAAAAAAGAATTAAACAAAAGGAAAAACTTTTGATATTTGAAAAGTATGGATATTTTAAAATGCAAACAAATAACAACGAATATTTCGCAAACACCCAACGCCATACACAAAATATTTGACATAAAGTAGGTGCTTTTACGTGATCTACCATTTTTGTAGCAAGATTTTGTATATTTCTTACGCTTTGCACTGATACAAAAGTAATTCAGAATGAGCACGACTTCAGGGGCGCCCATCAGATGGCAGGACAGGGTTTAGTAAGCTGATTTTTGAAAAAATAAGCTGGAATACACCAAGTAGTAAGAAATATCACCAAATTATACATTTTGTGTTCGAATTTCTAGTTTTCAAAATAGTAGTAATGCTATTTAACTACTATTGTCATTATTTTGTAAATTACAAGTGAACATATCAATGAGGCTTATCCTAAGTCAGTGTATATTGTAATATAAGTTACCTAATGGACTCTAGGTGCGGGACTGGAATGCTGGGACGAGTCACTGTCCTGCTTCTCAATCTGCGCCGAAGTTGATGGCCATTCTGCGTTTGAATTCCCTAAAGAATTCATATGCAGAATTGCCAGCAAGTTCGTTATAGATTGAGCAGCTGATCAGAGACCCGTCCAGCATCTTTACCTTATATACTTCACTTATCTTAGGTCCTACATCCCCGTGCCATCTTGGCCGGCGACTTCAATCCCAAACACCAGCACTAGTATCGTGGCCGTTGGGCTGATGTCCGAGGGAATGCAATCATTCGCCTCATTACCGTAGACCCTTGTTCAAAATGGCGAATTTGGGCAAGTTGCACATGAAATTGCACATGTGCCATTTCGTATTGGGATGAAACAAATTAATTTATGAATCACATAACCTAAAACAACTATGAAATCATCAGCTCATGCAGTTGCACAATACATAGATAAGCTAAAATGGTAATATATTTCATAAATGCACGTTTGTAAAGAAATACAAAGTTGCGTTTTAGAGGCATAAACTGTATAACCCGAAATAACTATAAAATCGTAAGCCCATGTATTTATGCAGTATGTGGATAACCTTAAATGGGAATGCTTTTAGAAACTAACTGAAAATAACTGAATTCATAAGCTCGCGCATTGTGCAGTACGTAAATAAGTTTAAATGGAAATGTATTTCATTATGTACGTTTATGAAACAAATGTAAAGCTTTATAAGAGACACATGAGACAGGTGATTAACAATCGGAATGTTTTAGACATGCGATTTTACAGGAAATAACTGTGGCAAATTACTGGTGATTTCAACGTTATTTTAAATACTGATTTCCATTAATGATAACACCCCAAAGGAATGAGGAAAAAGGAATTCACTTCGTAAAACTTTGTGCTAGTCTTTGTTTACATTATTTCACTATTTAAATAGCGCTTATATTCCATTGTTTCATAGATAGCTCTTCCGTTCCATTACCCGCGTTCCTCTCTGATTCGCAGTTCAATTTATTCATGTCAAGTTGGCATGACTTTGCAATATTGCGCATCAAGAAAGCCGTATTCGGCAACATTGCCCTGTTCTGCATCAACAAACACATTCTCAAAGCCGTCAACCCCATACAGCTTTGCCCAATAGTGGTGCTGGCGTTGGCGAATGTCCATTAATTCGGACAAGAGAAACGCCATCCTCTTAACGAGGCACCACACCCCCGCAGTGCCCCACATTTCAATTTCAAGGTCGAAGGATGGAATGGATGAACTCCTACTTGGGAGTTAAGTTGGACACTTTCCGCGAGCACATCAGCGACCTCTCTGCAAGGACGCAGGGGGCTATTGCCTACTGTACCGTTCGCCTAAAGCTACACCATTTCCGAGCTCTTGTAATTCCCCTTATGTTATATGTCTGCGAAGTCTGGGGCATGGCCGCAGGCAGCTGGATCCTATGGCTCCAAAGGGCGCAGAACAGAAGAGTTCGGTCCATCTTTTCTGCTTCCCTCCCTTTTCCCGTGAGACTACTTCACGAAGCCGCATCTCTTCTATACGTGGAGCATAAAATAAGGCGTCGGGCAGTAAAATTTTACGCCAATTTGCTAACACACCAAAGCACCCTGATTAGGTCTCTTGGGGACTGTGATTCAAGAACACGCCGCTTTAGGTCCCATCGGGTTCCCTGCATGGCTTGTGGGCATACAATTTAACTGGGGCCCGGAACTTATTGCATTTACATATTTTTTCCTCTGTTATGATTACAATTCTATTAAGCCATGTGCACGAATCATCAGTTTATACGCTTATTAAACCCAATTTGATGTTGAATATAAATACATTTTTGGCTTCTCTGATAAAAACCTCATATTTCCATCATTTTAATGTTTTGTGGCATAATAACGTCTTTTTTTCCATGCAACACGAGAAACGTTGCAACTCCGAACTGAGCCGCTTGTAAACACGGGGAAACGCGAAAAAATACAAGTCTAGGCAAAAGCAATTGGCGCAATGTTTAGGAAACAAACTAGATCAATTTTCTTCCAATTTATGTGGAGCCCTTTTAGCATCAGATATACGGCTTTAGAAACTTACTAATACTAATTTGAGAAACTTTCTTCATAAATATACTACACATCATTTACCTGAAGGAAGCGCATTACGAGAAACTTGTCAGCCGTTTGTACGACAATGTTGTATCAAGAATGCGACATAAACTGGAAAATGGATTTATTTGGGTTTCCATAGATGAAACAAGAGGTTCTGAAGGCAGATTTGTTGCAAAATAACGTAATATTGAACATTTGTGAACAGATACGTAGAGAATTTACTTCAGTGGATAGGTTAGTGGCTGTAGTAAAAACATCCTTTTGAAAGCCCCATCGATAGTTTACTTGTTTAGGTCCTTAGCGCCATCAGTTCCAGTTCCCCTTGAACCAAGATATCAGGATTGGGGAGAGGGGGGGGGGCGGTGTTTATACTGCCCTCTACGACACAGAGTATCTAAGGTCAGTAGAAGAGGTTGTTAATTCTTTAGACCCTAGTGATGCTGCATCCATTCTTAAGCCCAAAATGTGTTGTCTAATAGTGAATTGGATGCTAACCTTGTTTGTTTTCTTGTCTGCGAACGTTCCGGGCTAGCTAAAGCTACTACCTCCTTGGAAACAGTGGGCCTACACGTCACGTGGTTGTTGTGAATTACAGTCGCTTATTTTTAACAGTGAATCAGAAGCTTCTACTTCTCAACAATAAAATTAAGTTCAATTTTATCTCCCTTTTATGGTGAAGAATATATAACAGACATAAAGTATACTTTAAGACATAATTATTGGTATATTTATCAGTTTTTCAGTGCATATTTTCGAGATTTTCGAGCATATTTGCATGCATATTTCATACCTTTTCAGGGCATTAACTTCCTGGCCTTACGCACAACCAGGGAGCAAATCCACCAGGAGGCGCCAGAGGCACCAGAGGCAGTTCGAGTCGAACGGGGACGATGGTTGCCCCGCTCGAGTGTCTTGTCCGCAGTACCTAGCCGTCGTACGGCTTAACCTGCGCAATGAGTTCGATGTTATCTCTACAGGGATATATGTGACTTCTGGGAACAATTTTCGGATCAGGGGTAGTGGAGCTAAAGGTGAGCTTCTAATATAGTACCTTCAAGAGCTCTTAAAATGTTTCCCAACCAAAATTCAAAATTACAAATTGGTCATAAAAACTTTTACTCTTACCAGGGTACAGACTTTGCTGTATCCTGAAAGACAATTGTCAAGAGACAATAAGCTTCCTTCTATAACCCAACCACCCAAAATTCAAAACAACGCCACCCTTAAAAACCTTTCTCATAGTTGATTCCTATCTGCGGTTAAACCCTATGCAGTTGTGCAGCAAAATCATTCAGGCTGAACATGAGCCCAGGGTTGCTAGTTCTACTGATTTTGCAGGAGATCTACTGATCTACTGCTAAAAACTGAACACACTTCAAAATCTGCTTTTTATGTGTTTTCCATTTTTAAACACTATTTTCCTTAACATCATATAATTTGCTCTTCCAAAGAGATTTTAAGGCAAGGCATTTCCCTCATGTATGAAAACAAAGGGTTAATATAATCACCTGTGTACATAAACAGTATACCACATCTGTTGTTTCTGCATTGCGAACTATCCTTGACTGCTACATTAAACCTGAACATTTGAATTCCATTGAAATAGATAAACTTGAATACAGGATCCAAAATTATTTCTTCATGTGCAGAACGTATTTTGGTGCCAAAGTTCAAATATCTCCGACAAATTCATCCCTGCCTGACAAATATGTACAAGTTTTCAAATTACGCTCTGTTGATTTTTATGTTGAGTCAGTTCGCGACACACTAAGTCGTTTTTCATTAAGTGATCTTCTTCTTAGGATGTTTTAAGTGTCAGAACCAGCTAAAATTCAAGCAGTTCAGTCAGTTGCACTCTTTGCTTCTGGCTTCCTCAGTTGGTGAAAGCAGAAATCTAACAAATAGATACACAATGGAGGCTATTGCGCATTAGTGACATTGCATGTGACAGTAACCCTACAGCGCACGAATTTTGGAGTGAATATATTATTATTATTATTATTATTATTATTATTATTATTATTATTATTATTATTATTATTATTATTATTATTATTATTATTATTATTATTATTATTGTTGTTGTTGTTGTTGTTGTTGTTGTTGTTGGTGGTGGTGGTGGTGGTGGTGGTGGTGGTGGTGGTGGTGGTGGTGGTGGTGGTGGTGGTGGTGGTGGTGGTGGTAGTGGTGGTGGAGGCGGCGGCGGCGGTGGCGGTGGTGGTGGTGGTTGTGGTGGTGGTGGTGGCGGCGGTGGCGGCGGCGGCGGTGGTGGTGTGATGGTGGTGGTGTTGCTGTTGTTCTCATAAATATGTATACACTACGCAAAATTGCTGGTTAAAAATCCACTGTTTTCTCCTGCTTTTTTCGAATGAAATCATTTGCTTTTACTTCGGCAGACATGGCAACGCCATATGCATACGGACGCTTCTATAAAACTTATTTTGGTTTCAGGGAGTTTCAAAACATGTATTTCCGGTGAAATCTCAGTATCGAATTTCTGAGTAGAATCGAATACTTTCTCTACTTACTGTAGCTGTTAGAGAAAGTAATAACTGTAATCATTGCCTAACGGTTAGGAACTATTGAAGGAGATTCACTAATTACCTATTAATGTAGTTAATTATTTTCTTACTATATCCCTGTAGAAAGTAGAGAAGGTTTTGTATTTCTCCCAATAAAAAAATCAATATCAACTATAAATACGCGTTTTGAAGATCCATTAATCAATTACGGTTATTTAGAAAAATGTCCACGCGCACGTGTTTCTGTGTGTGTCTGTGTGTCTGTGAACAACACAGTTCAAAAACTAAAAGTCGGTTAAATGTCCAACTTGGACTTCTAACGTCGTTTTCCAAGAAAACGAGCTTTTACAAGGGTATGTCTCCGTTATTTTTTATTTTATCAAAATGGTCAGCGATTTTCGTTAAAATACAACATGTTTAAGATACTTGCATCCATCGTAAAATATATAACTGTACTATACTCCATCCAGCCTTAGATCGAGACCTTGTATCCCTCCACGATAACCTGGTGTTCGTATTAGCTGTGACAAACACAAACGCCACGTGGACTCATGCCTGGTGTTTATGATGCAACAGAACGACATTTACTTGGGAGTTTTAGGAATAGCGCTGCTATCGCGTTACATTCACATAGGTGTCATCAGGGTTGCCATGCATCTTGAAAACTCATAGATAATCGCCAACATTTAAGGTGCTATATTTTGTGGTGTGCTTTGTTTGCGGCGTATCGCAGGTTAGTTGTTGACGACTTATATTTACATCAAGTCAAGACCTAAGGGTGGAGCGATTATAGTCCTCTTCTTTTGGAAAAATTGTATCATAATAATTTGGTAAACCTTAAGAGAAAGACAAAATCTTACTACAGAAAATATCTATATTTTTGTTAAACACGCGATTTTGGCTAACATTTTTGTAGCATTAGCCATTTCCGAGATATTTTTATTATTGTTTTGTATTATCACACCTTACACTCTTTTTAACTGCTAAGTCACCATTCAGTTTCGCGGTATTGTAAGGAGAACGGAATTTCAATGCCTTCATCTATTCGTCTATTTTTAAACTGTCGTTTATTGTATTCCCCTTGTACGTATATATCTATAACGAAATGTGTAATAAAACTATTTCTACAAATGTTTGTCTCGACTAACATAAGGCAGGTAGAAGAATAAGCTTTTATTAGAACGGTTTGTAGAAGATTGTATAGAGAAACGCACCAAGATGTTAGGATTTAAATATATAATTTGACTGAAACATCCTGGAAATTACACGAATAAGTCGTCACTGGCTGTTGATGGATCTAAGCACTGTATACAGTTTCAGAATATTGTAACACCGAAGGTGCTCAAGGTCAAGCTTCCCCACGTCACCCATGGGGGCCAATACATGAGTAAAATCAGCCAAGGGGCAACACAAAGGGTTTCCAGGGCATTCGAGAAGTGTGCGACAGCCGGCTTGTTTTTGACGTTCGAGAAAGATCTGGCTACGTCATCACCGACATAGAAGCTTGCGGAGCGCGTGAAAGCAGGTGGTTTTTGAGTCGGTTAGTGTGTCAGTGTGTGAGAGCTGTGAAAGGTACGTCGCGTCGAAACGAAGAAGTTTTAACGAGTGTTGAGTAATAGTATCGTCGGAGCTAGTGTTTGAGAGTCAGAGAAAGTGAAGCGACACAGTGAAAGGAGTGAGTCAAGGCTACAGGAAGAAAGAAGATTTGCGTTGTAATATTGTAACGTATGAGCCAGGTTATTCTTAACGTCGTTTCCTGCAAGATCACTTGCACGGCTAGGTATGCACCTACCTCGGTCCTTCACCCGTAGTCATTGCTGACATATTGCTAACCAAGTAGTGACTAATTTTCCTGGTAAGCGAAGTTCATACATTTAAAAGCCCCGAATTCTCATCAAGCCGACAGACCAGTTTTAGGTGCTAAACGAATCCACGTCACTGATATGTTTGAATGGTCAGCAGGGCAGGCCGAGGGTGTGTTCAAGACACCGCTCCTAACCTGGACGTACATTACAGCTGCTCAAGGTTTTTATTTTGTAGTGTTCAACGCCCGCTTTTACTACTACGGCACCGCAGGCGGTGTCACTGATGATACATGAAGATGGAGCACCGGTGGAATGAGATGGCGGGGGAAACCGGAGTACCCGGAGAAAACCCGCCCTGACGCCGCTTCGTCCACCACGAATACCACATGCGGGTCCCTGGGATCAAACCCGGACCACCTAGGTGGTAGGCGAGCGCGCTAACCGCTCGGCCACGGCGCCGCCGCCAGCTGCTCAAGGTAACCTCTATTGTGCACAGGAACGGCTTGCTTGCTATCTATAATCTGCTCTCTTATTTAGCTATATTAAAAGTCTATATTTGTAACGTGTTGGTGCCATGAATTGCTCCACCTACCCCTAATATACCCGGTTTGTCCGCTTGCTAATAGCAATGTCACAAATGATTCACAAAGTTAAGGATACCATGTTTTTTTAACGGCCCTGCGTTGTGTGCTTTCTGTGTTTACACAGAGCGCGCACACCACGACACCTGTGTTTACATCACGCACAAGGCCGGCCGTCATTCAAGCGACTTCAGCGAAAGAATAAGAGTCGATATTCAGCAGCAGAATGTCTTTAAGAAAGTATACAGTATGAATGGTTTTGCGTACACTGAATTTAATTTACGGCGCTGCTGCGAAATCTGCCAATGCTGCGAGGGACCTGTATCGGCAACGATTCCCAAATTGTCGTCTTCCAAACAGTCGAACGTTCACTGCAGTGCATCATAGACTCCGTGATACAGGTTCTCTTCGTCCCCATTATGAAGGTAAAGGACAAGCTCGTAATGCTAAAACACTATGCCGTGAAGATGAAATCTGAAGTATTGTAGAAGAGAGGCCTGGTGTGAGTACAAGGTGCTTGGCAAGGGACGTAGGTACAAGTTCTTGGAGTGTTCGCCACACATTGCATGAACATCTTCTGTATCCATACCATTACCAAAGGGTCCAACATCTGCAAGAAGCACATTACGCAAGAAGAGCGGAGTTTTGTAACTGATTCTTACAGCAATGTGAAAATGATACGTAGTTTCCTCGCAACATAATGGCTACAGACGAGGCAATGTTTACCCGTGATGGCATATTTAATTTTCACAATGTTCACATCTGGGCGGAAGAGAATCCGTACGCCATTCGCGGTGGGAATTTTCAACAAAGTTTCGCGGTAGATCTTTGGGTCGGAATGCTTGGAGATCAGCTACTGGGGCCGATGGAACTGGCTAGAACGCTAAAAGGTGTTCATTATCTACAGTTTTTGCAAACGAAACTACCGGAAATTCTCGAGGAGGTGCCATTGCATACACGTCAAGAAATGTGGTTCATGCACGATGGTGCACCTCCCCATATCAGTAGACAAGTGCGCCAATTTCTACATCGTCAGTTCCCAAATCGATGGATTGGTCGATACGGTCCTTGTGTTCGCCGCCAAGATCCCCCGATTTGAATCCTTTGGACTTTTATTTCAGGAGGCATCTCAAGAACCTAGTTTATGCAGTCGAAATTAATGGTGAATGTGTCTTAGGCAACGAATCTGGGACGCAGTGACTGGTGTGAGAGCTGACGTTGAGGTGTGGGGAAGGATGCGACAATCATGGCGTCGACGTATGGAAGCTTGTTGTAGAGCTAATGGTGGACATTTTGAGCACTTTTTGTAGCCGTAAAGTTAAAATCATATTATGTACACAGTGGTATTTTCATTTATGTTATTTAACCATACAGCAGGCATCGGCAAACATGTACTCAATGAGGGGTGAGTATGACGTCTCAACATGCAACCCGCAATACACATGACGTAATGTAGAACAGGGGATGGCATTGACCTTCGTTCAGTGTCAGTGCTGGACTCGCTCGCTACAGAGTACAATAAGGAATAGTACACATACTTGAATCCAGCTACGAGTGATCTACGATACTTTAGGTAGGCCTAGATATCTGAGCAATATATTTCAATTCCCTTCTATTTGCAATGTACCATGAAAATCTAGTGATATATCACAAGTAGCCACTCTCAGGATAGCACACAAATTAGCATCTGTTAATCGCGATACACGATTTTTTTGGATTCAGTTTCTTTCCTTCTACATATTTCTTATGTGCTTGAGATAATTCTGTCCCTGTTGTATGTTCCTAAGTGGAATGACTTCAAGCATATATTCTTGTATCGAGAGGTTGTTAGTAACTCCACGAATGAAAATTACCAATTGTGCTGTGTCAACGATGTCAGTGCTTTAATCCAACGCGAGAGCAACGGCTATAAATTCATGGACGTCGGTTTGTAGTCTTTTTTCTGCTATTTCTCCTATTTTATATATCCTTCTCTGTATGGTTCGTGGTCATAATGCAATATTACTAAAAATATCATATTGTTCAGGGAAAATTATGTTGGCAACTTTACTCTCACATTTTTTGTGAAATCTCCATCTCTAAAACACCTCAGTGACTGTTCAATCTCCAAAGTGAAGTTGTTTATCAGTTGTAATATTTGAATTAATATTAGGTGTATTATCTAAATATTGCTCGTTGAGCTGTTGAAGTTGGTTCGTCCGATCTAGATCTGAAAAAAATAAATAAATATATAAAATGAATAAAAGACATTACGTCAGTGTTATGCTACTTTAAATCGTGGTATAAATTTATGAATACATGCTTGTCTATAATTGTATGGTGATCTTATGACATGTATCATAATGCCGCTTGATGTTCCATTGATGACTGCCTTTTTGAACTTTAGAGCACAACAAACACCTTACGTTCCTTACATGATGAGAGAAGAAATAATCAAAGTGCTATTCTAGATATCAAATTTAATAGACCAGGAATAATTACATGCGCTCTAAGGCGCAGAAATTTATCTTTAAGTCTTAGTATTAAATTACACTTTGACACATGTTTAGAAGTGCAGGTAAATACGAGAGGACAGTTCGCCCGTGATCGGTGTGTTTGCAGTGCCAGTTAAGGCTGCGAGCGAGGGAGGGGGAGGCAGAGTAAGCGCTGCCCCTGACACGTCATAGTTGCGAGGCCTCATTGAGTACATGTTTGCCAATGCCTGCCATACAGGATATTGTACACCTGTTTTTGTGTTGTTACAGTTTTAGTTTTTTGGGTGGAGTGTTTTTGTGTTATGACTTAAATTTAATTCTGTTGTAAGAGCAATGTAAGGTTGTTTGTAGTTTAAGGAACCGGAGAACAAATGCATGTCTATTGATGTTAATTGTGTGCTTAATGCAAATAAAATAAATGTAAATAAATCACGGTCGGCCACGGCAACGGGCAGAGTGAGGCCAGCAGTGTGACCTCTCACGTAATCAGACGCCTATCAGAGGGAATACTAGTCATCCTAAAAACATCGCAACACTTTCGCCACGAGCGTCACTATCAGAAATAGTGGAAAAAGTGGACATTACAAATTCATCACATCGCCCTCAAACGCTGATACCAATATTTGCACTTATTCACCTCCCACCGGTTATGTATATATGTGTGTGTGTGTGTATGCTAAGTGTCCCCCTGCGTTGTATAACTTGTAACTATAGGTGAGAAGTAAAGAAAGTAGAAAAATGTAATAAGTGGTTAAGGGTTTTTGGAAAGGTACACACAACGAATTTTAGTAAAATTCACTGTTTGGGACCATCCCTCTGTTTCTTATTGTCGTACGGGAACTCGCAAAGGTGCGACAAACTACTGACCAATGACTGTTGACAGTTGCAATACGGAACTAGAGGCCTGGCGCTGTAATGAGGACAAGAATGGGTGGAGGTGGGGGTGGGGGGGTGGGGGGGGATGGACAACTTGGCCTCGTAGGAAGGTCACCTTTTTTAATTTTCTTTGGATTTATCTCCAAATTCCTAATGCCTGTTATGGAAAATGTTGTAAATGTTTCTTTTAGCACCATTTACTGGGCTAAACGATTCTGTGTCGTAAGAAAAGCTTACACTTTGCCCTTAGAGTCACAAAAACGTGTAAAGCTTTACAGTAAACAATGCATTAACATCTCATTACATTCCTGTGAATTTGCACAATTTCAGAACTTTGTCGTACTCTGTTACCATCTTGCCGAGACCAATAATCTGGCCACGTGTAACTTCTGATGTATACCATATGGGAAGCAATAGTTGTAGTTTAATGTTAACGATTTTAGTGAGCCATTAGAAATAATCAATACTTCCCTTTCATGCCAATGTGTCAATGGTTTTAATTATGTCCAGCCAGTAGCATGAATACTACTGCCATTGAAGAGGGGTAAAGACAGGGAAAGAAAGGGAAGCTACCAAGGCCTCATTAAATAATCATGATACCTTTACATTTTATTAAATTGGCTTTCTGTACAATCAGACTGATTTTAGCCTACATACTGCATATGTAGATAACAATTGTCAGTTAAGAGAGTAATTGCACCTCCGCTTCTAACAGGACAAGTGAGAAAGTGAAGCGCACATAGGAAGTGATAGTGAAAGCGAGGAAATGCTATATCATCTACACCCTTACCAGGAGTGTATGCCCTTAAGCAGAAGCAAGCGGTGGTATTTAATCTGACAAAACTGATAATGGATACACCAGCTTTAAGATCACGTCTTGTTTGCCACGAGAGGTTAATAACGTTGCCCAGGCAGCTATAAATGCAGTCGTAACATAGACCGTCTGTACCCTGTGAACTTATTGAATAGCACGCCACTTCTTTGCTGGCCTCATGACAGTTATCAATAAGACCTAGGTTACTCGTAAACCAGTGAACTAGGATCTAATTTAAACAAATCAATTATTACTATTTCCTTTAGGAAAGAGAGCAGATAATTAAGATGTGCAACCCTCACATTACCTTCTCTACCCACAATAGTTTATTACTTTCTCTACTAGGTATAGTAAGTAAGGGAAGTAAACCCTCACATTACCTTCTCTACCCACAATAGTTTATTACTTTCTCTACTAGGTATAGTAAGTAAGGGAAGTAAACCCTCACATTACCTTCTCTACCCACAATAGTTTATTACTTTCTCTACTAGGTATAGTAAGTAAGGGAAGTATTGTATTCCACCCAAAAGTTCGATTTAGAAATTTCACCAGAAATATATATTCTGAGGACCCCTCAATCCAAAAAAGCATTTTTGGGAAAGGGTCCGCGCGTGCGCATGTGTGTGTCAGTGACTGTCAGTCTATAACTAAAAAATGAGAAGTCGGTTAAAAACTAAATTTCGTATTTAAGTTTACTATCATCAGGGATGCGACACGAAGTTTTTGAAGAATATTCCTCTGCCCTAAACTACCCTTTACATGGAAAATGTTAAGAATGTTTGATTTTCTCTAAAATGACTAACGATATTGATTAAAATGCCACATGTTTTAGACATTTTATGGCAAATGAAATGTATAATTTGAATTTTCTGCGAATAGTCCATATAGTCCTGTTTACTCTTGATAACTTTTGACCACTGGTTAACTGTAAGAAATAGACCACAGCTTACTATACAAATAATGTAGATCCCGTTAAAGCAGACAATTTATGTCCAAGTGCAATTTTTTGTGGAGTGAACCATTTTGGAAATATTCCTTGTTATTTGTGTGAGTTTTGCAATTCTTATACTTTTCTCAAATGGAAGACCGTTGTTCCCTTTTTTGTCTCTTTGACGTGAAAAGAGTACAGAATTTCAAAGCCTTCAAATAGTGACCAGCTCTTTAGAACATTTGACTATCGCTCAAAGCCTATTGTATTCCGCTTACACCTACAAGAACATTAGCAATAAGTTAATTTCTGCTAATGTTAGAAAATAGAGTCAACATTCAAACGAAAAATATTAAAGAAGCAAGAAACAATAAGTTCTGAATTAATAATTTTCCATTAATAAAACAAAGGACTTAAAAAAATAAATATAAAATATATCCTAACAAGGTAATAAATCAAATGGATACTCTTTCCATCACATCACAAGAGCAACAAAATAGCGGCAGTACTTAAAAAAAAGAACAAAGTATTGAAAAAATCCGATGTGTTATATTCACATGGTTTTCTCTACCTATTCTTCAAAAGTCATCCTCCATTGTCTAGGGCATAGACTGAGAGAACTGACACAATGTGTCATTTCCCCCATCACCGTAATTTTAACCCCGTCCACTCTGCTACACACCGGTTAACTATCAGGCCACGCCCCCACTGTTATCTATCTACCTCAGAGAACCGGTCCGTTCTTCAAATTGTGTCTGTAGTGGTGTCATGTCACATAACAAGGTAAAACGATACTTCAAGGCGGAATGGAAATATTACCTTTGTGTTCCTAGTGAAACTAAAGCTTTGTGTTTGCTATGCTAAAAGAAGGTGTATGTAATGTAAATACAATCACGTAATCAAAAACTAATACATCATGTTTCGCCACTGCACGTCTTGAAACTTAATTCTTTTGTAAATATGTGTGTAACAAACAGAACCGGAAAAGATGGGTGGCCTGCATTTGGTCATTGATTAAGTAGAGAGTGTAAATACTCCATTTCACTCTTGACACCCTTCTTCCCCCTGCCTGGTCTAGGGATGACATGCTAGCCTCTGGTGCCCAAGATCGCTTGTTCAATCCCGACAGAGGGCGAAGGATGTTTTCGGGCGTAAGGATCCTTAGAAGTAAAGCCGCTGTTCCGTGTCGTAGACTTATGGCATATAAAAGAACCTCAAGCCTGATTGTGAGGCCTATGAGCAAAATACTCCATTGTATAGAGAGGAGGCGCTGAGAATCACAGCAGTTAAAGAGCATCTGGGTATAAATAACATTCAGTTTCCATTTTCAGTATTCTTACACAAACTATTTTTACAAAACCTTCTTCTGCTATCTACAATGTCAATTGAGATAAACTTCGGTAGAAATGGCTTTGCATTGTAATTCCCTGTAGGAAATAGGAAAATACAGTAGGCTTAAATGCTGCTCAAATCTTCTTTAGAAAGTTGGTCGCTATGTGATCGCTTTGAACTTCCGTTATCTTTGCATAGCCTGGGCAATAACGACTTCCTGTATGAGAAAAGTATAAATATGTGTAAATTCAAACCCATAAGGAATGTCTCGGATATGGTTAGCTACAGAGAAACATTTGTTCGACATAAATTGCATATTTCAGCTAAGATCAACATTTTTTGTATAGCAAGATTTTGTCTATCTCTTAGGGTTTACAGTTGTGCAAGAAATTCACACTGAAGAGGACTTTGGAGGCTGTTCCCAGAAAATTCAAGATATGCGTACATTTCATTTGTCATAAAAATATCTTAATCATGTGATATTTCAATCAAAATCCTTAGAGTAATTTTTGAGGGTATCAAAGTGTTCGAACATATTTTTATGTAGTGTAGCTTAGAGTGGGAGGATTTTCTTTAAAATCTTCACGTAGGACCCTAGGAAGATAGTGAACTTAAATACCAAGCTCTGTGTTTAACCAAGACACGGACTCATGCGCGCGCGCACACACACACACACACACACACACACACACACACACACACACACACACACAGATACACACGCACGCGCGGACCTTTTTCTAATAATATTTTTTAGTAATCAGGGGACCTCAAAAGGTATATTTCATGTGAAATGCAATATCTTCTCTTCCCACTATGTACTAGGAAATAAAATAAAAACGAATAATGCTTCCAAGTTGAAACTAATAACAAGGAATATATTGGAAATGGCTAGCTCAATTAAAAATGAATTGACATAAACTGTGTGCTTTAACGGGATCTACTCTTACGGCTTATGATTTATGCGAAAGACGTTCAGAATAAAGAGGACTTCAGAGGCTGTTCCCAAGAGTATATCCAAGGAAACACTCAAAATACACATTTCATTGATTAGAAGAATATGTTGAGCATATGGTATTTTAATCAAAATCGTTTGATGCATTGGTAATTTGGGGTTGGAGGATTTTCTTGAAATGTTCGTGTGGCATGCTAGGAAGATGCTGAAGTGGGATACCAGGTATCTAACCGACTTTTTGTTTTTATTCTATGCTGTTCAAAAGCATACGGACACACACAGGTCTTTTTTTTTTTTTTTTTTTTTTTTTTTTTTTTTTTTGATTCAGGGATTTCAAAACGTAAATTATAAGTGAAGTCTTGGTATCGAATTTTCGGGTGCAATGCAACACCTTCTCCACGTACTACTTATGTGGTAAGGAATGAAATAAGACCAATAATAACTGGTATCTGGGAACCATCTGATGTCATTTGAAATGTATTTTGTGTTTTAAATAGATTACATCTTTTGTGAAGTATGTTTTGCCTATACTTTATGATTGAACCGTTGTACGAAGTAATATAAAATTCTGAAGATGACTATTTCTTCAGAATGCAACGCATAACCTTAATTTTTCGTGGAAATATCTTTAATGTATGACAATTTAATCAAAATCGTTGGAGCCACTTTTGAGAAACTAAAGAATTCGAAACCTTTTTGTACCTAAACCTTAGTTTGCTGTGAGAGATTTCCTTTTTTTTTCCCTTTTCTTTTTTTGAAAACTCTGTATAGGATCTTTTAATAGGCACGCGCACGCGCAAACACACACACAGACACACACATACACGTACCTTTTTCTAAATAGGCTTCTTTGGGTTCAGGGAGACTAAGAACATGCATTTCCTGTGAATTCTTTTTGTTTGGAATATAGCACTCCTTCCATTTACTGTATGTACACAGGTATTTTTAGACGTGGCAAATGTCCTTGCTCTGCGCGAGTGACGTCATGCAAATTGATGGTTGGGGTAACGTCTCTGTTTCCTTCCTTAAAATAAACAAGACACTGGTGCTAATGCGAGCGGGCACCGCACTTAATCGCGTACTGTTCCGATGTTATATAGCGTTCCACTCTTAGAAGACAGTATGGAGTTAAATGGGACATCTCTGTCTCTATCTAGCGCATACAAGTTTCTATTAGCCGCGTCCTTTTCTACCCTCGCGCTGTTGCCAGATTCCTAATAGCATGGTATAAATATTCATTTGTTATAAATTTCAGATTTGAACACATTATCCTATGCAGAATTTTTTTCTTTATCAGGTTATACCCTTTTTAGAGTCATTGTACATTTCTATATGACCAAATTTCTTCAGAAAACGTTTTCTTTTTCAATAGAAGTCCGACATTTGCTGTTTCTATACTCATCACGCACTAACTAACAAACTAACTGCTAGAATGCATATATATTTTTTTCTTAGGTAGAGTAAACCATAGTGCTACTACCTGCCCACTTTGAATTCTGTATGTTTACCCAGTTAAGTGTTATAATTTTTAAAATTAAATGTTTTCGGAAAATTTTATATCTGTGCACTGCAAAAGTTACGCAGTGTGAAATTTTTTTGTTATTGAGTTTACATCAGGGAACCAGCGAGAACAAATGTTGAGGAAGGTGGGAGAAAGTTTTTAAAATAAACCAAAAGGCAGTAACCTCTTTCTTTTATCCAGTAAGCCAAACAAAAGGTATTCATCTATTCAGCGTCAGGCCTGACACAGAAGATAGTATAAGGAGCAGCACTAGCATTAGTTCGAAAGAAGCCGTGTGTATAACTGTGAGCTGTTATTGCGTTATTTGTTTAATATTTTTGTAAATATTTGTAGTTATGGAGGGGGAAGCTAGGAAAAGACGATATGTTGGTAAATTAAGAAGTAAGGAACGCCAAATAATTATGAATGTGTTAGATTATTTTTGAAGCAAAATGCGTGTAAGGCAGTAAAAGAAACAGTTAAGGCTATCGGGTGTTCAGAAGCAGTAGTGTCTATGATTAAAAAGGAACTAATGAAAGGACCTCTAAGAACGCCATTGAAAAAGAAAGCAAAAAGGGCGGGACTACACAAAACGCTAGGTTAACGCAATATGATTGAATAGTGCAAGGTGGAGTGCGGCGAATTGTTCATTGTTTACAATTTGCAAATATTCCACCCACGCTGAATATAATTTTGTCGCGGTTCAACAGTGATGAGACCCTACCAAATTTCTCAAGGGCCATTCTGATTTGGGGTTCGAATATGAAAGAAGGGGTAACAAGTGCATATTAATAGAAAGAGACGATATCGATATCATCAGATGGCGACATAAATATCTAAAAGACGTAAAAAGGTTTAGGGATCAGGGGAAATCAGTTGTTTATACAGACGAGTCATTTGTAAATTTAGGTCATACAGTAACAAAGGCATGGAGGGATACCAAAGTTAAAAGTGTCCGTCAAGGAGCAATTGAAGGACCAAATGCAGGACTCTGGTCACCTCGGAGTCGCTCGCGGAGAAAGATTCTCAACTAGTACATGTTGCAACACTGCGCTCCATTTAATGTGTACTGTCTTCTAAGGGTGGAACGCACTTTAGATATACTAACCTTACACCACTATGTCTTATAAATACAAAAGTGAACTCGTCCATAAACCACTGCGCATCTGTCGTGGATTCTAAGAATTCCCCTGTACCAATAGAGAAAGCCCTCCCCCAAAATCTGATGTACCGTCACATGATTTTCCGTATCCATTGCAATTTCACATATGCATATGTGACTTTGTCCAGTTTTTACTCTCACTTTACTTTTTTCGCGACGAAGGCGTAGTGCAATATACAGATCGTAACCTCTTCTTCTGGACGGCTCACTCTCTGACGAATTGTACATAAGACCTCTCTAATCTCTTACACTAGCAGCACACATTCTAAATCACAGCAGTCGCCACAAACTCGCCCGGAAAATAGCACATTTTATCACACCAGAGAGGCACTTTCTAATTCAGTGACTCACCTGCGGAAGTGCGCAGTTATATAGCCAATGGAGTTTTCCACACAACAAAGGATGTTCTGGTACGAGAAGAAGGGCAACTTCCATTAGATTCTGGTTATCTGTCGATAGTGCTCCTGCTGTTTACGCTAGTTGAAAGCGCTACCGTGTCTATTTATCTCTCCGAATGCCCTGCGGCAACATTTCGGTAAGCTGTTAATTCAACATATTCTTGTGGGACTGGGAAAAAGTAGGTCCACAGTAGTTTATACATCTAATATTTGTAGGTATACCCTCTGCTCGAGGATTATAAAAGTGTCAAGTCACTTCCACTAGCAAGTTAGGGGGGGGGGGGGGGTAGATAACATATTTTGCGGTCACAAACGCCGGCTGTCCGCTCCTCAGTTTGTCTTGTGTTCAGTGTCGGACTACTTCAGTGTGAGCTCAGATGGTGGAGCTATTGCCACCTGTTCACAATCCACCACTGGTTGCATGGAGGGGATCGAGCCTCTCCCACCTTCCCCAAAAGGGCGAATACTTGCTTCTCTTTTCAACATGTCTTTCTGTTTCTTTAGGCTCGAGACAAGATAAACCGCACAGGGTATAATATAATAATGAATTCTAGTTTTATATTGGTCTAATCATGAATTGTGCGAGATGTTTTATCTGAGCAATTTGCAAATAACCATGTATATAGCAGGAATGCCATGAACGGAAAGGCCACCGAGATCTCATATGGATTTCTTCCTTAGGGTTCTGACTGTTGTCTACATAATTCAGCTTATTGGGGAGACATGCGAAGAAACTGTACAAATAAACAGCTGTGTAATAGAATGTATTTGAATGTCAAATCTAGATTGCAGTGGTACGTAAATGCTAAAGATCAACATTTTGGATATTCAGAAAAGTGATCTAAGCTTCTGTGTTATTGCATATATGTGTATCAGAACTTCAGTTTTATTAGAGCATAATAACTGTTACTTGTGTCCACCTCTGCGTTTCTTAAACACAATTATTCTGTTCATACTAATTCAAACTACATTTTAATACACTAATGATTTCAAATTACATAATAAGTAATTATTTTCATATTACATGGCAAAACAAAGCTCAAATGATTATAGATGGTATGGAAGAATAAATTCAGTTGATATAATAAGTATCTCTTGTGAAAGAAAGGAAAGATTTGGAAACCTTCAAGCCCTTTCGTGAGATGACACATTCATAATTTGGAAAATTTAATCAATATTTCAAAAAAGATCAACAATATGAAAAAATTATATTGTATCTGGGTACACTTAAATCATTTTGACACGTTTTTCTAAAGTAACGTTTACTCTATTGTGGTTTCTTAATGTACACAATTAGATATAATGAAGGGAACTCCACAGGCTGTACAAAAGAAAGAAAAATAAATCCAAATATGATTTTTTGTTACATTAAAACGTCGTACATGTGATCTTTCAATCAAAATCTTATAAATATTTTTCAGGAAATAAGAGAGCTTGGAAAATTTTCCCTCAACTGGCTTTTCGTTTTCTTTGTCCCCTTCCCACCCTCCTCACACACGCGCGCGCGGGCGGGCACACACACATACATACATACACACACGTGCACACTTTGGGTAATCTTTTGAGGATTTGATGAGATTTCGCCAGAATTCAGTTAAACTTGAAAAAGTCATGGAAATATTTTTAAAAAGCTAGAGTTCCGCGGCATACCGGGATTCTTACTCTGTGTGATTTCAAAACTGTTGTTTCATACTGGCCAAGGTGACTTTCAACTATCGTTTGGCGCAATGGAGAGTTTTTGTTCAAAAATTAGAACTACCACTACTCAACTAACACTTTAAATTTTCCCAGGCTGGCCCGAAGGGATGTTATCTGCATCTTATGAGATTCCTTTTGCTGATAGGATCCCAGTTAAGAGCCAGAATGTCACATAATATTGTCGCGAACACAAGTTGCGACTAGGAGCATAGCTCTAGGGAAATGGGTAGAGTTAAATGCTTGGCTGTGATTAACTATTTATTATACTGCATATGGAATACAAGTACGGCTGACATGGGTCTGGAAGAGACCTTACATATTCCTTAGGTCTTGATGAGGCCTAAGCGGTTATCAGACATAGACAATGTTAAAGTTTTTAGGCTCTTACCTCGAAGATGGTACGTGGACTGTGCAGAGGGTTGACGGACGTGGCCCTCCCGTGGCAGCGCTCTAATTACGTCGAAAGACTCCCCCGGCCTCAGATCTCTATTCCCTTATATAGATTATTGCCACCCACGGGAGATCCCAACATTGTGACGTCCCTTATACCATATAAGGTCGGGCGACGCCCGACGCCTAATTTGAATTGGCCAATCAGGAATAAGAATTCCAATGTTCTAGAATTTCCTGTATGATGTGTCCCGAGCAAAGTGCGTTTCTGCTACCGTGCAGAATCGCACGTACACCATCAGGAACTGATGTCAGGGTAAGTCCCCTGGGGTTTCACCGGAAGTGGTCACCCTCCATATTCCTGTCACACCATCCATCCTGTTATGAAACATTGGCCACGAACGAGAATTTATGTGATTCAGAAAATATATGAGTTAATCTGAACTAAGGGAATATTTTCTCTAAATAAGATTCCGAAGAATAATATGTTTCTATACATCCCTCAACAGTCCACGTGACACATCCCCAATGGCCAAGAAAATTCGCTGGCCTCAGCGAAAAAGAAAAGGTAGGGCCCAAAATAAAAAACACAATAAAATCACTATACAATAAGGATACAGAAAATCGCGCCAGGCGATGTATGAATGCAAAAAGTATTATATAAAAAGAAGCATATATATATATATGGTATATATAATATAGGTAGCACCTGAAACAACAAGGAGAACATGGGAAAACAGGAAGGAATTGTCACTAAAAGAAGGGAGATCGTGAAGAGTAGAGGGAAGAGAACACATGGCGGATGATTAACACCATAAAGTCTAAACACCTGGAGTGCACTTTAATAGCGAAGAAACTGCAAGTCTATAGGTCCCGAACGCATCCACAGTCAACATCATCATGAGAACATGGCCGCATCCGTAAAACAATGATATCCGCCGGCGCATCCGTCCTGGAGTACTGGAATCTCCCCAGGCTTCTCGGTGCAGGCGAACGGAAGCCAAATACGCAGCCAGTGTGCCATCTTGTATGATGCATCAGATAGCCAAAAGTTCCAAAAACAGCAGTGGCCGTGGAGTCCGCGGCACTCCTGTCGGTCTCACTGTAGCAAGTGACACCCAAAACAGCACAAAGTGACGTTCAGTCGAACTCGGAGAACAGGGCGATGTGGTTGTGGCGTGGGCGTGCATCGCTACGGTAGGTGCCTCCAGCAGGTGCTGCCTCGGTCCGCATGAGGGGGGGGGGGGGTAAAGGAATTATCAATCAACATGCCATAGTGAGTAACATAAGGGTAGGAGGAGATAGAGATGGGATCTTCTCGTGACACGAAGTGGGCCAAAGAAGGTGGGATTTGAGGGAGGGGTCTGGTAAAGGAATTATGGTGGGAGGAAAGGGAGAATGAGAAGTCGAAAAGGAATAAAGAAGGAGGGGTGGTGCTATCAAAAAACAATAAAAAAAAAATATACAACTATTAGTACATCTTAGGTATAAGTAGCAGGGATAACATAGTAAACATATAAACAGCTACTGGGAGCCTAATTCTAAGGGCTAAGAAGTGTATACCTAACTAAGCGGAAGAGGGGGGAGTTGAATAAGCTATGGGAGGTGGTATGTAGGTACCGAAAAGGCGGGACTGGAGAGTTACTGTCGGGCAGGGTGCACATTCACATAGGCCTGGCCGACAGGTCTGGGTCGCATATAGGTTAAGTCTAAAGGCTTTGGAGAGGTATAGTCACTGTGTTCCAGGCGAGGAGTCTCATAAAAGTGGACCGGGGAAGACGGAACATCGGGAGCGTCTTCCGAGGGAAGTGGAGGAGTATGTGGGTTAATATCGTCATAAGCATGATGTGATCGGGAAGTTTGTGAGGACGGCGGGTAATTACAGGTGAAGGCAGTGGACCAAGGGGTATGGTGATGCCAACAAATAGGAAACAATCCATTGGTTTTGGCTAACCATATTAAGTAGGCGATTATCAATACATTAAACAAAAATAGAACGCCAATTAATGACGTGATGGTAAGAGTAGAGTAATCTTGTACATGCCATTTCGGGTTATAACACTCATGCAAAGATGTGTACGTTGGATACGCACTAGCATAATATGGGGGTAAAATCGTCGTAGCAAAGGACGACCAAGGCGCCGGAATGATGCGGCGCAATGTAACTGAATTTTTAGGCGCGGTTGGACATCGCCGAGGCGGGGACAGGACGTAATGGTCCGTTGTTACATTACAGTAGCATGGTATTCTAAGCCGGTAAGCGCCAATGTCCGTATTAAGATATATAGTGCGTTGTGAAGTTGGGCAGTGTACCTGAAAAGAAGGTATGTGAGTAAGTATGAATGTGACGTCATCGTAAAGAGACACCATGGATCTGTGATTATCGATACAGGTCATAGGACAGACATGAGATAAATTGGAAACGGAAGTACCATGCAGGATAGCCATGGCACACGCAGTCTGTAAGGCAGCGATGCCATATGCAGGGGTGACCAGGCAGAGACTGGATTTTGAAGTATCGCACTGAGGTAACATTACCCTGAAGTGAGTATCCGTGTATAGAATGGCCAACGCACGTGCCTCCAAATTAATCATACAGGTCTTGTCGTAAAATGCAAAGGGTGTAGGGGTGAAGTATCGTCCTACTGCTGATTGTACGTCGGCCTGAAGGAGTGGAATTTGTAAGCCGACTATCACGTGTCTAGGCGAAAATAAACAGTCAACGATGGGCGCACTGTAATATTTACCAATTGCGTCCTTACCCCACACTAGGCGGAAGCCTGTGTTATTTGCTACAACTTGGTCCAAAGCATTAGATAACAGAGAAGGAGAAATTACTGTGGGGTGTAAATATCGAGAGACACAGGATCGATAGAGATTATCTAAGCGGTTCACCTGAGACATTAATTCAAATAAAGGGGCAGCCCCAGATGATTTGGCCGAAATGGCATCTTGCAGATTAAGCACTCTTTCACAAAAGGAAGTATTAATTATAGTAACAAAGTGGTTGAACAGTTGTGCTTTATGCAATAGGTTGCTCATAGCGTCATTAGACACGTACAGATTTTCAATGTGTTGCTTGTCTGCTAACAGAAATTGTGACCCAAAAATAGAGCCGTCACCCCTAAGGGGGTCGTCGTTCGATTTAAAGAGGGATGGATCAGGTTGATTTAGTGCTTTAAACTTAGCGGATAACCAGTGGCAGAAAGCTGTGGTCGTAGAATTAATATGACAATAGCTAGCAGTTGGTGAATTTAGCCAACATTGCGGGGCAAGAAACAAAAGGGGGGCTGAACTCTCATACAATGTCATATTTGGCAACACATAGAAGTCTGCACCGGCCGTCACTTCAATAAGTGCCGATTCAAAAAGTCGTTCACATGCCTTAGGGGTTGTCAGTATTACTAAAATATACATCGTTATGCGTGCAGCAGTGGCCATCTCCTGCAAGCAAAAAAAAATTATCACCTTGATTATCACTTATGTGTGCGTATCCGGGGCACACAGAAACTTCAGAAATAGCTTATTAGATTTCTATTCACGTGATGGAGTGACCCGCACTTCCATCAGAGATAAAAAAAATCAACAAACAGTCCTCTTAACTGACGTAGGCAGCGCCCAGTCGGGACCTCACGGTATTCCGCTGGATGAAACTATTCGCCTCATATACTGAACATACAATGGTATGCGCTCATTAATCAGATGTGTTCGTAGGATCTTGCGATAAACCTACGAACATCATATTTAACCGTTAACTACCAAAAGGGCCTCACGGCTTCCTCCCGGAGTTAGCGTCTACCTTGATAAAAATCGTTAACCGGTATAATAATATTCTGACAAACCCTAAGTATTCAGAACATATATTGACAATGCTTAACAAAAGTAAGTTACAATTAAAATATTATGCTAAGGCACAAGTATAAACGGCATGGATGTGGCCAGCCGGTGTTTTCCAAGTAACAATAACAGGAAGTGGTAAGATAAGCACTCCTTAAGAGAAGTCCAGTGATGCCATGAAACACAAGTTGTGTTTTAAAGCGAGAGAATTCAATAATAAAGAAGTAATAAACTTATAGATTCTAAGCTTTTAAACTGGTCCTGCTTCTGGTATTGAGTCCATAGGCGTAGGCGGTACCCGTCTAGCGGCAACTGGTGGGGTAGCCAAAATGAACACACTCCCAGTTGATTGATCACCAATCGTGCTGACTTCGGGTCTGCGAACCCCTCGCTGCACTTGTATAATCTGCCAACGCAACTTCAGACTGCGATAAATTACAGCACAAGTAAAAATTAAGAGTAAGATACCAAAAAATAGTGTGAGCCCATCATAGAACGTATTTGAAACCGTTCCTAGGGCCACCACGCCCGGAATGTGGGTAGTAATCAGTAATTTCGGACGACGGAATAATATTACAGCTAACACCATAGTAAGAAATGATGTCCAGATAAAAAGCAAGTATGTGATTGACGATGATCCTAACGTTATATTGTCAATATTACCAAATGACTCAATCTGGGGCACACGAGATAGGTTAAGGTGCGGCACTTCCGTAGACCAATTAGAATTTAGGCACTGCGAGATGTTCGTAAAAGTTAGATGTTCAGCACTACTCCAAGGTGAAATTTTAAGAGAAGCTAATGATGTCCATCCTGCAGGGATAAGATGAAGTGTCTGGGGTTCTAGTTTAGTAAAATCTAAGCAGGGAAAGCGTTTCGGTATGTGTATAACGTGCCCGAGCTTAAGCTCACAGTCACATGGAAGTTTAATTTGTAAGGCCCCTGGGGCGTTCTGAGGTAGTGCTGGAACAATACGTACTGTATTATTACAGATAAATTCAATGGGTTCCAAGGGGTGAGTAATCACATATTCGTCCTTTTCAACTTCAGTGATTAACATTTTATTAGCGGTATGGCATTGAAAGGGGCAAAAATCATTCATTTCAGAGGCAGTCATCCCATGTAGAAGTTTAGTTGCGCACATAGGACTAAAAAGTAGGTCGTCGCTAAAGCGCGGGATGTAGCACAAGCCAGTTTTAAAAGGGTCGCATTGTTGCAAAGCGGCTCCCGTTATGGGTCTGACATTAGAGCCACTTACTGCGACAAATGTATTATCATGTAAAATAGTACAAGTTGAATTACCCCATGCAAAGGGTGTGCTAAGGAACTGGTACAGTTCCCAATGTGAGTTTTTTTGTTTTATGGGGATTTTAATAGTAACTGAGATGTAACTTGGGCTAAATGAGCAGGAAGTTATTTCTAAATCAAAATACCGATGAATTTCAGAAGTATCTATAACCAATTCAAACGTAGTGCTGAGAAGACTTTGTTTTAGTCGCACCAGATCATGTTCAAAAATGTGATAAGGAACAATTGATAATGGGAACAAATGATTTCGACAAATTAACATCGCATCCATTTGTTTGAGAAAAAGAACTGTATGGACAGAGCGTTGCGTGTTTTGTAAGATTTCCCAAAAAGAGAAGACTTGATGATTGGACAGTAGGTCCAACTCATCTTTTGCGGCAGTATAAGAGAGATTAACTTGCCTTACCACGTAATTCAATCGGCCACTAATTTTTTCAAAAGAACGGGCCACTTGTTCTGTGTAATCATTCAGTTGGGTTCTGGTTGTAGCGAACCAAGAGTGGTCCTCGGTAAGAATTCGTTCCATGGAGTTGTAGCGTTCTAACAGTTGTCTATCCGTGGTGGCCAGCGCATTCAATTGGTTAGAAGTTGCTACATCGCAGCAAAAATTGAGTACATCCCCGAGGAAGGCAATACCTCTCTTAGGGCGGGGGTCTTCGATGTTTGTGAAATTGAATAAAGCATCAGACAACTTACGTAATTCGTTATCAAGAGTGCGTCCAATAAAATTAATCTCATCCTCCAGCTGCACTATTATTTGTGGTGCAGGTTGTCTGCCTATTGGGCGTGGAAAAGTTAAATGATTACGATTTACCCTTTCTCGAAGAACCTTAAAAGTCAACGGAATTGATGCTTCATATGCGATGGATTTTGGCAGTTTTTTCATGGCGGCACCTGTTGCAATGCGTATCGGTCGTCGATCTACGTCCTCCGTAGACAAAGCCGGAAGTACGATCATGAACATAAGTTGTGCACGTAGGAAAAACATCTCGAAGATGGTACGTGGACTGTGCAGAGGGTTGACGGACGTGGCCCTCCCGTGGCAGCGCTCTAATTACGTCGAAAGACTCCCCCGGCCTCAGATCTCTATTCCCTTATATAGATTATTGCCACCCACGGGAGATCCCAACATTGTGACGTCCCTTATACCATATAAGGTCGGGCGACGCCCGACGCCTAATTTGAATTGGCCAATCAGGAATAAGAATTCCAATGTTCTAGAATTTCCTGTATGATGTGTCCCGAGCAAAGTGCGTTTCTGCTACCGTGCAGAATCGCACGTACACCATCAGGAACTGATGTCAGGGTAAGTCCCCTGGGGTTTCACCGGAAGTGGTCACCCTCCATATTCCTGTCACACCATCCATCCTGTTATGAAACATTGGCCACGAACGAGAATTTATGTGATTCAGAAAATATATGAGTTAATCTGAACTAAGGGAATATTTTCTCTAAATAAGATTCCGAAGAATAATATGTTTCTATACATCCCTCAACAGTCCACGTGACAATATGCATTAGATCAAATTCAGAAAGAGGAGATCCAGTTAGATCAACGAACTGACTTACAACTTTCGGGCAGGTGTTCTTTGGTTGTTTAGAAGTTGATGGTATAGATCATATAGTTTTCTAAGAATATCTGAAAGTAATGTATTACATGGAATAATTCAAAGCAAGCGCTTGTTTGTGGTTACAGCAATACCAGATTGTGATAGATGCAAAGAAATTGTTTGTTACACGCCCACAACTCTGTCTAATATTGGCGAGGCACCGTTATGTTATATAAGATACATTAGCTTAGATATTATTTGACACAAAATTTTACACTTTCATTGCCCAAGTGGTGCACAGTAATTGTTAATTCAGTTGGGTAAGATTAACCCACTTTTTTCAATTCTTTTACATACAGCGCGAGACAAAAACAAATCATTCTTCAATAGTTTAATTTCCCCTCCATTAGATATTATAAGGTTGCTTTCTAGTCAGTAAATTATTAAAATTTTATACAAGCAAGTAAACAGCGATGGTCTTGTAAGAGCAATTCGCGTTGCATGTTACACTTCGGACAATTCCGTAACTACGAGTACTGAGTGCCGGTGAGTACTAGCCCAACTAAAGCACTGGCGCAATAACTTCCTTAAAAAAGGCCCTCTGAATAATTTCCTTGTTTCCTTTTTCTTTGGAGTTTTCTCTAGCTTTAATAATCTAAGAGCAAAGATCTTCAAAGGAGTCTCCTATTAAATTTGCACCCGCAGATGATACACTTCATTCACAATTTTATAAGATCTGGATGCTGCACGCGTAGTATCAAATGAAAGAGAGAGGAGAGAGAGAGAGAGAGAGAGAGAGAGAGAGAGAGAGAGAGAGGGAGAAATATTTTCCATTAGTAACTTCAGAGGTAAGAAAATGTCCAAGCCTTACACTTGATGCTGTGTGGCGGTCAGTAGGACAAGGTCCAAGATAAGAGTAGTTAATTGTGAAGATATGAGTAATCCCTTGAGACATTTAGTTTTCGAGAAGGCAAGAAGTAGAAACCAGACTCTTCTACAAGCTATAGAAACCAGAGGGCGATATGAAACAAAACTTTTCCAAAAGTTCCTGAAGATTATCTTAGTGCAGGACTTTGGGTTAATGATGTTTAGAAAATGGTGGACGGGCGTCGAGGGACGAGGGAAAGAAGAGGCTGAAGGTTGCAATCAAAGGAATTGCTTTTCTCACTGTAGAAGGAGTAGGAAAAAGCTTTCGCATTTTTTAGCTTGTTCAGGCTTTTAAGAGTTGCATCAGAAGAAATGAAAGCTTATCTTGTACATACATTTACTTTTCCAAGAATAGCACAGTGTCTATTACGAACCATCCACAGAAATAGCTTACAATAGACTAACAGGCGTACTTATTTCCTTATTCTCAACCCATGTTAAAATTTGACGCTGAAGTTGTTCGTAAACCATGGTGAGGCGTGCATCTTGGTGCTATTTTCCACAAATTCCAGTTCAACACATGAAAGGTGGGGTATGCACTAATGGAAATGTGTATGCAGAAAATTTTATGCGGGTAAAGGGCTATTACAGATACTTATATCACCAGTATTCTTTAAAGTATGCATAGATACGAACTTGTTTAATGCAATTATAATAAGCAAACAAACAAACAAACAAACAAACAAAAGTGACCTAAACGAACTGCTTTTTGCTGAGGATCTGGCAAGAATACTACAAGATATAAAGGTCACTTCATACATGATGAGAAAATTAATTGAAAGATATGAAATGTGAGGACATAATATTAATTTTAACAAAACGGGAAGTTTAGTATAATCGACAACAGACACGGATAAAAAGTTAAAGGTTCTAAATGAGTTAATAAAGTATTTCAAAACAATATTAGAAGCAGATGGAACTAGGAGATTAGAAATCGCAAAGAACATTAGGTGGAGGGAGAAAAATGATTGAATGTTGAACGGGATATTATGGAGCAGACACATTTTAAGTAAAACTAAAAAGCTAATTTGTAATAGAATAGGCAATAAGAAAGAGCATTACTGACAACGGAGATAGATTTTTTGGCAGCGGTCTTATTCGAATCTCAAGAAGGGATACAATTATTAGCACAAAAATTCGGGAAATAATGAATGTAAAAAGGAACAAAATTTCTTGAAAGCGATAGAAGAGAGGAGATTAAAATGGTATGCACTTGTGAAAAGAAAGAGGAATGATAGAATAGTAAGAATGGTGCTATATTAAGAAGCTGAAGCAAACAGAGGATGGGGAAGTCTAAGAGAACAATGGATGGATGGGGTCCAGCATCAAGTGGACTAACAGATGCACAAGATGGGTAGTTACGAAGGGAGTTTTGAATGTGTTGTAAGAAAACTGCTGTGTTGTAGAAAATCCCTTAAAAAGAGCTCTCGCATATAAAACACTATAGTGGTTTTGAACTTAGGTATAATTTTGAATTGTAACTTAAATTCAAGAGTTGCTGTGGAACTTTGATTTCTATATTTTGTTTTGTTTCGTAACCATAGTAGCTAAACAAATAAAAGATGGCAATTAGATGAAGAACAAGTATTTCAATAAGTATTTAAATAACGTTAGTCAAGGCATTTTAAAGCACAATAAAAAGCTTAATTATTAAGTTTGTTAACCTGTAATTTACGTCACATGATTATATGGCTTAAGTAAAGCTGCAGTATTATCAAAATGCTAGGTATAATCCAGTTCACAAAATAACTTCTTTCATGACTCACGCTATTGTAATAAATAGTGATTTTTTATTTGGTTATTACAACTATCCTTGTGTTGTTGTTGTTGTTCTTCTTCTTCTTCTTCTTCTTCTTCTTCTTATTATTATTATTATTATTATTATTATTATTATTATTATTATTATTATTATTATTATTATTATTATTGTTATTATTATTATTATTATTATTATTATTATTATTATTATTATTATTATTATTATTATTATTATTATTATTATTATTATTATTATTATTATTATTATTATTATTATTATTATTATTATTATTATTATTATTATTATTATTATTATTATTATTATTATTATTATTATTATTATTATTATTATTAAATGCATGGCTAAATGCATCCTGCTTGTCCTTCAAAGGGCATGAATCAGTAATTTTATTTTTCATTTTAATGGAATATGAGACGGTTCCAAAAGAACGTCTACCTCATGGTGAGGGTCATATGGAGTTCACTTATTACTTCCCATTTTCGCTCACTGCCAGAAGAATGCCTCATAACACCTTTCAAAATCAGAACAAAAACCAAGCGATCAGACAAGTAAATTGCAACTGCACTACAAACTCTTCGGATATATGGCTGGACAAAGTAATTCTCATAGGATCATGGTACTTTTAATAGTAGTTCAAAGTTCTTTCACTAAATTTTTACAGTCCAGGGCTGATTGCGACAAAGTTACATTTAAATGGTATTTTTCTCCTTCCGAATAAGCGGTCTTTAAAGCACGCTAAATCATTTACGCATTTGGTAGAAGAATGTGATTAACATATTGTCAAAATATGTATTTTGTGATTCAAAGAGGCCACTCATGTTGCAGCGTCTAAAGTTTCTCCTTCCATTATTATTATTATTATTATTATTATTATTATTATTATTATTATTATTATTATTATTATTATTATTATTATTATTATTATTATTATTATTATTATTATTATTATTATTATTATTATTATTATTATTATTATTATTATTATTATTATTATTATTATTATTATTATTATTATTATTATTATTATTATTATTATTATTATTATTATTATTATTATTATTATTATTATTATTATTATTATTATTATTATTATTATTATTATTATTATTATTATTATTATTATTATTATTATTATTATTATTATTATTATTATTATTATTATTATTATTATTATTATTATTATTATTATTATTATTATTATTATTATTATTATTATTATTATTATTATTATTATTATTATTATTATCATTATTATAATTATTATCATTATTATCATTATTATCATTATCACTATTATTATTATTATTATTATTATTACTATTATTATTACTATTATTATTATTATTATTATTATTATTATTATTAGTATTATTATTATTATTATTATTATTATTATTATCATTATTATCATTATCATTATCATTATTATTATTATTACTATTATTATTACTATTATTATTATTAGTGTTATTATTATTGTTATTATTATTATAATTATTATTATTATTATTATTATTATTATTATTATTATTATTATTATTATTATTATTATTATTATTATTATTATTATTATTATTATTATTATTATTATTATTATTATTATTATTATTATTATTATTATTATTATTATTTTAAAGGATGTTTTCACTTAGCTCAGAGCCATTGAAATAAAATTCAGGAATGTTATTTAATCAATAAAAACAAAGAAAGAATCTAAAATTAACAACTTCCTAAAACATAATATTTTACTATGTTTAATATTCTTACTCATAATAACACGAATAATAATTAATAATATAATAAGTCAGTATGTAACTAAGATGCAACAAACATCTGGGAACGACAAACTTCCTTATCCGTCGCCTCTAATTTGCACTTCTGCCAGTAGGTGGCAGTTTATGCCGCTTGTTCGTGCATTTCAGAGTTGAAACATTTGAGTGATTTGTATTTGCAGTACAATAACAAGATCTTACGGTTGGAGGTTAGATTACGACGCCTAGGTTAATGTGTGTTGTGTATGTGTGCACGTGTGTCTGTGTATGTATGAACGGAATGATAGGGTGCTGTGGTTATGGCTCAAGGTTGCCATAAGCTAACCTCGGGTTTGAAATAAACGGTTCTAGCGAATTACACTTGCACGATTGGGTTGGACGTTTCTTTTGCACATGGTCAGTAACAAGATGAATACCTTTGTTGGTATTCCGCGACAATTTTGCTATGAAAAACTGTCTTAAAAGGGATACCGGGTGGGTTATAGGCCCTCCAAGTGCATATCGCATAAACCTACTGTATTCCCTGATTCCACTATACATACAAGAAAATAATAATGTAATAACAAATTTATAGAAACGTTTATTTCAATTAACGTGAAATAGAAAATAGAATAAGCATTTTTAAGATTAGTATATGCCAAAGTGAGTAGACAAAGTAATGTAAGTGCACATATACGGTTTTTCTGTATGACACCAACCTGTAATGAACAAGCCGTGTTTTGCATGTCAAGGATGGTTCTATGGAGTGTACGAACATTAATTTGGCTCTGCTAACTTTCTAACCATTTTCCCATTTCCCAGAATTTCGCGCCGTTATTTAATAAGTTTATTTTGAAACCAATTATATATTGTCAACTTGGCAGTTTGGTGTTTTGGTAAACCCGTAATACTGTTGATGCTGTTGTTACTCAAAGTCTGAATAACCTTGATAAGTGCTGTCCTACGTAAATCCTAAGAAATGACAAGAGCATTAGATACTATATAGTACACGCATTAAAGGACGCATTTGAAGACTATATTTTAATCTTAATGCTTGTAATATGATTAAACATTATTTGAGCGATAGGTTCTAGGGTGTTTATTATAATGGACCTTTCTCTCATTTTTTGAATGCGAATTTGGATGTTCCTCAGGTTTCTGTTTTGGATCCCACTTTTTACTTTCACTACTGGAAGTAATGTATTCCACCCAAAAAATCGATGTCAAGATTTCACCGGAAATATATGTTTTGAGACCCCTTGAATAAAAAAAAGCATTTTTAGAGAAAGGTCTGTGTGTGTGTTTATGTGTGTGTCTGTGTGTATCTATGTGTGTGTCTGTGTGTGTCTGTGTGTGTCTATATATATATATATGTTTGAGATATTTTTATGACAAATGAAATGTATATCTTGAATTTTCTGGCTATAGTCCCCTGCAGTCGTATTTGCTCTGGACGACTTTTGCATAACTGGTAAACCATTAGAGATAGACCAAATCATACTGTAGAAAAAATGTAGATCTTGCTAAAATACACAATTTATGTCTAAATAAATTTTCTTGTAAGGTGAAGAACTATTTCGAAGATATTCCTTGTTATGTGTGTGAGTTTCGGAAAACAACTCGTGAAATGGATCATCGTTGTTCATTTTTACTTTCTCTACTGGTAAGTAGCAGTGGCGGTTATTCAGGTGAAGCAGGTGAAGATGTTTTCACCTGAAAATAGCAGTATTCAATTTTTGTTAATGTTGGCATTATTACTTTCATTCTAACAGTTTAGTCCCAAATTTCAACTGCTAGCAGCTGTAGCAGGGTCAGTGACCAACCCTTCTTTTGTTTGGAACTTACAGCCTGGCAGCCAGTAGGGAAAATTGGTGGTAACGCGCCCTCTAATCGGTTACAAGGACAAGTGCAAAAGTCACAGTTACGGAAGAAACTACTGCACTAAACAGCTTGGTTGCCATGGCAACATGACGTCACGAAACGATGAACTACGGGGAAATAACACGGGCATGCACATGTTTCAGGCAAACAAGAAATATTTGCACTTGAGCAGAGGCACAGAACACGGTAGAGGGGATGGTTTCTGTTTTCGCGCGCTTAGAAGATAGTATTCGTTTACCTCGAGGAAGAGCTGGAGGTAAACTTAAAACGTGGTGTTTTAGATAACTGTGAACGGTAGGTATAATTTACGAGTTTGCTAGACTCCAGTACTTTTAATATTTAAATTACGGAATATAACTGTTTTGTTATGAATCCTGTGAACCATATAGTTTGCAATTTGCTAGAAACCCCATTTTCCGGGTGGAAAGATGAGGACAAGAAGGATGTTTTAAACTTTGGGCGGCCCACTGATATCATTGATGCAGCCCTTACAAGAGAGGATAAGAAAATAAGGAAGACTTATTAAATTCAAAAGCTCTTAGCTCGATAACTATTTTCGGTTATGCAGTAGCCGTAGTTTGCAATCGCTATTCTGTTGGCCTTGTTTACTTTTCAGCAACAAAAGTAACGTGTGGGACAAAGAAAGATTCACAGATTTCATTAATATAACCCGTTCCCTTCACAAGCACAATAATTCGGCGGGACATTTAAAAGTAAATTACAACTAAACGCTTTTGAAAAAAAAAATAGAAACACAATGGCTGACGCTCTTCAGGAAAACAGCAGACCTTTCCATGTGCGTTTCAATGGAAACGTGACATTAAATAGGCTTTTCCTGTAGTTGATTATTAAAGCAACATTGTATTTAGGTAAACAAGAGCTTGCATTCTGAGGTCATGATGATTGTGCACTTTCGCTAAGTCGGGGAAATTTCAAGGAGCTTGTGTACTGAAACTCCATTAGAAATTCAAAACCACTATAATAAAATTAAAAGTATGTTCAGCGGTGATTCTAAATCTATACAAAATGAGGTGATTGGATGTATTTTGGAATACTTACAAACCTGAAATTAATGTCTAAGATTTTTTTTTTTCTGTTGAAGTTGAGTGCTCTATCATTGTAAGATACGTGAATACAGAGAGCACATTGGTTGAACGATTTTTCGTATTTCATGATGTGAGTGTTGACAGGTCCACAGAAACATTGTTCCTTTTGCTGCATGGTGTTCTTAAAGAATTTAATTATGAACGTCAATTAGGGTTGCACAATGTTAAGATGGAGCGAGTGTTATGTCAGGACATTTGAATGGACTTCAAAAAAGAATCAAGAACAATGCTCCTCAGGCAGTTTTTGTACATTGTTTGGATCACCATTTAAATTTGATTTTAAAACAAAACTGTATATATTTGCATCCGCCATGTTTATTTCTCTCACTTATTACGCGAACTGTCATATGTATTGGACCAAAATGAATCATAGTGTGACAGACAGTTTCTTTTGTGTATAGCTCCATTGTATACTAAAAGCTTGGTAAAAAATGTTGGACCGTGGTACACCGGCTTTGCATTGTATTTTCAGCATGCTTAAGTGAACTTCTTCACCTATTTTGTAAGGCACGAGCCGCCACCGGTAAGTAGGGGAAGTATTGTACTCCACCCAAAAATTCGATACCGAGATTTCACCGGAAACATATGTTTGAGACCCCCTGAATAAAAAAAAAAAAAAAGCATTTTTAGAGAAAGGTCCGTGTGTGTGTCTGTGAGTCAGTCTGTGTGTCAATCTGTGGACAGCATAACTCAAAAACGAAAATTCGGTTAAAAACGAAAGTTGGTATTTAAGTTTAATGTCTTTCAAGGATGCGACACGAAGATTTTGAAGAAAATAGCCCTACCCTAAACTACCCTTTACGTGAATCATTTTTCGAAAATTTTCATTTTCTTGAAAATGGCTCTAACGATTTTGATTAAAATGTCATATGTTTAAGATATTTTTATGACAAATGAAATGTATATCTTGAATTTTCTGGCTATAGCCCCTGTAGTCGTATTTATTCTGGACGATTTTGCATAACTGGTAAACCGTTAGAGATAGACCAAACCATACTATACAAAAAATGTAGATCTTGCTAAAATACACAATTTATGTCGCAATCAATTTTCTTGTAGGGTGAACCATTTCGGATATATTCTTTGTGTGTGTGAGTTTCGGAAAACTTATAACATTCGTGAAATGGATCATCGTTGTTCATTTTTTTATATGTTAAGTGTGCCGAGACAACAGAATCTCAAAGCTTTAAAACATTTGACTATCACAGAAAGCGCACTGTATTCTAACATTCCCTTTGCACCTACAAGGAAATAAGCAATGCGATAATTTGTACAAAAGTTTATCTTAACTAACACGAAGAAGATATAGGAATAAGAGTTTGTAAGAATGGTTAGTACGAGAGTAGAGAAAGTCATGTGAGTGCAACACATAAGATTTTTATTATCTATATTAATGATTTACCTTCGAGTACTAATAAGTATGTACTTTACCTTGTTGATGATGGTGGCATTTTGATTTCTACTGATCATTGTTAGGGTTCAAATAAAATATTATTTCAGTAAGACACCCTCTTCAAGACTGGGTGTTCTGCAAATAAGGTATGCAGGTATTAATCACAGTAAGGTCAGTGACTTCAAATTTTACTATGCAACAAAAAGGGACGACTAATTTGGAGTATTATCACTGAGCAAAGTTTAGAATGGGAAGTTCATATGAATTCAACAAAACTGGCTAGAGACATGTGGGTAGGCAGGCAGGCAGGCTTGCGCGCTTGCGGGCGGGCGGGCGTGCGGGCGTGCGGGCGTGCGGACAGAAGGGTGGGGGGCCGACGGGTGGGCGGGGGACGGACGGACGACGAATAGACCGACAGACAGATCGATAGTAGGCCGCCAGGTAGGTAAGTTGGTTGCTATGTCGGTCGGCAGGTGGGTTTGTCGATGGGTAGGTGGGTCGGTATGTGGATGGGAAAGTAGGTAGGTGGATGGGTAGGTAGATGGATGAGTAGATTGGTAGGTAGGTAGGTAGGTAGGTAGGTAAAGGATAATTATTTACAATGGAGTAGGTACGCAAATGTTCTCTCCTTGAATCCTAAAACGATGGACTTAGATGTGAAGTTGTATTCACCTGAATTTACGTTTCTGTTATATTGTTCACACACACACACACACACACACACACACACACACACACACACACACACACACACATCTACACTTTTTCTATTTATTAAGGAACTTGGGTATAGGAGAGGGTATCTGAGATAAATTTTAAATTATTTTATTGTTTAACGACGGTGTCAATTGCCAGGATCACATCAGCGTCACCTGTGTGCCGGAATTTCGTCCCGTAGGAGCTCTTTTACATGCCAGTAAATCTACTGACTTGGAGCTGTCGTTTTTAAGCACACTTAAAAACCATCGCTCTGGTGCGGATTTGAACCCGCGACCTTGGGGTCAGTAACCAATTGAACCACCCACACCGACTATGTGAGGTAAAGGTCCTGCACAATGCATACTGGGAGCCCACTCATGGGGTTGCAGATTTTGGCTCATGTATACTGTATAGGATCGGTGCCCACTCAGCATTTGAAGAATTACGATAGCTAGCTGTCTGTAGGCAAACAGAACTAACATTCCAGAGGGGAGGGGGAATATGGTGTTCACCAATATCTACCCCTATCGGTTGGATGATCGCACAGTTCTCCCGTGCACATATGAGTCGGAATGGTAGGCCATGGGGTGTCAGGGCTCACAGGTCACAGACTACTATGTGCGGTGAAATCTCACACCCAGGATAAATACTTACTTTAACTAGCACCAAAAACGGTAGAGAAAGAGAAATTTGCATAATTGTCCGCGAAACATTAGCCATTAATCTCTCTGGTACTCTGACTCGTTGTAAATGACCCCAAAAGCACTAATGTAATTTCTACATTACACTTACATGCATGTATACTTTGCAATTTCATCGCTATACTATGTCGCTTCGGATATTAGCAGAAATGGGGAGCACGAACTTGCGTGGCACTGTGTTGCAGAGAACATCAATATTACCCATTTATGCCACGTCAAGGGAGATAACAAAACACTGAATGGCTACCGCTAAAATATTAAATTAATGAACTCGCTCGCAAACAAAAACACATCGCAGCATTTATCGTAGCACAAATATGACAGGTAGGAAGCGTGTCCACTCTACAACTTTTGTTTGTTATTATTTGTTTTCCTTATGCATATGCTGTAAAGATAGAAATCTAATTAATATTGTTCCCAACTGTTTGCGAAACAAAAAGTAAACGGTTTTATTTTCTGTCTCATGTAGGTATTTTTATATCTGTCTGACGATATTAATTTCACTTGCCTTGGTAATTAATCATTATCGATTAAATATGATAACGTTTTTATTGCAAATATTCACGCTTAAATAAACAGCAAAGGGTTCTGATATTGAGGAATAAGTACGTTAGTGGTTTTGTGGTCCGCGTGACTGACTACCAACACATACGAATGTACAGAGGCGGAACTTCCCACACGTCAGTTGGAAGATGTTTACGCCCATTGTAATCGATTTATGGAAGAACTAGCTGGCTGCCCAATGGTGCACGGATAGCGTTTTAAACTCGAATGACAAATTAATTTAATTTATCACCTGTGTTAATTTATTACATTATTGCAAATGATCTATCAGATTTGTATAGTTGTTTCCTTTACTCCTCATAATTGTAATTTCGTACAGACGCGTGTATTCTTAGTAACGGATGAAAAAATCCCCCAATATCTACACAAAAGGACGTGAAACAACATCGGAGCGTTTGATTTCCCTAATCTCCCTCGACAGTCTTTCCAAGTTCTGGAAATCTTGCATAGCTATAAGTAGGTACTCTCTGGTTGAGGTACAACCATGTTTCGGAGTAGTCGAGTAACCTGTAGATGAAATTTTAAACCTTTGTACCTTCTCTTTGGTTCCGTGGTTATCTAATAACTAAGCTTTCACATAATACAGAAACCCTTAACACATAGAGAAAAAGCTGGTATTAAGGGACGGGATTGGGAAATGGGAGATTTCAATTTTTCTGAACTTACTGTCTCCATCTCATCGACCAATAAAAATGCATCGGGTAGAGGAGGCACATTCTTTTATATACAGGAATAAAGATGAAATCCAGAAGTTCTTTGAAAATCTTAGACGTGTGAGCGTGCGAAAATCGCCGTGCAACTACGCAGCAAATTTGGTAGCGAGCTGAAAGAGCTTCAAGTGCCGAAAACACGTAATCACATCATGGATAAGAAACCAAAAATGGTCTTTCAAGTATACAATGTCGACTAACTTCGTGCAAGGAACGAGCTGTAAAAACATATTCACGGGCAGTATTCCAACTTTAACAAGTGTTTATGTATGTAAACGAGGTATAAGTGTGAAAAGTGCCCCAAATAAGCAGGTGTGCAACCTTTTCGAACCAAATTGAAGGATATACTGCTTCGTCCCGCAACCACTCCCTACATCAGCGATTCCCTTTACCGGGGAATGAGATCTCAGCTCGTATAGATTTCCAGAAAACCACAGCTAGTTGGACCAGGAGAAATGAAGGGCCACAGCAGCATCGAACCCGGGACTTCAGAGCCGACTTTCATGTAGGAAGTAGTCCCACTGATGAAGTAACCCCGTGGATATGACGCCCAACGTGATCTGCGTCAGATTCACATTCCGACAAGAAACTTCGGATACAGATGACACTGATATCTCCATCTCTTCAGGTGAATCTGTTTTAGTAACACCACCTAATGATCACAAACCCGAAGAACAGAATCCTGAATGCATTTTTTGTGATGAGTTCAGGAATTCGAGATCTGGGGAACTCTAGTTCAAGTGTGAGAATTGCGGCAGATGGGCAAACCTACACTGTGCTACTTGTGAGAATAACAGTTTCATTTGTGCTTAAAATTGTTTTGCTCTTTAGAAGTTCTTGTAAGTCTAAGAATTTTTCAATTCCATTTAAAAGACTGAGAAAGCAATTTTAATTGCCTTATTTGTTGGACAAATAGTATTTTTACTTTCTCTACTACGTATAGTAGAGGAAGTATTGTATTCCACCCAAAAATTCGATGTGGAGATTTCACCAGAAATATATGTTATTAAGCCCCCTGAATCCAAAAAAAGTATTTTTAGAAAAAGGTCCGTGTGTGTGTGTGTGTGTGTGTGTGTGTGTGTGTGTCTGTGTCAGTCTGTGTGTCTCTCAGTCTGTGGACAGCATAACTCAAAAAACGTAAAGTTCGTTAAAAACCAAAGTTGGTATTTAAGTTTAATGCCTTTCAAGGATGCGACACGAAGATTTTGAAGAAAATTGCTCCACCCTAAGCTACTCTGTACATGGACATTTTTTTTGAAAATTTTGATTTTCTTGAAAATGACTAATGATTTTGATTAAAATGACGTATGTTTAACATATTTTTATGACAAATGAAATTTATATTTTGATTTTTTTTCTTGCTGTAGTCCATGCAGTCCTGTTTACTCTGGGTGACTTTTGAATAACTCGTAACCCGTAAGAAATAGACAAAATCTTACTCTACAAAAAATGTAGATCTCGCCAAAACACACAATTTATAAGAGGTTGAAAAATTCAATGCCATAGCCGGGATTTTATGTCTAAATAATTGTTTTGTAGAGTGAAGCATTTCGGAGATATTCCTTGTTATTTGCGTCAGTTTCGGAAAACTTAAAACTTTCGTGAAATGCAACATCGTTGTTCAATTTTTTTTTATATGTTAAGCGTGCAAAGAGAACGGAATCTCAAAGCTTTAAAACATTTGACTATCGCTCAAAGCCTACGGTATTCTAAATATTCCCCTTGCACCTACAAGGAAGTAAGCAATAAGATTTCTGAAAATGTTTATCTCAACTATCACGAAGAAGATACAGGAATAAGAGTTTGTAAGAATGGTTAGTACAAGAGTAGAGAAAATCATGTGAGTGCAGCACATCAGATTTTTAATGTTAGCATTTCCCTATCCTTATACAATAATTGTTATTTAGCATACCCTTTTAAGAAGTTTCTTGCACGATTAATAGGAAGGAAGCAAAAGAAAACTTTCTTGCATGCAGGTTATTAAAATATGTTGTCATTGTAATCGCATGCATATTGTAGCATTATACACATATTTGGTTCTGTTTTGTTTTGTGCCTTAATTGCTAAATACCGACCATCTACATAATATAGTGACTTAAATGAAATATTCACAACGTTTGTCTTATTTTACATGCATATTCTGTGGAGAACAAGCATTTTCTACTCCATGGCATTCTCCATTAAAAGGCAAGGGCGTCTTCCAAACATGTTATGTTATAACCTCAATGTGTTCCTACATAAGTACAAAGGCTAAGTAAATCGATAAAATCGTAGTAACATCTTCGAATGGTTTGTAAATCCGGCTTTTTGGAACTGGGATCACCTAAGATGTGCTGCCGTAAATTAGACTCATCAAAAAGGGCAGACACGGCGTGAAAACTTGATGTGGTTAGAACAATTTTTAGAATTTTCCGCTTCTGCTAAGTGTTAAAATTCATTGATCGTTATTCAACGTAGATCGGTAATAATTATTAGCTACATACAAAAGGATTGGCGGAGCATGCACAGTTTCTGGTGTTTGGGTTTGAGCTATCATTGCGGCAGTATCTTCTATTAGTTCTAATGGGAAATGTTTGTTGTAAACCTCCATTGTGTTCACTATTTACCTGCATATGGACATAAGTATTCGTATAACTACCAATAAAAAGGAAAACGTTTTATTTTTAACGTTTTTACACTTAAAACCGCAAACATTTGAGACACATATTAACTTCAAACATTTTATTAGCGTACTTATACTGGGTGTCCCAAAAAACACCGACAACGCTTAGTATGTTGTGTGGGATGACAAACTGATTGGTTTTCAAACAGGAACCCCTGTCCTGAAATGTAGGGTTTGGACGCTGGAAAGCGTCAAAGTTTGAGATCGAACGGTTGTGACAATTTGTTAACATTCACATTGGTATCTTCATACGGAAGTTATGCAGCAGCCCTTTAGCCATCCGTGTACTGAGATGAATGACATGAACATAATAGCATCCTGCGCATTCGCTAACTTCCTACATTGAGTCCTTGGTGCGCATCCCACTGCGCTATTTGAGTAGTTTTCTAGTACAGTAACATTTTTAACAGCAGTGCGACACGTACACAGCTGCTGAAATGGCCGACTTGAGCTCTAGCACACTTTGATTTAAATGTGAGGAATCACCTCAATGTCGCATATTCAAGTTGATGGTGGACCAGTTCCATGCCCAGCACGGTCGCCAGATCTGACACCTCTCGAGTATTGTCTGTGGATTTGTATGGCACTCCTGTAACGTCAGTAGAGGACCTTATGGCTTCAGTTGAAAATCTTCAAAGACAGCCGCACGTATTGAGTCATGTGCATGGGGCTCACCACCGCCGATATAGGGTCTGCAATGACGTGAGAAGTACACAGGTGGAAGCCCGTTTCCAATGCAATCAGCTTGGTGTTGGGTTTATTGACGAAATGCTAACGCACACCCATCTCACAGGGGCCCTAATGAACAAGTTGTCGACGGGCCCTTAAACCCAACACACTCACTCACTCCCCCCATCTCACACTTTGATGCGATACAGCGTCCAAACTGTGCATTTCCGGACAGGGGTTCCTATTTGAAAACCGATCAGTTTGTCGTCCCGCACAACATACTAAGCGCTTTCGGTATTTTTTGGAACATCTGTATATTGGCATTACATTTAGTGTTTTACAAAATATAAACAAATATTTTTTTTCCTCAAAGGTTGCATTGCATGCGAGACATAAATATTCATACAACGATGGTAAAAACAGAAAAAGTGGTTATCTGATAACCCATAACGTGTCCGTCACCTATAACTGCAGTGCTGCATGGTATCATGTTTTCGGAGTGACTGGTGAGCCACTGAAGGTCAAAATGGGTCGCAAAGGAAAGAAAACATCTTTAGAACTAAGGGAGATGATTGATTATATAAACAGAAAAATAGCCTATTCTGAAGTATCTCACACCATCGGAAGAAATAGTTCGACAGTGCAGAGTGTTATTAAACATTTTAAAGAAACCCATATGCTAATAAATGAAGAGAAAGTGGGCCGCCCACAGAAACTGAATTCTAGCGAATAAAGGTGTTTGATGAAAAGGGTAAAGGAAAACTCCAAATAGCCTTTTCTGAAATTACTCCATATGTAAAAGAATAGCATGGGAACCACGTACGACTCACCAATCGTACTGGGTTTCATTCCAGGGTACGCAGAAAGAAGCCATCAGCAGGAAAAATCAAAAGAGCAGGCTAGTGTTTACAAATGAACGCATGGACAACGCGTTCTGGGAAAGCATTTTATTTTCAGACGAAAATATTTCATGATGATGGCAAAATGCGAACGTGGAGAAAGCTAAATACAGCATTCCATACTCACAATTTGCAAGCAAAAGTTAAACATGAAGCTGTGTTGTGGTCAGGGGATGCATGGCTACTTCCGCTGTAGGGAAACTAGTATTCATTGACGGAAATATGGAAGATATGGTTGGTTACATAGACTCATTTGAAGAAGAGCGCCGAGAAGTTGAATTTAAGTGACAATTACCACAATGACCCTAAACATACTGCAGAGATTCTCCATTTGTGGTTGCTATCACACATTAAAAGCACATGCACAATCTCCAATTGAGCACACGTGGAGAGAGCATATCCAGGAAATCATAACTAAAATAGCTACTTGTGATAGAATGCCATAAGTGGTGCAGAAACAACTAGAAAACTTGTCCACTCAATGCCCAAACAGCTGAGAGAAGTAGTTACTTTGTGGAAGAGGCTGGTGTACAAAATAGTAAGAAGGTTTCTCTTTTAATTATCTCTTTGTATGTCGTACATATACACAATGTTATGTTCCTGTATGAATACTTATGTCCTCCTTACAACTCAACCTATGAAGCAAAGATCTTATACATTTATATAGAACAAAGTAAATGTAATTCTATTATATGTGTACTTAAATAATACGTGTGAAGTTCATATTGTGAACTTTATTCTAAGCGTTGTGACCGGGAAACATTCAAAATAAAATATTTTAGTTTATATATGCAACTGTATATCCATGTGTGTATACTGTGGTTAACTCGTGAATTAGCCATTACATTTCTTTTTTAGAAGGTTGAAATCCTCATCTTTTAGACAATTTTTGGCAGGCAGGCAGTAAAACAGGCCTCGATGATGAAGATTGTGAGGAAGAACTGATGCCACTATTAGACATCATTGGAAACACAATAACAACACAACTGCACTACACACGAACGAATTATAAGAAGAACTCGATACAGTGTATGTATTGTAAACAAAAACAGCATAAAGCAAAGCAAAGCTTAAAAAGCAACTTAATTTGACTGGATTCGCAGACAATCTGCACTATAAAACCGATGCAACTCTCATCTGGCACACACAAACATAAATCAGTGTAATTAACTCGCTAAACCTTGGAGCAAGAACTGGAGAAACGCCTAACTGATTCCAGAGCCTCCTACATTTTCCTATGTAGGTATACTAATGATGTAGCGGGTTTTAAATGTCCAACATTTCTTGAAATTTTGCCTGGGTAGGTACCTCCCAATCTTCGCGAGATTGTTACCCTTACTTATTACTTTCTCTACTATGCAAGTAGAGGAAGTATTGCATTCGACCAAAAATTTCGGTGTCGAGATTTCACCGGAAATATGTTTTGAGGCCCCTGAAATCAAAAGAAAAAAAAAAAAAAAAAAAAAAAAGCATTTTTAGAAAAATGTCCTTCTGTACGCGCGCGCGTGTTTGTCTGTCTGTGTGTCTGTCTATCTGCCTGTGTGTGTCTGTCTGTCTGTGAACAGCACCACTCAAAAACGAAAAATCGGTTAAAACCCAAGGTTAGTATATAAGTTTAATATCTTTTTAGGATGCGACACGAAGATTTTGAAGAAAATTCCTGCACCCTAAACTAACCTTTACATGGAAAACTATTCAAAATTTTTGATTTTCCCAAAAATAGCTCTAAAAATTTGGTTTTAATGCTCTAGTTTAAGGTATTTTTATGGCAAATGAAATATATATTTTGAATTTTCTGGCTAATAGCCTATGTAGTTCTGTTCACTCTTGATTACTTTTTCATAACTGGTAAACCGTGAGAGGTAGACCAGATCTTACTACACAAAAAATGTAAATCTCGTTAAAATACATAATTTATGTCCGAATGCATTTTCTTTCCTTTTTGTGGAGTGAACCATTTCGGAGATATTCTTCGTTATTTGTGTGAATTTTGCAATACCTATTTAAGCTTCTCTCAAATGCAAGGTGGTTATTCACTTTTCTTTTTCTTGGCCGTGCAAAAGGAACGGAATTTCAAAGTCTTCATATAGTGACCAGCTGTAAAAGATTTGGCTATTGCTCAAAGCCTACTGTATTCCCACATTCCCTTTGCACTTACAAATAATTTGTGAAGATGTTTATCTCGACTAAAATGAAGATGCTGAAGGATTAAAGTTTGTAAACACAGTTAGTACAAGAGTAGAGAAACTCGTGTGAGTGTAACAGAACAGTGTTTTTTTTTTTTTCCCCTTTTTCCCTTTTAGGGAATGATGCAACATGTCTTTTGAATAATATAGTTATGTGCTAGGCTATTTCCATTTATAGGGGACTGTGCATGCCCCACCGTGTTTGACTTACTTATCTGACCTGCTCACATGAAAACAGGGTACAGAACAACAGAAAGATTTACGATGACTTTTTATGATACGTAGAGGGATATAGATTAGGGACAGTGAAGTGTACGGGATACGCTTAAGGTTTCAAGCTGAATTGAGAGTCATACCCTCTCATATATTCTATGTCTTATGTCCACAAGATACATATCAGGTATATACTCTAATCTATCGTCACTGTAATAATCTTGCATTTAAAACGTGAAAATCCACGCTGCATTAAATTGGAAATTCTCAGACTATTCGTGGCGTTCCTCCTAAACAGTTGAGAAAACTCCTTTTAGATATTTTGATAGGCTTCGGTACACAGACGGTTCAGAAAACGTCACACACACACACGCACACACACAAACACACACATACACACAAACACGCACATACACCCACACACACAAACACACACATACACACACAAACACACACATACACATACACATACACACACAAACACACACATACACACATACACAAACACACACAAACACACACATACACAAACACACATACACACAAACACACACATACACAAGCACACACAAACACACACACATACACAAACACACACAAAGTCCAGTAACGGTTCCACTCAATTGCCTTTTCCTTTCCTACTGATTTAATTCATTGTATAATCCTATGCGTAATAATAATAATAATAATAATAATAATAATAATAATAATAATAATAATAATAATAATAATAATAATAATAATAATAATAATAATAATAATAATAATAATAATAATAATTTTAATAATAATAATAATTTTAATAATAATAATAATAATAATAATAATAATAATAATAATAATAATAATAATAATAATAATAATAATAATAATAATAATAATAATAATAATAATAATAATAATAATAATAATAATAATAATAATAATAATAATAATAATAATAATAATAATAATAATAATAATAATAATAATAATAATAATAATAATAATAATAATAATAATAATAATAATAATAATAATAATAATAATAATAATAATAATAATAATAATAATAATAATAATAATAATAATAATAATAATAATAATAATAATAATAATAATAATAAGAAGAAGAAGAAGAAGAAGAAGAAGAAGAAGAAGAAGAACAATCATGATAATAATGATTACAATAATGATAAGAATAATAATAGTAATAATAAAAGTAAAAGTAACTTTAAAACGTGGGCTATAGCTTGTCCAGTGTGCTTTGTCATGTTTCAGCAACAGATGGCAGTACAAGGTTTTAGTTGTATTGAGTTTAGAAAACGAAATAACAATAAAACATGTAGAACAAATGTCAGTAAAATGATACACTTTTTATTTTAATTTTAAATTTCCAAACGAGTGGTAGTCTTGTCTATGCGAAATTAGCAGCATTTTTCAAAATTATTACTTAATGCATCTATGTATCAGGTCCTTAAAGTGTTTATATTAAGTTGAAGTAGGGAAGCAGTGTCTTCCCTGTAGATGGGAGCTCGAGTCTCCTCGGGTTCGTCGCAGGACACACACGGAGATGGGAAGAAAGAATCGTCGCCGATCATCGCCGACTACGCAGGGTAAGGGAGCCACATCGGCTTCCGAACCACGAAATGACATAAGAACCAGCGCAGCCGCCGAAATTACGGACGAAGCCGCACCTAGCGCCAGTACCACTACGCCGCAGCCAGCTGAAGTTACGGCCGGAGCCGCACCAAGCGCTAGCACCTCTTGCACTACTACACCACAGCCAGACAGCCGGACACTCGAGCGGCCACTGCCGACTAGGCAGGTCAGCTCCCATGGAGAGGCAGTGCGAGTGCCACTCGAAGAATTGCCGACTCCGCCACCGCCGACTACCCGCCCGCTCCCGGTCACCGCACCGCCGCCTGCACACACTGGTCCCTTTTCAGGGGCCAGCCTCATCATCAGGGGAGTTCCACGGGACATCCCTGAGAGGCATGTTCTACATGCAGCGCGAGAACAATGGCCCTCAGCAATGAGAGCTTCTCGCATCATCACCTCTCAGGGACCATCAAGCCTCCTACGCATAATCTTCGCCGACACCACCGACTGCGCGGCCGCCTTAAGGATGGGCTTGTCCCTCCTTGGAAGGCATCTCCACGCCGAGCCTGGACGAACATCTAGACACGTGCCCTGTCGTCGCTGCTGCCGCTTCGGGCATGACGCCACCTCCTGCTACGCTGCCCCACGGTGCCATTACTGTGGGGCCTTCTGCCTCACCCAGGACTGTACTTACCACGACCTTCGCCGACGTCGACGGTACTGCGCCACCTGTAACGGCTTCGGCCACTTTACAGGTCAGGCGCAGTGCCCATTCTACCCACGAGCCTGGACCACTCAACCACCACCAGCCACCGCAGCTTCACAGCCACACCGCCGGCCCACACAACCACCACCAGCCACCGCAGCTTCACAACCACACCGCCGACCAGCCCCTAACAACACAGCAACACCACCATCGCAGCAGACCACATCCACAAACGCCACTGACACCACAACACCAACCCATATGGAACTTCGCAGCGATGAAGCCCAGCAACTCCTCTCTCTGGTCACCGGTCTTGACGACCGTCTACACAGAATAGAGGATGCTTGCAAACAGCTAACCACGGCAGTCACTAAACTAGCATCGGCAGCTACAACCCTGCCGACACCTATCAACAGCGAAACGCCAGAACTCACCCCTGTAATGGAAGAGGTTAGAGATACCGCCGCAGAGAGCATTCCTGCACTTACGAAGGCAATAGCAACATTGAACCTGAATGTCAACAAGCAGAGACGGGTCAACCGCCAGCGCTATGCTGCGATAGCCCGCCAGCTTACGCATCACACCACAGGTTTCAACGCCGCAGCTCGGCTACTTCACCAACTCCGTGCAGCCATCATAGAGCTCGACAACGCTGATAATATTGAATCAATACAGCGCAAGCTGTCGTGGATCGAAGATAACATAGAGGACACAACAAAAGAAACCACATTCATCAAGCACAAACTCATCCAGATCCATGGGTTTATCACGCTACCAAGATCCCCCATAGCTCCCCCAATGACAACGCAACAAAGTCGCAGGTCTGTGCCAGGGCATCCGTCATGGCATTAGACCTGCCTTCATTCACCACCCATTCCACCATGTACTCACAATCATCCGGTTTGCTTCAAGCGGTACCGGACACCACATCACCCCTCGATGAAACAAATAAACAGAGTCACCACAGTAAAAAAAATTTTAGTAAAATTAAAAAAAAAATCCCTGTAGTCACGGCGCCACATTCCATGATTGGAGCTCTTAGCGTCTACACCTCGATTCTGCGGGACCATTGGGAGCTTGGAGTGCTTGGAGTGCTTGGATCCTCTCTTCAGGGGAATAAGCGGGAGAACGACCGCGGCGACGTGGTGGTGGAGCAAAAAAAAAAAAAAAAAAAAAAAAAACTACGCACCTACTCAGGTGAAAGCACAGTTTCGCGGCACGCTGCAAGACGTTTGACAGCAAACGGTAGCGTGTCGCACCAGTCATCACTTGCGCTTCTTCGACATCGATCCTGCTCCCGGAGGGGTGCGTGCTGGTACATAGCGGAACCAGGTAACTATACCCCTTCCTTTCATCACCATTCCCGACTCAGACAAACTGACTGACGGACCACGTGACTACGGGCTTGCAAGGCTGCAGCCAAAGGTGAGGACCCCTGGTCCAACACCTCAAGCCGTAATGGCTTGCCCAGGCGCCTCCTCCTCTAAGGAGGGGGTCCGGTCCTCTGCAAGCAGCCGGAGGGCAACCGTGCTGACCGACGGACCAACTACATCATCGTCATGCATCTCTGTCCCCGAGGCGGTACCACCTGCGCGTAAAAAGCGCAAGTGTTCTGCCCCGCGACAGGTCATAGATAGTGAGTCACCACCACTGGTTTCCTATCATCCTTTCTCTCCCTCTGACTCAGAGGCAGATATGGAAACTGACACCGAGGGCTTCACTGAGGTGAAGGGACGCCGGAGCAGGCGTAACTCCACGGGCTCTCAGCAGCAAGAACCACAGGATACTACCCAACCCCCAACCAAAGGGGGGGGGGGAGAAAATACCGCCAATAGTAGCGGATGCTTTCAAGGAGCATACAAAAATCATGCGGCTCCTAGCTTCGCGCCTGAAAAGACGCTTTGAGGCAATAAGGAGGCCACGGAAAGTTAACATCAAGACCTCCTCCCTTGAGGATTTTGAGGCAGCCAAGGCTGTACTTCGGGAATTAAAAATCCCGTTTTACAGTTATTCGCCCACACGTCCTTACGTGGAAAGGCGAATAATCAGAGGCCTTGCCTCCGACTGCTCTACCGAGGAAGTCAGGCTGGCACTCCTCGAAGAACATGACATTACAGCAACAGTGGCCCAGTTGAAGAAGACTATCGTCTCCGACAGTGGACCTGAAAAGGTGCCCATGCCACTGTTTCTGGTCGTGGTGGACAAAGTGCGCGACCAACAAGTTCAGTCCATTGACACTGTGCGTCACCTAATCTACACTGCCGTAAAGGTGGAACGCTTTTACGGCAAGGAGGGTCCCGTGCAGTGTCGCAATTGCCTGGGATTTCACCATTCCAGCATGGCATGTGAGCGCCCGCTTGCATGTCTGCGATGTGGTGGAACCCACAGAGTGCAGGACTGCCCTAAGCCGGATACGGACAGGGAATGTGTCAACTGCAAAGGCGCGCACTGCAGTGTCTACAAAGGATGCGCGACGCGTCTGAAAATCATAGATAGCCGTCGCAAGGGACGTGCGGAAGCGGCAGACGTCCGCCCCGGCGTTTCCTTCTCTCACGCCCTTAATAGGGCAGAAAAGACACTGGCCCAGGCAATAGTACCTGCCCCTGCCACGACTGAAGTCTCGGCACCACCTCCAGGCCATACAGAGGAGCCTGTTGTGGCCAATGCTCCTCCTAAACCTAAGCGGCGAAGGAAACACAAGAGCAAGCGTCAAGCCGCGGAGAGAGCAAGCACAGCTCCTCAACAGCCTCCCAAGGCGCCGGCAGAGCAGTCCACTGAGGCAGCTCTGGCACCAAGGGATACTGCTGTTACAGCCGGCCCACAGGTGGCACCAGTGGTCCCCACTGTACCCATGACCCCCCCCCCCCCTGCATTAGGGGGAACGCTCTCGCAGGCGGACCTGGAGGAATTTCAGGACCTAACCCTGTGGTTCAACAACATAATTAACCGAATCTTGCCTGCACTTCGTAAATTCAAGCTGCAATACGAAAGCCCTAACCTGAGCCCCATGCAGAAGCATGCCCTACTGGTCCAAACCCTGGCCCAGCTGTTCCCTAACTCAGCCAAGTAATGGCCTCCAGACTTGTCCGGAGACCATTCAGGGCTGCGTTCTGGAACGCAAATGGCATAAGGGGCCATTACCCAAGCCTCGTTGAGTTTGTGCAGTCGTATGGAATTGACATTCTGATGGTCTGCGAAACCCACTTGGATGCTGCAACCAACTTCTCGCTGCCGAGTTACGTCACCCATCGGTCTGATCGGGTCGGCCGACCGGGGGGCGGTACAGCCATTTTCATCAAGAACCACATCACTCACACATCCTTCCCTATCCCACCACTACAACACGTGGAGGCCTGTGCCATTAGGCTTGCCATTGGCGGGGTGGACACGGTGTTGGTAGTGGCATACGACCCTCCTGATAACCGCTTCTACGAAGCTGACATTAACACCCTCCTGAACCTGCATCCTGCGGTTTGCATCGCCGGCGACCTCAACGCTAAGCATGCACATTGGCATAGCCGCGCTACCAATGCCAAGGGGCGAGGGCTCTACCGCCTGATCAGCGGTAACCCAAGCATTCTTGCGCATGGACCGAGAGGACCTACGTTCCATCCGGCCAGAGGGAGGCCAGATGTGCTCGATATCATGGTCACCAAAAACATCCCTTTTCATCTAGACCTCTCAGCGGTCAATGAATTGGACTCCGACCATGACCCTGTCTTGGTGGATTCCAACATTGACCTGCCAGCTCTGGTCACTCCAGACTGGACATACGAGGTCGACTGGGATGCAGCCATCCATGAACTCAACCAGTCTGTGGACCCGCGTCCGCGTGTCGATTCTATCGATACACTGGAGGCGGCAGCCACGGCATTCTCCCAACACATCCGGGATGTAGTGCGTGCCCACACGCACCGCATTCCATCCGACATACCTAACCCTCGCACCATTCCCATCGAACTCAGACAGTTGCTCAAAGCCAAAGCAACTGTCCGAAGGCTCTGGCAGCGTTTCCGCCATCCCAGGATACAGGCCGTCTACCAGCGGTTCAAGTCCCTGTCACGACGCCTGCTGCGTTTACACCGCAAAACAGCCTGGGAAAACACGATGGCAAACGTAGACCTCTCCGAGAAACAACCATGGCGGATAATTAGGTTCCTTAGAAAGGACAAAAACGCACATCAGCATCCTCTACATGGCACTCGCGGGAGACTCTCTTTTGAGCCCCAAGAGAAAGCCACGGCTTTCGCAGACCATCTAGAGTCCCAATTCGAACCCCGGGAAGATGTCCAGGACGAAGACTTTACTGAACTCGTGGAGGCGGCGGTAGATTACCTCTATGACGCACCTCCGCCGCCACGCGCAGAGATCCAAATCCCCTTAGTCACCCCAAGACAGGTGACTTCTGAAATCAGAAGATTAAAACCTGGCAAATCCCCTGGGCATGATGGCGTCACGGCGCCCATGCTCCAGCACCTTCCCCGAAAGGCCGTAGTCCACCTGACGAGGATTTATAATGCATGTCTGCAGCTTCGTCACTTTCCTACTTGTTGGAAGGAGGCGAGGGTGGTCTGCATTTTGAAGCCCGGCAAGGACCCGGTTTTCCCTTCCAATTACCGTTCCATAAGCCTATTACCCATCGTTTCAAAAATCTTTGAACGATTATTCCTATCCCGCCTCACGCCTCTCTTCGAGGAAAGGCAACTTATCCCGGATCATCAGTTCGGTTTCCGTCATGGAACATTCCACTACACTACAGCTGCTGCGGCTGGTTGAGAAGGTTGCCCTGGGTTTCCAGGAAAACTTCAAAACAGTTGCGGTGCTTCTGGATGTAGAAAAAGCCTTTGCAACCACATGGCACCAGGGGTTACTGTACAAGCTCAGACAGGCTGAAATCCCTCCCCCCTACCTCACCCTGATTGGTAGCTTCCTTCGGGATCGCTCTTTTCGGGTGCGGGTGGAGGGGAAGTTGTCCTCGGTCAGACCCATAGCGGCTGGAGTTCCGGAGGGTAGCGTGCTATCGCCGCTGCTCTTTGCTGCCTACATGTCTGACCTACCCGTGGAACCGCATACTGTTACGTGCCAGTATGCTGACGGTGTCCTCATACTGGCACAGAACAAAAATGTTTGGTACTGCTTCCCTCCACTTCAGCGACAGCTCGACGCTATCGGCAGGTGGAGTGAACAGTGGAGAATGGCCATTAGCCCGCAGAAGAGCCAGGCTCTACTACTGGGCAAAGTTCGAAACTGGCGGCCGGGTGTATCCCTGGCAGTGCGGCGGAGAAGAATCCCTTGGGTTAACTCTGCCAAATACCTGGGGGTACTACTTGACCGTGGTCTAACCTTCACTCCACATGTCAGAACAAAGGTCGGTCAGGGACATGGCGCCCTGAGACAGCTATATCCCATACTCCAATCAACCATGCCCACATACCTGAAACTACGCTTGTACCGTGCGATCGTCCCGCCTCTGATCCTGTACGGGTGCGAGGTCTGGGGTACGGTGGCTCGTTCCACCATCCGCAGGCTGCAGACCGTGCAGAACAGGGCGCTTAGGATGATCTACGGTACCGACCGTAGGTTTCCATCACACATCCTTCACACTCATTCCGGCATCCCATACATTGTGGACGTAGTGCGGGACAGGACTCGCACAATGTATGACAAACTCATACCTCACCCAAACCAGCTGGTGAACAGCCTGGGGCAATATGACCATCGCCTCCCTAGGCGGAGACAGAGCAACCGTCTACCCAAGGACGCCCTTGGCTGGTAGGTACCGCTTTGCCTTCATCATCCTCCACACCTATCACCTATTCCCCTCGGTTTCCTGTCACTGGCACTGCATTGCTCGTCGGCCATGGCTGACGAAGTAATCAGTAGGGAAATGGTCGCTTGGATGGCTAGACATCCAAGACCCGACAGATCCCGCCGCCGGTGACAATACAGGAACCCACCCTGCACCATCAGACATTACAAAGACAAAAAGCCTGCTACATATACCAACCTATACCACCACACGGGTAAATCCGTATTTAAACGGATAGGTACCGTGGCCACCTTACCATCCGCCTGGGTTAACCCAGACGACTAGTACTCACTCCTGGACTCCTGGGTTATTATTTGTTCGTCAGAATCCTATCAGAGATCTAATTTGTATCTGTTTCTGAAGCAGGTCCAGTTCCTTAGGTAATAGTGTATTCCACAGTTTAGTTCGGAATTGGATAACAGATGGCAACCTGCGTTTCTTGATCATTTAATTGCAATATCGACCGCAATAGCGCTTGGAGCCATGTGCTTCTTGTTACATACTTGTTCATCCCAATAATCAGTAACAGATCCACAAAATCACACTACAGATAATATGCACATCTCGTTAAACACACACAATTTATGTCAAATACTTTCATTTTTCTGGGATGAACCATTTTGAAGACATTTGTTATTATTTTTCTGCCTTCCCCGATATTTATACCTTTCTTAAATGAGAAGACGTTATTACTTCTTGTAAAGCGTGCGGAACATCCAAGCCATCACATAGCAACCACGTGTTGATGATTTGACAATCACCTGAAGCTCACTGCATTCCCAAATTAGCGGTAAGATTCTGCAAATGTTTATCTCTATTAACTTGAAGTACAAATACCGTATAACCTCGTTAGCACCAACTCGCTTAAGACAAACTCGTGGTTATCGCGACAAAAAGATTGGCCCCTGCCAATACATCATTTCTTATGGGAAGTTTTGTCGGTCAACGGGATTTTCGGTTAAGGCGAACTGCAACCTCTTTTTCAGTTCCTATAGTAATTAAATGTCAATTGTAACACAAACTTCCGCTGTTACGATATTTTTAAGTGATAATCTCTTTCCAAAATGAGTGAGTGGTGTTTAAGGACCCTTCGACAGGTAGGCCATTTAAGATCGTTTTCCCAAATGAATGGAAAAAATTTGTCTATAAAGCTAACTACCCATTGCTGGCTCATTTCCTAAGTATCTGTAGGACGGCAGCCACGATCTTCACGTCAACAATCAGCTTGTGTACCACATTCAAATAAATTGAATAATGTAATAAACAATGACGATGATGTTGATGATGATGATAATAATAATAATAATAATAATAATAATAATAATAATAATAATAATAATAATAATAATAATAATAATAATAATAATAATAATAATAATAATAATAATAATAATAATAATAATAATAATAATAATAATAATAATAATAATAATAATAATAATAATAATAATGGTGATACTGATGATGATGTTGAAAATGATAATGATAAGAAGAAGAATCACAATAATGATGATAATAATAATAACAATAATAATGATGATGATAATGATGATGATAATGATTATTATTATTATTATTATTATTATTATTATTATTATTATTATTATTATTATTATTATTATTATTATTATTATTATTATTATTATTATTATTATTATTATTATTATTATTATTATTATTATTATTATCATCATCATCATCATCATCATCATGACCATCCCCATTTATCATTTTCAAAGCCATCAAACTTTGACATTGGTGCCGGGCGGGGCGGTCCCAAGGTCACACCTGGGCGCTACAAGTTCCTCTTGGGATTTTATTGAGATCGGTCCGCCCTGTCCTCTAATACGTATAAAATAACTTATGCATTATGGATAATCGATAAACAAGTTTATTCATTATCGTTCATGATGATCCAATGGAGGTAACTAGGCACATAGATTATACAAAGGATATTGTCAAAGGCAACCTGAAGGTAACATATCATGACACATTAACCAGCGACCGAGTTCAGGTCGTACAGGTTCTCCTGTACAGGATGTCATGTTTGCACAGCACCTAGCCGCTAATGCGACTTTATCTGTGCGGTATTGGAGGTTGTTCTTGTGATGTCATCCTCTTGTGGCCTTGGCAATGGCTTCTTTCTGTATACCTAATTTAGGCTACAGAAAGGGGGCAGGAAGAGGTGTTAGGTTAATAACGTGTTAGAAGATTAGAGTGGCATTACCCTTATCCAAGAGTGTATTTCCTGAAGGTGCTGTGTGGAGAGACTAAGCTAATGATTAAATATGCACGTCGAATCACCCAAACTCATACTTTCAAGCATCGGAAATAAAACCACGACACATTAAAGCCTTGTTAATTATCTACTAAATAAATTAACATCTGCTATGCAACATCATTTAGATGCATTTTGCCCATAATTTCGCAGCTGAATATATCTTAATATTATGTATTCGCTTTTGCCTCCCTCCACATTGTTTCCGTTTTCGAATTGAAATCTAACTAAGAGGGTGTACCGCCATCTGTTGGTACATGCCATAACAGTTGAACTACTGCAGGACCTTCTAGATTAACGGACCTGACACTGCCATCTAAGTTGTACAAAAATGGCGTCGGCTGGTGGGATTTATTTCTGAGGTGTTTCCACACGCTGTTTTTCGTATTATTTTCTATGTCTTCGAGTTATTGTTTCTTATAATAATTCCTATGTAAGTTTGTCTTCATATCAGCAAAGCGAGTGTTTCAAAAGTTTTATTTGGGCAGTATAGGAACAGGAATAAATGTAATAACGTTTTGACTGTGCCGTGTGCTATCCACGTGTTCATGTTTATTGTGTTCCATCTAGGACTATGGCTACATTAGCCGTATAGTGTGGTTAATTTATCTGTTTGCAAGTACAATTTGTGTCACGATTACAGTGGTGAGAGGTTGTTGAAGAAAAACTGTTCCAGTAGTGTATATTAATGTTGCCATACTACAACCTAACCTCAAACACGACAATGCACCGTAACTGTTGCATTCCCGGATGCAAATTAAAAATCAGAAACTTTCAGTTAAAACAAAAGGTAAATTACAACATAAAGCTTCTAAATTCAGTATTTAATTACAATAAATTGCAGCGTTATGTGTGTTAGTTGCCGGTGTATATATAACATGGTGAATAGTGTGAATAGTGAACGACAATAATTTCGAGTGAATTCAATTAGTGGCATCTGCAACACCAACAGTTTGTTTCATGTAAGTAGTATGCTGCTCATATTTGTACATTATCTTTTGTCTTTGTAATTTAAATGTGTAGCTGTAGTTTAGAAGAAATGTGTTATGTTGCTGCATGTAAAACTGTAGACTATAGCAAAGTTTGGTAAATATTTACAAAATCGTCCGCTCGAGAAAACGAATGAAACCTAGTGCAATGGATGCAGTTTTTATTGCTGATTACGATCTTGTAAGTTTTATTGTGCGCTCAAGCTTCGTGTTTTATTTATGAGAAAATTTCGTACGGTCGATGAAGTGGTTTTATTTCGCTTATGCGGCGGATATTTAGCTAATAAATGTGCATAAACGAGTGTAATATATGCTACAATGATTGATTAATGCATTTACGTTGAAATGATTGCATAAACACTACCCAAATTGTAAATATTTCGATAACACAGGACCCTGTCACCCCACTCATATGCAAAACTAACCTAAGCTAACACAATGTTGCTTTACAATGCTGATTTAAGGTTACGTATTTCATATATTTCATTTACAGTGCTGTTTTACGGTTATTATTTTTAATATTTCATCTGCTTTTGTGGATTCCCCCTGTAAAATAAAGTGTCCTGAAATGCTGAGTATAATATGTTGTTGCAAACTGAGTAATCAAGTTCTCAGTAATAGTAAAAGCAAAATTTCACCCTAAAGGTTTTGAATTCAGTAGGTAGCTTTAGGTCATTCTAAATAGCAGCATTTGTATATCAGCCATCCAGTATGGTATGTTTTGTGTAGGTATATAACATTATGCACATTGTACAAATGTGAAAAACAGTGTAAACAATGATTAATAATTCTGAGTCAACTCACTGTCAACACTTCTGTTTTATTTAAGTAACATGCTGCTTGCAGTTTTGTCTATCTTCTTTGTAATTTGAGTGTGTAATGCAGTTACATAATGGCATGTAAACCTGTAGATTGCATGAATGATATTTGAGGTTATATATTTCATTGCCCATGGTTTATCGTTTAATATTAAATGTCATTCTTTTTTGTTTACTTGAGTTTATGTTTAAGACAGTGTTTCTGTGTTTAACACAGCCCATATTCACAAAATAGGCGTGTTATTACACCACATTTTTATTTTACTGCGTTGAAATCGTAGCCTGTAGACGAGTTGTTTACAAGTAGTTCCCACCACATAGGCCGCCATCTTGAATCACAGTGTCAGGTCCGGTATTTAGGAGGTCCTACTGCAACAGGCTACCGTTGGTGCTCAGATAGCGCTGTTGTCCAAACGGCAACAGGACGTTAGATGTCTCGGCAGTCGTGCTTTAAATGACATGAAAAGCCGTCAGGTGCAGTTTCGCAATATATTTTCAGGTGAAACAGCAGGCAACATACAAAGATAATCAGATGGCTCCTTCATTTACTATTTATAAGAGTTCGCGGTGTTGATGATGGATCTGTTCAGTACTTAAACTTACTGCTTGAAATGACTAAACACCAAATATACACACGCCACACAAATAACAGATCTGCTAGAGCACACAATTTATATCCAATTAATTGTTTCCCGAGATACTCTTCCGTATTACTTAGTATAACCTAGCAGCCTATTAAAAGTTATATAGATGAAAATTAAAGTAAATAAAGATACAAATATACGTAGTGTAATAGATCATGATTAGAGGCCGAATTGTTATGTAATATCAAGGTGCGATATATGTACATATTTGTGTAACAAAAAAAATCAAAATATGTAATGAAATATGTAATATCAACAAAATATGTAAAATTATGTAATAATCTCAATGCTAAGATTACCACCTCAAATCTAAATGCCGACTGCAAATTACCCAGAATTTTGTAATCTGATCGGTCTGTAAGTATGTAAATTAACTAAAATGAGTTAAAATTTACTAAATATAGAATTAATTATAGGAAAAAATTTTTGTTTTATGCAGAATCTACGTAAAATTTATTTTTAAGTAGCTAATTACGAAATAAAAATGTGTTTTGGATTATGTTTATTAAAAATACTCATTTCACATAATTATTTTATTTATATTTTAGACGGTAAAGCAATGTTGAAAAGCTGAACCAATTTATTATGAGTGAAACAATCAATTCAAAATAATAAATTTGATAATGAGGATGCATTTTTAGTGTTCTATCTCTTGAAGTACAATAAATAACCAGGCATTTTCTTTTTGAGTCTTTAGCTTCTTTCAACGTACAGTGAATATCCGTATAGGTACTTTTCCATATTCTCAGGGGTCATTGTTTGTCTCCCATCGGATAAAATGTACTTATAAGCAGAGAAGCTTCTCTCCACGTAACACGACGTAACAGGAGCATATTTTAGCACAGAAATCTGGTTTTCAGAGAAATGTTTTGGTAAATCAACATAGGCACCATTTAGCACTTTAGACACGTATGTATACAAGCGTAGGGTAGCCTGGATTCCTGTTTAGCACAGCTTTGAATTTTTCACCTGCCTTCGTCCTACAACTACACTAAGCCCCTGTGGTGCACGTTCCATTAAATCCATAGATTCGTGAAGAGGGGAACTCGATGTCTAGATGGTGCTAGGCAACCAGCCGAAGTTACTTTTGATGTAAGCACAGGAGCCTGCCACTTTAGATGTCCTGAGATTCACGTATGGAAACAGCTACTTCTGTTCACCACTGACTGCACTCCTTCAAAGTGTTCACAATACAAGTTCACAGCTTCTAACCACGTACCCCATCTTGTAAGTACTGACTCAGGAGGCAAAGGGACATGTTGGAGATGATTTTTCTAGCACAGAATTCTGTGCGGTGCTTTCACGAAGACCTTTTTTGTTGCTGATATCAACTTATTCACACAGGGAAAATTACTTCTAACTACTTCAGCAACAAGTTGCAATGCATGGGCCAAGCAGCTACATTCGGGTAGGAAACCTTTAGGGCAGTAGCAGCTTTAATCATGTAGGCTGCGACATCTGAATACATAATTAAAACCTTTTCCTCACACACACCCTCTGGCCACAGAATCATTTACGAATCTCGCAATTGTAGAGTGATTTGTTTGCAACAGATTAGAAATGGTTTTGCTGGACTTTCGGAATCTAGTTTTCCCACTACTAAATTTGCTATGTACCGACCCATGTCATCTGTAGTTTCATCGACGGCAAACCAAATACAGGAGTCTCCAATTTCACTCCGTATATGAGCAACTACTATTATCCTCAGAGTAGATTCGTCAGGAATAAGTTTCATGCAATATGTTTCTATAAAGGAGCGAAATTGAGGAATTTGAAGCTTATGCCACGGAATATTACTCGTAGTTACAACCATTGCACGACACAGGTCTTTAAAACCATCATTTCCGGACAGTTCCTGTTGCATTTGTGTCAACAGGACTTGATTTCTAGTAGACTGTAGGTATTTGTTCCGTATGTGAAGAGCACTTTTGATATGTTGTTCCAACTGAGATTTAATAGAACAACCAACTCTTTTAGCGCGTGCTTGACAGTCTATTACTTTTCCGTCGGTTGTAAAGGCGCTGTCTAATTTCACCCATGAATTCAGCTTGTAGGATAGCGAGGACGCAACTGGTACCATTTTACTAAGACTTGCAAGAAACTAACTGCAGTACTATCGCCTGGCTACATTGATGCTTGCCCAGCGGCTCACTTTGTTTCCTCGCAGCTATTATATTACAAGATGCCGACTACCGCGACAATAGTAACAATCAATTTCTCCAGTCCTTGTAAATGTCCAAAGCGCTACGAGAAACGTGACACTGGAGGTCAACATTGTCGAGCGGCACCTGCTTTAATATAAACGGACAACCAGAACGAGGCGAGGCGGTTACTATCGCATTCTTAATTTAACTTGCATCCTGTTTGGCAAATTGATTTTTGTCGCTTTCAGCAAAACTTGTGAAAAAAGTAGTTTATAATGTGACTACAATATTTTTAAAAAAATGATAAAACAATAACGAAACACAGAAAATATGTACGTTTTATGTAACATCATTAAAATGTGTAGAAATGTGCAAAATATGTTAAAAAGAAATGTAAAATTAAAATTTGTAAGGGAGTACCAATGACGCAATTCGCCAACATTTTTACTTCTCATTGAAATACTATGCAGGATTTAAAATATGTAATTAGATAAAAATCCGGGCTCTAGTCAGGAACTTGCCGTTAAGGGGACACCTCAAATTGATAACTTTGAAAAATCTAATGTATGCACTCGCACTTTCTCTACTCACCCTTGTAAAAATCTTCATAAAAGGGCTTATTGATCTATCTGCTTTATGCTAATCCAGAGACACATTCTTAGAAATATCCTTATTTCATATTTCCTTATACATAGCTACAATGGAAACCTGTTCCATTGTAAAATACAGTAGGCTTAAAAAATTAAACCCCTAGCGCTACAGCCCAGGAAGGGCCTTGGCTTGCCGCCCAGCCGCTGCGTCCCCCATCTCTGCCCACTACCGGCATCATTGGTAGGGTGGAGTACTGGAGGGTGGATTATGCGACCTTATTGGCCTGGCGCCGCTACTTCTCCCTCAAGGAGCTTCTCAATCCCCCCCTCCCCACCGGGACCCAACGAGGTATCATATAGTGATGAGCTGTTTGAAAACCGCACTACACCAACTTCAGCCTTAGGTTTGTCCGCGTCAAAAGAAACCCACGTGATCAGTGCACCGTTGTACAACACGGTAGCAATGCGTGCAGGGAAGTAGTCTCATCCTAGGAATCTGAGTTTTAGAATGAATTTGTCGTTAAATGATGTAATATTCTACACAGATACCTAAGAGGTTAATTAACGCTGATGTATACTGATAAACAGAGCTACAAGTCCCAACATGCAACTCGTGTGAATTACCTGATATCCGAGTGTTGTTTACAGCCAGCAGCTGCTATTTAGAATCATGGCGGACGGTGGCGGTGAATTTGCTCTTGCGTCTTCGTCGAGTTATGTAAACTGTAAAGCATAACGCGGGAAAACCATTGACTAGTGGTGAAAAAACAATAGTGTTGAACGTGTATTTTAAGTTGTATGAGAAATACCCAACTGTTCCCATCAAAGAAGTAGTGAAATTAACTTCTGAGTTCACCGGTGTTTCGAGTACCAGTATAAACAGTGCTCGTAAAGAAAAAGCTGAAACGGGAAAAGTGGTTACACCCGGGAAAAAACGAAAGCGTGTGAAATACGCCATGCAAGAATGTGACGAGTTTGTTAAAAACGCAATTCGTGTAACAGTGCACAACTTCTTTTTTAAAAATGAGCCGCCAACAATTGACAAAGTGCTACAACATGTTACTGCTGATCCAGACTTGCCTAATTTCAGAAGAACCGCCTTTTATAAAATTCTGTGTGAGATAGGGTTCGAATTTGTCAAAAGAGGCCGAAAAAATGCTATAATTGATAGGGAGGACATTATTTTGTGGAGAAGGGACTATTTGAAGACAGTGCGTAGGTTTAGAGAAGAAGGACGTAAGTTGTACTATTTAGATGAAGCCTGGGTTAATGAGGGCTATACAACATCCAAAGTGTGGGTAGATACAACTGTACAAACAAGGGAGAAAGCATTTCTGTCGGGACTGAGCACTGGCCTGAGAAATCCCTCAGGTAAAGGAAAACGACTAATATTATTGCACATAGGGAGTGAAGATGGATTTGTGGAAGGCGGCGAGCTACTTTTCGAATCCAAAAAGATTGGAGACTACCACGAAGAAATGACAGGGGAAGTTTTCAAGAAACGGTTCCAAAACATTTTGCCAAAACTGGAACCAAACAGTGTAATAATCATGGACAACGCTCCTTACCATAGCGTTAAAGCCGAACGTCTACCAAATAGATCGTGGGTAAAAAATGACATCATTGCTTGGATGGAAGCGAAAAATATTCCACATGATGGAAACATGGTAAAAGAAGAACTTTTGCGATCTGTTCGGGAGGCAAATGTAAGCCATAAATATGACAGATATGTTGTGGACTCCCTTGCAAAACAGGCTAATCTCATTGCGCAACGGCTGCCTCCATACCATTGCATGTTAAATCCGATTGAAATGGTGTGGAGTCAGGTGAAAGGCTACGTTAGACAACGTAACACAACATTTAAGATAAGAGATGTCAAGGTCCTGACCGAAGCAGCTCTTAATCACGTGACATCAGCCTCCTGGAAAAAGTGCATCGAACACGTAGTGAAAGAAGAGGCGTTGTTCTGGGAGATAGACAGTATAAGTGACACCGTTGTTATCAACATTGGAGAGCAAAGCAGCAGCACAGATGACGATTCTGATCTGGAGGGGATAGAGCCGCTTCCAGAAAGCGAATAGATGTAAGTTATCTGTTATTTTCTTTTTCACTTGATTTTTCAAAGTTAATTATTATAATTATGACATGTGCATCGTTTATTTTGTTGTAACTATGAATCTTGTTGTCTCTGGTTACATGTTAGTCACTCTTTAAATTGACGGAATAAGGGATCATTCCTTTCTATTACGAACGCATGCACACACCACGTGGTTGTGTTGTCACTATTTCTGGCGCGAATGGCGGAAGGATACATTACAACTGTGCTCTGGCCACCTGGGTTCGTTTTCAGGCGGATCAACCTTGGAATGAATAGATTATAGCTTGCTGTAGCCCGGTAGTAAATACTCCACATATACTACTGGGTTATTATTTGTTCGTCAGAATCCTATCAGAGATCTAATTTGTATCTGTTTCTGAAGCAGGTCCAGTTCCTTAGGTAATAGTGTATTCCACAGTTTAGTTCGGAATTGGATAACAGATGGCAACCTGCGTTTCTTGATCGTTTTATTGCAATATCGACCGCAATAGCGCTTGGAGCCATGTGCTTCTTGTTACATACTTGTTCATGCCAATAATCAGTAACAGATCCACAAAATCACACTACAGGTAATATGCACATCTCGTTAAACACACACAATTTATGTCAAATACTTTCATTTTTCTGGGATGAACCATTTTGAAGACATTTGTTATTATTTTTCTGCCTTCCCCGATATTTATACCTTTCTTAAATGAGAAGACGTTATTACTTCTTGTAAAGCGTGCGGAACATCCAAGCCATCACATAGCAACCACGTGTTGATGATTTGACTATCGCCTGAAGCCCACTGCATTCCCAAATTAGCGGTAAGATTCTGCAAATGTTTATCTCTATTAACTTGAAGTACAAATACCGTATAACCTCGTTAGCACCAACTCGCTTAAGACAAACTCGTGGTTATCGCGACAAAAATATTGGCCCCTGCAGGAATACATCATTTCTTATGGGAAGTTTTATCGGTCAACGGGATTTTCGGTTAAGGCGAACTGCAACCTCTTTTTCAGTTCCTATAGTAATTAAATGTCAATTGTAACACAAACTTCCGCTGTTACGATATTTTTAAGTGATAATCTCTTTCCAAAATGAGTGAGTGGTGTTTAAGGACCCTTCGACAGGTAGGCCATTTAAGATCGTTTTCCCAAATGAATGGAAAAAATTTGTCTATAAAGCTAACTACCCATTGTTGGCTCATTTCTAAAGTATTTGTAGGACGGCAGCCACGTTCTTCACGTCAACAATCAGCTTGTGTACCACATTCAAATAAATTGAATAATGTAATAAACAATGACGATGATGTTGATGATGATGATGATGATGATGATAATAATAATAATAATAATAATAATAATAATAATAATAATAATAATAATAATAATAATAATAATAATAATAATAATAATAATAATAATAATAATAATAATAATAATAATAATAATAATAATAATAATAATGGTGATACTGATGATGATGTTGAAAATGATAATGATAAGAAGAAGAATCACAAAAATGATGATGATAATAATAACAATAATAATGATAATGATGATGATAATGATCATTATTAATATTATTATTAATATCATTATGACCATCCCCATTTATCATTTTCAAAGCCATCAAACTTTGACATTGGTGCCGGGCGGGGCGGTCCCAAGGTCACACCTGGGCGCTACAAGCTCCTCTTGGGATTTTATTGAGATCGGTCCGCCCTGTCCTCTAATACGTATAAAATAACTTATGCATTATGGATAATCGATGAAGAAGTTTATTCATTATCGTTCATGATGATCCAATGGAGGTAACTAGGCACATAGATTATACAAAGGATATTGTCAAAGGCAACCTGAAGGTAACATATCATGACACATTAACCAGCGACCGAGTTCAGGTCGTACAGGTTCTCCTGTACAGGATGTCATGTTTGCACAGCACCTAGCCGCTAATGCGACTTTATCTGTGCGGTATTGGAGGTTGTTCTTGTGTTGTCATGCTTTTGTGGCCTTGGCAGTGGCTTCTTTCTGTATACCTAATTTAGGCTACAGAAAGGGGGCAGGTAGAGGTGTTAGGTTAATAACGTGTTAGAAGATTAGAGTGGCATTACCCTTATCCAAGAGTGTATTTCCTGAAGGTGCAGTGTGGAGGTAGTGAGCTAATGATTAAATATGCACGTCGAATCACCCAAACTCATACTTTCAAGCATCGGAAATAAAACCACGACACATTAAAGCTTTGTTAATTATCTACTAAATAAATTAACATCTGCTATGCAACATCATTTAGATGCATTTCGCCCATAATTTCGCAGCTGAATATATCTTAATATTATGTATTCGCTTTTGCCTCCCTCCACATTGTTTCCGTTTTCGAATTGAAATCTAACTAAGAGGGTGTACCGCCATCTGTTGGTACATGCCATAACAGTTGAACTACTGCCAGGACCTCCTAAATACCGGACCTGACACTGTAATTCAAGATGGCGGCCAAAGTGGTGGGAACTACTTGTAAACAACTCGTCTACAGGCTACGATTTCAACGCAGTAAAATAAAAATGTGGTGTAATAACACGCCTATTTTGTGAATATGGGCTGTGTTAAACACAAAAACACTGTCTTAAACATAAACTCAAGTAAACAAAAAAGAATGACATTTAATATTAAACGATAAACCATGGGCAATGAAATATATAACCTCAAATATCATTCATGCAATCTACAGGTTTACATGCCATTATGTAACTGCATTACACACTCAAATTACAAAGAAGATAGACAAAACTGCAAGCAGCATGTTACTTAAATAAAACAGAAGTGTTGACAGTGAGTTGACTCAGAATTATTAATCATTGTTTACACTGTTTTTCACATTTGTACAATGTGCAGAATGTTATATACCTACACAAAACATACTATACTGGATGGCTGATATACAAATGCTGCCATTTAGAATGACCTAAAGCTACCTACTGAATTCAAAACCTTTAGGGTGAAATTTTGCTTTCACTATTACTGAGAACTTGATTACTCAGTTTGCAACAACATATTACTCAGCACTTCAGGACACTTTATTTTACAGGGGGAATCCACAAAAGCAGATGAAATATTAAAAATAATAACCGTAAAACAGCACTGTAAATGAAATACATGAAATACGTAATCTTAAATCAGTATTGTAAAGCAACATTGTGTTAGCTTAGGTTAGTTTTGCATATGAGTGGGGTGACAGGGTCCTGTGTTATCGAAATATTTACAATTTGGGTAGTGTTTATGCAATCATTTCAACGTAAATGCATTAATCAATCATTGTAGCATATATTACACTCGTTTATGCACATTTATTAGCTAAATATCCGCCGCATAAGCGAAATAAAACCACTTCATCGACCGTACGAAATTTTCTCATAAATAAAACACGAAGCTTGAGCGCACAATAAAACTTACAAGATCGTAATCAGCAATAAAAACTGCATCCATTGCACTATGTTTCATTCGTTTTCTCGAGCGGACGATTTTGTAAATATTTACCAAACTTTGCTATAGTCTACAGTTTTACATGCAGCAACATAACACATTTCTTCTAAACTACAGCTACACATTTAAATTACAAAGACAAAAGATAATGTACAAATATGAGCAGCATACTACTTACATGAAACAAACTGTTGGTGTTGCAGATGCCACTAATTGAATTCACTCGAAATTATTGTCTTTCACTATTCACACTATTCACCATGTTATATACACACCGGCAACTAATACACATAACGCTGCAATTTATTGTAATTAAATACTGAATTTAGAAGCTTTATGTTGTAATTTACCTTTTGTTTTAACTGAAAGTTTCTGATTTTTAATTTGCATCCGGGAATGCAACAGTTACGGTGCATTGTCGTGTTTGAGGTTAGGTTGTAGTATGGCAACATTAATATACACTACTGGAACAGTTTTTCTTCAACAACCTCTCACCACTGTAATCGTGACACAAATTGTACTTGCAAACAGATAAATTAACCACACTATACGGCTAATGTAGCCATAGTCCTAGATGGAACACAATAAACATGAACACGTGGATAGCACACGGCACAGTCAAAACGTTATTACATTTATTCCTGTTCCTATACTGCCCAAATAAAACTTTTGAAACACTCGCTTTGCTGATATGAAGACAAACTTACATAGGAATTATTATAAGAAACAATAACTCGAAGACATAGAAAATAATACGAAAAACAGCGTGTGGAAACACCTCAGAAATAAATCCCACCAGCCGACGCCATTTTTGTACAACTTAGATGGCAGTGTCAGGTCCGTTAATCTAGAAGGTCCTGCTACTGCAGGACCTTCTAGATTAACGGACCTGAGCCTGGCATCCCAGTTGTACAAAAATGGCGTCGGCTGGTGGGAGTGATTTCTGAGGTGTTTCCACACGCTGTTTTAAGTATTATTTTCTATGTCTTCGAGTTATTGTTTCTTATAATAATTCCTATGTAAGTTTGTCTTCATATTAGCAAAGCGAGTGTTTCAAAAGTTTTATTTGGGCAGTATAGCAACAGGAATAAATGTAATAACGTTTTGACTGTGCCGTGTGCTATCCACGTGTTCATGTTTATTGTGTTCCATCTAGGACTATGGCTACATTAGCCGTATAGTGTGGTTAATTTATCTGTTTGCAAGTACAATTTGCGTCACGATTACAGTGGTGAGAGGTTGTTGAAGAAAAACTGTTCCAGTAGTGTATATTAATGTTGCCATACTACAACCTAACCTCAAACACGACAATGTGCCGTAACTGTTGCATTCCCTGATGCAAATTAAAAATCAGAAACTTTCAGTTAAAACAAAAGGTAAATTACAACATAAAGCTTCTAAATTCAGTATTTAATTACAATAAATTGCAGCGTTATGTGTATTAGTTGCCGGTGTGTATATAACATGGTGAATAGTGTGAATTGTGAAAGACAATAATTTCGAGTGAATTCAATTAGTGGCATCTGCAACACCAACAGTTTGTTTCATGTAAGTAGTATGCTGCTCATATTTGTACATTATCTTTTGTCTTTGTAATTCAAATGTGTAGCTGTAGTTTAGAAGAAATGTGTTATGTTGCTGCATGTAAAACTGTAGACTATAGCAAAGTTTGGTAAATATTTACAAAATCGTCCGCTCGAGAAAACGAATGAAACATAGTGCAATGGATGCAGTTTTTATTGCTGATTACGATCTTGTAAGTTTTATTGTGCGCTCAAGCTTCGTGTTTTATTTATGAGAAAATTTCGTACGGTCGATGAAGTGGTTTTATTTCGCTTATGCGGCGGATATTTAGCTAATAAATGTGCATAAACGAGTGTAATATATGCTACAATGATTGATTAATGCATTTACGTTGAAATGATTGCATAAACACTGCCCAAATTGTAAATATTTCGATAACAGGACCCTGTCACCCCACTCATATACAACACTAACCTAACCTAACACAATGTTGCTTTACAATGCTGATTTAAGATTGCGTATTTCATTTACAGTGCTGTTTTACGGTTATTATTTTTAATATTTCATCTGCTTTTGTGGATTCCCCCTGTAAAATAAAGAGTCCTGAAGTGCTGAGTAATATGTTGTTGCAAACTGAGTAATCAAGTTCTCAGTAATAGTAAAAGCAAAATTTCACCCTAAAGGTTTTGAATTCAGTAGGTAGCTTTAGGTTATTCTAAATAGCAGCATTTGTATATCAGCCATCCAGTATAGTATGTTTTGTGTAGGTATATAACATTATGCACATTGTACAAATGTGAAAAACAGTGTAAACAAATATTAATAATTCTGAGTCAACTCATTGTCAACACTTCTGTTTTATTTAAGTAACATGCTGCTTGCAGTTTTGTCTATCTTCTTTGTAATTTGAGTGTGTAATGCAGTTATATAATGGCATGTAAACCTGTAGATTGCATGAATGATATTTGAGGTTATATATTTCATTGCCCATGGTTTATCGTTTAATATTAAATGTCATTCTTTTTTGTTTACTTGAGTTTATGTTTAAGACAGTGTTTTTGTGTTTAACACAGCCCATATTCACAAAATAGGCGTGTTATTACACCACATTTTTATTTTACAGCGTTGAAATCGTAGCCTGTAGACGAGTTGTTTACAAGTAGTTCCCACCACATAGGCCGCCATCTTGAATCACAGTGTCAGGTCCGGTATTTAGGAGGTCCTGACTACTGCCACAGGCTACCTTTGGTGCTCAGATGGCGCTGTTGTCCAAACGGCAATAGGACGTTAGATGTCTCGGCAGTCGTGCTTTAAATGATATGAAAAGCCGTCAGGTGCAGTTTCGCAATATATTTTCAGGTGAAACAGCAGGCAACATAAGCAGATGGCTCCTTCATTTACTATTTATAAGAGTTCGCGGTGTTGATGATGGATCTGTTCAGTACTTAAACTTACTGCTTGAAATGACTAAACACCAAATATACACACGCCACACAAATAACAGATCTGCTAGAGCACACAATTTATATCCAATTAATTGTTTCCCGAGATACTCTTCCTTATTACTTAGTATAACCTAGCAGCCTATTAAAAGTTATATAGATGAAAATTAAAGTAAATAAAGATACAAATATACGTAGTGTAATAGATCATGATTAGAGGCCGAATTGTTATGTAATATCAAGGTGCGATATATGTACATATTTGTGTAACAAAAAAAAAATCAAAATATGTAATGAAATATGTAATATCAACAAAATATGTAAAATTATGTAATAATCTCAATGCTAAGATTACCACCTCAAATCTAAATGCCGACTGCAAATTACCCAGAATTTTGTAATCTGATCGGTCTGTAAGTATGTAAATTAACTAAAATGAGTTAAAATTTACTAAATATAGAATTAATTATAGGAAAAAATTTTTGTTTTATGCAGAATCTACGTAAAATTTATTTTTAAGCAGCTAATTACGAAATAAAAATGTGTTTTGGATTATGTTTATTAAAAATACGCATTTCACATAATTATTTTATTTAAATTTTAGACGGTAAAGCAATGTTGAAAAGCTGAACCAATTTATTATGAGTGAAACAATCAATTCAAAATAATAAATTTGATAATGAGGATGCATTTTTAGTGTTCTATCTCTTGAAGTACAATAAACAACCAGGCATTTTCTTTTTGAGTCTTTAGCTTCTTTCAACGTACAGTGAATATCCGTATAGGTACTTTTCCATATTCTCAGGGGTCATTGTTTGTCTCCTATCGGATAAAATGTACTTATAAGCAGAGAAGCTTCTCTCCACGTAACACGACGTAACAGGAGCATATTTTAGCACAGAAATCTGGTTTTCAGAGAAATGTTTTGGTAAATCAACATAGGCACCATTTAGCACTTTAGACACGTATGTATACAAGCGTAGGGTAGCCTGGATTCCTGTTTAGCACAGCTTTGAATTTTTCACCTGCCTTCGTCCTACAACTACACTAAGCCCCTGTGGTGCACGTTCCATTAAATCCATAGATTCGTGAAGAGGGGAACTCGATGTCTAGATGGTGCTAGGCAACCAGCCGAAGTTACTTTTGATGTAAGCACAGGAGCCTGCCACTTTAGATGTCCTGAGATTCACGTATGGAAACAGCTACTTCTGTTCACCACTGACTGCACTCCTTCAAAGTGTTCACAATACAAGTTCACAGCTTCTAACCACGTACCCCATCTTGTAAGTACTGACTCAGGAGGCAAAGGGACATGTTGGAGATGATTTTTCTAGCACAGAATTCTGTGCGGTGCTTTCACGAAGACCTTTTTTGTTGCTGATATCAACTTATTCACACAGGGAAAATTACTTCTAACTACTTCAGCAACAAGTTGCAATGCATGGGCCAAGCAGCTACATTCGGGTAGGAAACCTTTAGGGCAGTAGCAGCTTTAATCATGTAGGCTGCGACATCTGAATACATAATTAAAACCTTTTCCTCACACACACCCTCTGGCCACAGAATCATTTACGAATCTCGCAATTGTAGAGTGATTTGTTTGCACACCTGGGCGCTACAAGTTCCTCTTGAGGTTTTATTGAGATCGGTCCGCGCTGTCCTGTAATACGTATAAAATAACTTATGCATTATGGATAATCGATAAAGAAGTTTAATCATTATCGTTCATGATGATCCAATGGAGGTAACTAGGCACATAAATTATACAAAGGATATTGTCAAAGGCAACCTGAAGGTAACATATCATGACACATTGACCAGCCATAGTAAATATGCAGCGACCAGCGACCGAGTTCAGGTCGTACAGGTTCTCCTGTACGGGATGTCGTGTTTGCACAGCACCTAGCCGCTAATGCGACTTTATCTGTGCGGTATTGGTGATTGTCCTTGCGTTGTCATGCTTTTGTGTCCTTGGCAGTGGTTTCTTTCTGTATACCTAATTTAGGATACAGAAAGGGGGCAGGAATAGGTGTTGGGTTAATGATGTGTTAGATGATGGGAGTGGCATTACCCTTATCCAAGGGCGTCCTTCTTCGAGGTGCTGTGTGGTCAATTAAAGCCTTTTTAATTTTCTACTAAATAAATTATTATCTGCTATGCAACATCATTTAGATGCATTTCGCCCATAATTACGCAGCTGAATATATCTTAATATTATGTGTTCGCTTTTGCCTCCCTCCACATTGTTTCCGTTTTCGAATTGAAATCTAACTAAGAGGGTGTACCGCCATCTGTTGGTACATGTCATAACAGTTGAACTACTGCCACAGGCTACCTTGGTGCTCAGATGGCGCTGTTATCCAAACGGCAATAGGACGTTAGATGTCTCGGCAGTCGTGCTTTAAATGACATGAAAAGCCGTCAGGTGCAGTTTCGCAATATATTTTCAGTTAAACTTACTGCTTGAAATGACTAAACACCAAATATACACATGCCACACATATAACAGATCTGCTAGAGCACACAACTTATGTCCAATTAATTGTTTTTCGAGATATTCTTCCTTATTACGTATTGCTTAGTATAATGTAACAGCCCATTGAAAGTTTTGTTGATGAAAATGAAGGTAAGTGAAGATACAAATATACCTACGTAGTGTGATGGTTCATGATCTTGCCGTTAATGCGACACTTGCAATTGATAGCTTTGAAAATTCTAATGTATGCACTCGCACTTTCTGTACTCAAACTTGTAAAAATCTTCAGAAAAGGTGTATTGGTATTTCTACTTCACGTTAATCTGGACAGACGTTTGTAGAGACAGTCTCATTACACATTTCCTTACAGCTACAATGGAAATAGGAAGATGTAGTAGGCTTAAGCAACAGTAAAATTTTTAAGAGCTAGACGATACATCAGGAGTTTGTCATTCCACTTTCTTTGAATGACCATGGCAGAACGAAAAGAAAAGCGAATACTCAACAGAGAATAAAGTATGGGTATTTGAACATTCAAGAAAATAACAAGGAATATCTTGGAATGGTTCAGTCTATAAAACAGTCCATTTAACATAAATTAAGTGCCTTAGTAGTACCTACATTTTCAACCAAGTAGGAATTTGTCTATGTCTTATGGTTTACCAAGAATTTAAAAAAATGGGCCAACATCACCTAGAATAAAGGGGACTTCTGACGACATTTCAAGGCCACTCAACTGACACAAATAGCTAGGAATATCTCCGACATAGTTCACTCTACATAAAATATCATTTAGACATGAATTGTGTGTTTAACCGGGATATACATTACTTGTAGAGTAAGATTTTGTCTATCTCTTACGGTCTGCCAGTTATTCTAGAGTCATCCAGAGTAAATAGGACTATATATGTTATAGGCAGAAAATTCAAATATACATTTCATTTGTCATACAAACATCTTAAACATATGGCATTTTAACCAATATCGCTAGAGCCATTTCCAACAACATCAAAGTTTTCGAAAAACTTTCAATGTAAAATGTAGTTTAGGGTGGGGCTGTTGTCTTCAAAATCTTCCTGTTGAATTCTTGAAAGACATTAAACTTAAATACCACTTTGGTTTTTAACCGACTTTTCGTTGTCGAATTATGCTGTCCACAGACTGACAGACACACAGACTGCCAGCCTGACACACTCACACATGGACCTTCTTTTAAAAATGCTTGTTTTTATTCAGGGGGTCTCAAAACATACATTTCCGGTGAGATCTCGAAATCGAATTTTTGGGAGGAATACAATACTTCCCTTACTTGCAGGTAGAGAAAGTAAAAATGAACAACGATGTTCCATTTCGCGAAAGTTTTGCGAAACCCACAGACATAACAAGGGATATCTCCGAAATGGTCCACCCTAAAAGAAAATTTTTTTCGAGATAACTTGGTAATTTTAGCAAAATCTACATTTTTTGTGGTATCATTTGGTCTATGTCTAATGGTTTACCAGTTATGCAAATGCCGTCCAGAGTAAATAAGGCTACAGGGGCCATAGCCAGATAATTCAAAATATACATTTCATTTTTCATGCAAATATCTCAAACATATGATATTTTAATCAAAATCGCTAGACCCATTTTCAAAAAATAAGTAAATAAATAAATAAATGAATGAATGAATGAATGAATGATCGATCGATCGATCGATAGATAGATAGATACATAGATAGATAGATAGATAGATAGATAGATAGATAGATAGATAGATAGATAGATAGATACATAGATAGATAGATAGATAGATAGATAGATAGATAGATAGATAGGTAGGTAGGTGGGTGGGTGGGTGGGTGGGTGGGTGGGTGGGTCGGTGGGTGGGTGGGTAGGTGGGTAGGTGGGTAGGTCGGTCGGTCGGTCGGTCGGTCGGTCGGTCGGTCGGTCGGTCGGTCGGTCGGTCGGTCGGTCGGTCGGTCGGTCGGTCGGTCGGTCGGTCGGTCGGTCGGTCGGTCGGTCGGTCGGTCGGTCGGTCGGTCGGTCGGTCGGTCGGTCGGTCGGTCGGTCGGTCGGTCGGTCGGTCGGTCGGTCGGTCGGTCGGTCGGTCGGTCGGTCGGTCGGTCGGTCGGTCGGTCGGTCGGTCGGTCGGTCGGTCGGTCGGTCGGTCGGTCGGTCGGTCGGTCGGTCGGTCGGTCGGTCGGTCGGTCGGTCGGTCGGTCGGTCGGTCGGTCGGTCGGTCGGTCGGTCGGTCGGTCGGTCGGTCGGTCGGTCGGTCGGTCGGTCGGTCGGTCGGTCGGTCGGTCGGTCGGTCGGTCGGTCGGTCGGTCGGTCGGTCGGTCGGTCGGTCGGTCGGTCGGTCGGTCGGTCGGTCGGTCGGTCGGTCGGTCGGTCGGTCGGTCGGTCGGTCGGTCGGTCGGTCGGTCGGTCGGTCGGTCGGTCGGTCGGTCGGTCGGTCGGTCGGTCGGTCGGTCGGTCGGTCGGTCGGTCGGTCGGTCGGTCGGTCGGTCGGTCGGTCGGTCGGTCGGTCGGTCGGTCGGTCGGTCGGTCGGTCGGTCGGTCGGTCGGTCGGTCGGTCGGTCGGTCGGTCGGTCGGTCGGTCGGTCGGTCGGTCGGTCGGTCGGTCGGTCGGTCGGTCGGTCGGTCGGTCGGTCGGTCGGTCGGTCGGTCGGTCGGTCGGTCGGTCGGTCGGTCGGTCGGTCGGTCGGTCGGTCGGTCGGTCGGTCGGTCGGTCGGTCGGTCGGTCGGTCGGTCGGTCGGTCGGTCGGTCGGTCGGTCGGTCGGTCGGTCGGTCGGTCGGTCGGTCGGTCGGTCGGTCGGTCGGTCGGTCGGTCGGTCGGTCGGTCGGTCGGTCGGTCGGTCGGTCGGTCGGTCGGTCGGTCGGTCGGTCGGTCGGTCGGTCGGTCGGTCGGTCGGTCGGTCGGTCGGTCGGTCGGTCGGTCGGTCGGTCGGTCGGTCGGTCGGTCGGTCGGTCGGTCGGTCGGTCGGTCGGTCGGTCGGTCGGTCGGTCGGTCGGTCGGTCGGTCGGTCGGTCGGTCGGTCGGTCGGTCGGTCGGTCGGTCGGTCGGTCGGTCGGTCGGTCGGTCGGTCGGTCGGTCGGTCGGTCGGTCGGTCGGTCGGTCGGTCGGTCGGTCGGTCGGTCGGTCGGTCGGTCGGTCGGTCGGTCGGTCGGTCGGTCGGTCGGTCGGTCGGTCGGTCGGTCGGTCGGTCGGTCGGTCGGTCGGTCGGTCGGTCGGTCGGTCGGTCGGTCGGTCGGTCGGTCGGTCGGTCGGTCGGTCGGTCGGTCGGTCGGTCGGTCGGTCGGTCGGTCGGTCGGTCGGTCGGTCGGTCGGTCGGTCGGTCGGTCGGTCGGTCGGTCGGTCGGTCGGTCGGTCGGTCGGTCGGTCGGTCGGTCGGTCGGTCGGTCGGTCGGTCGGTCGGTCGGTCGGTCGGTCGGTCGGTCGGTCGGTCGGTCGGTCGGTCGGTCGGTCGGTCGGTCGGTCGGTCGGTCGGTCGGTCGGTCGGTCGGTCGGTCGGTCGGTCGGTCGGTCGGTCGGTCGGTCGGTCGGTCGGTCGGTCGGTCGGTCGGTCGGTCGGTCGGTCGGTCGGTCGGTCGGTCGGTCGGTCGGTCGGTCGGTCGGTCGGTCGGTCGGTCGGTCGGTCGGTCGGTCGGTCGGTCGGTCGGTCGGTCGGTCGGTCGGTCGGTCGGTCGGTCGGTCGGTCGGTCGGTCGGTCGGTCGGTCGGTCGGTCGGTCGGTCGGTCGGTCGGTCGGTCGGTCGGTCGGTCGGTCGGTCGGTCGGTCGGTCGGTCGGTCGGTCGGTCGGTCGGTCGGTCGGTCGGTCGGTCGGTCGGTCGGTCGGTCGGTCGGTCGGTCGGTCGGTCGGTCGGTCGGTCGGTCGGTCGGTCGGTCGGTCGGTCGGTCGGTCGGTCGGTCGGTCGGTCGGTCGGTCGGTCGGTCGGTCGGTCGGTCGGTCGGTCGGTCGGTCGGTCGGTCGGTCGGTCGGTCGGTCGGTCGGTCGGTCGGTCGGTCGGTCGGTCGGTCGGTCGGTCGGTCGGTCGGTCGGTCGGTCGGTCGGTCGGTCGGTCGGTCGGTCGGTCGGTCGGTCGGTCGGTCGGTCGGTCGGTCGGTCGGTCGGTCGGTCGGTCGGTCGGTCGGTCGGTCGGTCGGTCGGTCGGTCGGTCGGTCGGTCGGTCGGTCGGTCGGTCGGTCGGTCGGTCGGTCGGTCGGTCGGTCGGTCGGTCGGTCGGTCGGTCGGTCGGTCGGTCGGTCGGTCGGTCGGTCGGTCGGTCGGTCGGTCGGTCGGTCGGTCGGTCGGTCGGTCGGTCGGTCGGTCGGTCGGTCGGTCGGTCGGTCGGTCGGTCGGTCGGTCGGTCGGTCGGTCGGTCGGTCGGTCGGTCGGTCGGTCGGTCGGTCGGTCGGTCGGTCGGTCGGTCGGTCGGTCGGTCGGTCGGTCGGTCGGTCGGTCGGTCGGTCGGTCGGTCGGTCGGTCGGTCGGTCGGTCGGTCGGTCGGTCGGTCGGTCGGTCGGTCGGTCGGTCGGTCGGTCGGTCGGTCGGTCGGTCGGTCGGTCGGTCGGTCGGTCGGTCGGTCGGTCGGTCGGTCGGTCGGTCGGTCGGTCGGTCGGTCGGTCGGTCGGTCGGTCGGTCGGTCGGTCGGTCGGTCGGTCGGTCGGTCGGTCGGTCGGTCGGTCGGTCGGTCGGTCGGTCGGTCGGTCGGTCGGTCGGTCGGTCGGTCGGTCGGTCGGTCGGTCGGTCGGTCGGTCGGTCGGTCGGTCGGTCGGTCGGTCGGTCGGTCGGTCGGTCGGTCGGTCGGTCGGTCGGTCGGTCGGTCGGTCGGTCGGTCGGTCGGTCGGTCGGTCGGTCGGTCGGTCGGTCGGTCGGTCGGTCGGTCGGTCGGTCGGTCGGTCGGTCGGTCGGTCGGTCGGTCGGTCGGTCGGTCGGTCGGTCGGTCGGTCGGTCGGTCGGTCGGTCGGTCGGTCGGTCGGTCGGTCGGTCGGTCGGTCGGTCGGTCGGTCGGTCGGTCGGTCGGTCGGTCGGTCGGTCGGTCGGTCGGTCGGTCGGTCGGTCGGTCGGTCGGTCGGTCGGTCGGTCGGTCGGTCGGTCGGTCGGTCGGTCGGTCGGTCGGTCGGTCGGTCGGTCGGTCGGTCGGTCGGTCGGTCGGTCGGTCGGTCGGTCGGTCGGTCGGTCGGTCGGTCGGTCGGTCGGTCGGTCGGTCGGTCGGTCGGTCGGTCGGTCGGTCGGTCGGTCGGTCGGTCGGTCGGTCGGTCGGTCGGTCGGTCGGTCGGTCGGTCGGTCGGTCGGTCGGTCGGTCGGTCGGTCGGTCGGTCGGTCGGTCGGTCGGTCGGTCGGTCGGTCGGTCGGTCGGTCGGTCGGTCGGTCGGTCGGTCGGTCGGTCGGTCGGTCGGTCGGTCGGTCGGTCGGTCGGTCGGTCGGTCGGTCGGTCGGTCGGTCGGTCGGTCGGTCGGTCGGTCGGTCGGTCGGTCGGTCGGTCGGTCGGTCGGTCGGTCGGTCGGTCGGTCGGTCGGTCGGTCGGTCGGTCGGTCGGTCGGTCGGTCGGTCGGTCGGTCGGTCGGTCGGTCGGTCGGTCGGTCGGTCGGTCGGTCGGTCGGTCGGTCGGTCGGTCGGTCGGTCGGTCGGTCGGTCGGTCGGTCGGTCGGTCGGTCGGTCGGTCGGTCGGTCGGTCGGTCGGTCGGTCGGTCGGTCGGTCGGTCGGTCGGTCGGTCGGTCGGTCGGTCGGTCGGTCGGTCGGTCGGTCGGTCGGTCGGTCGGTCGGTCGGTCGGTCGGTCGGTCGGTCGGTCGGTCGGTCGGTCGGTCGGTCGGTCGGTCGGTCGGTCGGTCGGTCGGTCGGTCGGTCGGTCGGTCGGTCGGTCGGTCGGTCGGTCGGTCGGTCGGTCGGTCGGTCGGTCGGTCGGTCGGTCGGTCGGTCGGTCGGTCGGTCGGTCGGTCGGTCGGTCGGTCGGTCGGTCGGTCGGTCGGTCGGTCGGTCGGTCGGTCGGTCGGTCGGTCGGTCGGTCGGTCGGTCGGTCGGTCGGTCGGTCGGTCGGTCGGTCGGTCGGTCGGTCGGTCGGTCGGTCGGTCGGTCGGTCGGTCGGTCGGTCGGTCGGTCGGTCGGTCGGTCGGTCGGTCGGTCGGTCGGTCGGTCGGTCGGTCGGTCGGTCGGTCGGTCGGTCGGTCGGTCGGTCGGTCGGTCGGTCGGTCGGTCGGTCGGTCGGTCGGTCGGTCGGTCGGTCGGTCGGTCGGTCGGTCGGTCGGTCGGTCGGTCGGTCGGTCGGTCGGTCGGTCGGTCGGTCGGTCGGTCGGTCGGTCGGTCGGTCGGTCGGTCGGTCGGTCGGTCGGTCGGTCGGTCGGTCGGTCGGTCGGTCGGTCGGTCGGTCGGTCGGTCGGTCGGTCGGTCGGTCGGTCGGTCGGTCGGTCGGTCGGTCGGTCGGTCGGTCGGTCGGTCGGTCGGTCGGTCGGTCGGTCGGTCGGTCGGTCGGTCGGTCGGTCGGTCGGTCGGTCGGTCGGTCGGTCGGTCGGTCGGTCGGTCGGTCGGTCGGTCGGTCGGTCGGTCGGTCGGTCGGTCGGTCGGTCGGTCGGTCGGTCGGTCGGTCGGTCGGTCGGTCGGTCGGTCGGTCGGTCGGTCGGTCGGTCGGTCGGTCGGTCGGTCGGTCGGTCGGTCGGTCGGTCGGTCGGTCGGTCGGTCGGTCGGTCGGTCGGTCGGTCGGTCGGTCGGTCGGTCGGTCGGTCGGTCGGTCGGTCGGTCGGTCGGTCGGTCGGTCGGTCGGTCGGTCGGTCGGTCGGTCGGTCGGTCGGTCGGTCGGTCGGTCGGTCGGTCGGTCGGTCGGTCGGTCGGTCGGTCGGTCGGTCGGTCGGTCGGTCGGTCGGTCGGTCGGTCGGTCGGTCGGTCGGTCGGTCGGTCGGTCGGTCGGTCGGTCGGTCGGTCGGTCGGTCGGTCGGTCGGTCGGTCGGTCGGTCGGTCGGTCGGTCGGTCGGTCGGTCGGTCGGTCGGTCGGTCGGTCGGTCGGTCGGTCGGTCGGTCGGTCGGTCGGTCGGTCGGTCGGTCGGTCGGTCGGTCGGTCGGTCGGTCGGTCGGTCGGTCGGTCGGTCGGTCGGTCGGTCGGTCGGTCGGTCGGTCGGTCGGTCGGTCGGTCGGTCGGTCGGTCGGTCGGTCGGTCGGTCGGTCGGTCGGTCGGTCGGTCGGTCGGTCGGTCGGTCGGTCGGTCGGTCGGTCGGTCGGTCGGTCGGTCGGTCGGTCGGTCGGTCGGTCGGTCGGTCGGTCGGTCGGTCGGTCGGTCGGTCGGTCGGTCGGTCGGTCGGTCGGTCGGTCGGTCGGTCGGTCGGTCGGTCGGTCGGTCGGTCGGTCGGTCGGTCGGTCGGTCGGTCGGTCGGTCGGTCGGTCGGTCGGTCGGTCGGTCGGTCGGTCGGTCGGTCGGTCGGTCGGTCGGTCGGTCGGTCGGTCGGTCGGTCGGTCGGTCGGTCGGTCGGTCGGTCGGTCGGTCGGTCGGTCGGTCGGTCGGTCGGTCGGTCGGTCGGTCGGTCGGTCGGTCGGTCGGTCGGTCGGTCGGTCGGTCGGTCGGTCGGTCGGTCGGTCGGTCGGTCGGTCGGTCGGTCGGTCGGTCGGTCGGTCGGTCGGTCGGTCGGTCGGTCGGTCGGTCGGTCGGTCGGTCGGTCGGTCGGTCGGTCGGTCGGTCGGTCGGTCGGTCGGTCGGTCGGTCGGTCGGTCGGTCGGTCGGTCGGTCGGTCGGTCGGTCGGTCGGTCGGTCGGTCGGTCGGTCGGTCGGTCGGTCGGTCGGTCGGTCGGTCGGTCGGTCGGTCGGTCGGTCGGTCGGTCGGTCGGTCGGTCGGTCGGTCGGTCGGTCGGTCGGTCGGTCGGTCGGTCGGTCGGTCGGTCGGTCGGTCGGTCGGTCGGTCGGTCGGTCGGTCGGTCGGTCGGTCGGTCGGTCGGTCGGTCGGTCGGTCGGTCGGTCGGTCGGTCGGTCGGTCGGTCGGTCGGTCGGTCGGTCGGTCGGTCGGTCGGTCGGTCGGTCGGTCGGTCGGTCGGTCGGTCGGTCGGTCGGTCGGTCGGTCGGTCGGTCGGTCGGTCGGTCGGTCGGTCGGTCGGTCGGTCGGTCGGTCGGTCGGTCGGTCGGTCGGTCGGTCGGTCGGTCGGTCGGTCGGTCGGTCGGTCGGTCGGTCGGTCGGTCGGTCGGTCGGTCGGTCGGTCGGTCGGTCGGTCGGTCGGTCGGTCGGTCGGTCGGTCGGTCGGTCGGTCGGTCGGTCGGTCGGTCGGTCGGTCGGTCGGTCGGTCGGTCGGTCGGTCGGTCGGTCGGTCGGTCGGTCGGTCGGTCGGTCGGTCGGTCGGTCGGTCGGTCGGTCGGTCGGTCGGTCGGTCGGTCGGTCGGTCGGTCGGTCGGTCGGTCGGTCGGTCGGTCGGTCGGTCGGTCGGTCGGTCGGTCGGTCGGTCGGTCGGTCGGTCGGTCGGTCGGTCGGTCGGTCGGTCGGTCGGTCGGTCGGTCGGTCGGTCGGTCGGTCGGTCGGTCGGTCGGTCGGTCGGTCGGTCGGTCGGTCGGTCGGTCGGTCGGTCGGTCGGTCGGTCGGTCGGTCGGTCGGTCGGTCGGTCGGTCGGTCGGTCGGTCGGTCGGTCGGTCGGTCGGTCGGTCGGTCGGTCGGTCGGTCGGTCGGTCGGTCGGTCGGTCGGTCGGTCGGTCGGTCGGTCGGTCGGTCGGTCGGTCGGTCGGTCGGTCGGTCGGTCGGTCGGTCGGTCGGTCGGTCGGTCGGTCGGTCGGTCGGTCGGTCGGTCGGTCGGTCGGTCGGTCGGTCGGTCGGTCGGTCGGTCGGTCGGTCGGTCGGTCGGTCGGTCGGTCGGTCGGTCGGTCGGTCGGTCGGTCGGTCGGTCGGTCGGTCGGTCGGTCGGTCGGTCGGTCGGTCGGTCGGTCGGTCGGTCGGTCGGTCGGTCGGTCGGTCGGTCGGTCGGTCGGTCGGTCGGTCGGTCGGTCGGTCGGTCGGTCGGTCGGTCGGTCGGTCGGTCGGTCGGTCGGTCGGTCGGTCGGTCGGTCGGTCGGTCGGTCGGTCGGTCGGTCGGTCGGTCGGTCGGTCGGTCGGTCGGTCGGTCGGTCGGTCGGTCGGTCGGTCGGTCGGTCGGTCGGTCGGTCGGTCGGTCGGTCGGTCGGTCGGTCGGTCGGTCGGTCGGTCGGTCGGTCGGTCGGTCGGTCGGTCGGTCGGTCGGTCGGTCGGTCGGTCGGTCGGTCGGTCGGTCGGTCGGTCGGTCGGTCGGTCGGTCGGTCGGTCGGTCGGTCGGTCGGTCGGTCGGTCGGTCGGTCGGTCGGTCGGTCGGTCGGTCGGTCGGTCGGTCGGTCGGTCGGTCGGTCGGTCGGTCGGTCGGTCGGTCGGTCGGTCGGTCGGTCGGTCGGTCGGTCGGTCGGTCGGTCGGTCGGTCGGTCGGTCGGTCGGTCGGTCGGTCGGTCGGTCGGTCGGTCGGTCGGTCGGTCGGTCGGTCGGTCGGTCGGTCGGTCGGTCGGTCGGTCGGTCGGTCGGTCGGTCGGTCGGTCGGTCGGTCGGTCGGTCGGTCGGTCGGTCGGTCGGTCGGTCGGTCGGTCGGTCGGTCGGTCGGTCGGTCGGTCGGTCGGTCGGTCGGTCGGTCGGTCGGTCGGTCGGTCGGTCGGTCGGTCGGTCGGTCGGTCGGTCGGTCGGTCGGTCGGTCGGTCGGTCGGTCGGTCGGTCGGTCGGTCGGTCGGTCGGTCGGTCGGTCGGTCGGTCGGTCGGTCGGTCGGTCGGTCGGTCGGTCGGTCGGTCGGTCGGTCGGTCGGTCGGTCGGTCGGTCGGTCGGTCGGTCGGTCGGTCGGTCGGTCGGTCGGTCGGTCGGTCGGTCGGTCGGTCGGTCGGTCGGTCGGTCGGTCGGTCGGTCGGTCGGTCGGTCGGTCGGTCGGTCGGTCGGTCGGTCGGTCGGTCGGTCGGTCGGTCGGTCGGTCGGTCGGTCGGTCGGTCGGTCGGTCGGTCGGTCGGTCGGTCGGTCGGTCGGTCGGTCGGTCGGTCGGTCGGTCGGTCGGTCGGTCGGTCGGTCGGTCGGTCGGTCGGTCGGTCGGTCGGTCGGTAGGTCGGTAGGTCGGTAGGTCGGTAGGTCGGTAGGTCGGTAGGTCGGTAGGTAGATAAATAAATAAACAAAATAAAATAAAATTCTTGAAACATTTTCCATCTAAAGGGTAGTTTATGGTGGGACTGTTTTCTTCAAAATCTGCGTGTCCCATTCTTAAAAGACATTAAACCTAAGTACCAACTTTGGTTTTTAACCTACTTTTCGTTTCTGAGTTATGCTGTCCACAGACACAGACACACACATACAAACACGGACCTTTTTCTAAAAATGCCTTCTTTGATTCAGAGGGTCTCAAACCATATATTTCCGGTGAAATCTTGACATCGAATTTTTGGGTGGAATACAATGCTTACCCTACTTACCAGTGGAGAGGGTAAAAATGAACAACGATGTTCCATTTCACGAAAGTTTTAAGTTTTCCAAATCTGACACAAATAACAATGAATATCTCCGACATAGTTCACTCTACATAAAATCCCGTGGTTAACCGGGATATACATTGCTTGTAGAGTAAGATTTTGTCTATCTCTTACGGTTTACGAGTTATTCAAAAGTCATCCAGAGTAAATAGGACTATATAGGTTATAGCAAGAAAATTCAAAATATGCATTTCATTTGTCATACAAATATCTTAAACATATGGCATCTTAACCAATGTCTCTAGAGCCATTTCCAACAACATCAAAATCTTCGGAAAACTTTCCACGTGAAAGGTAGTTTAGGGTGGGGCTATTTTCTTCAAAATCTTCTTGTCGCATCCTTGAAAGACGTTAAACTTAAATACCAATTATGGTTTTTAAACGACTTTTCGTTTCTGAGTTACGCTGTTCACAGAGAGACAGACACACAGGAACATAGAGACACACACGTACACACATGGATCTTTTTCTAAAAATGCTTTTTTTTTTGGCTCAGGTGGTCTCAAAACATATATTTCCGGTGAAATCTGACATCGAATTTTTGGGTGGAATACAATACTTCCCCTACTTGCCAGTCGAGAAAGTAAAAATGAACAACGATGTTCCATTTCACGACAGTTTTCCGAAACCCACACACATAACAAGGGATATCTCCGAAATGGCCCATCCTAAAAGAAAATTTATTCGGAGATAAGTTGGTTATTTTAGCAAGATCTACACTCTTGTATGGAATGATTTGGTCTACGTCTTACGGTTTATGAGTTATTTAAAAGTCATCGCGAGTAAACAGGACATCACAGCCTATAACTAGAAAATTCAACATATACATTTCATTTGTCATAAAAATATCTCAAACATATGACATTTTAATCAAAATCTTTAGACCCATTTTCAAGAAAAACAAAATTTTCGAAAAGTTTTCCATCTAAAGGGTAGTTTAGGGTGGGACTATTTTCTTCAAAATCTCCCTGTCTCATTCTTAAAAGATATTAAACTTAAATACCAACTTTTGTTTTTAACCTACTTTTCGCTTTTGAGTTATGCTGTCCACAGAAACACAGGCACACACATACAAACACGGACCTTTTTCTAAATTGCTTTTTTTCTGGTTTCAGGGGGTCTCAAAACATATATTTCCGGTGAAATCTTGAGATCGAATTTTTGGGTGGAATACAATGCTTCCCCTACTTACCAGTAGAGAAAGTGAAAATGAACAACGATGTTCCATTTCACGAAAGCTTTAATTTTTCCGGAACCGACACAAATAGCAAAGAATATCTCCGACATAGTTCACTCTACAAAAAATATTATTTAGACATGAATTGTGTGTTTACCCGGGATATACATCGCTTGTAGAGTAGGATTTTGTCTATCTCTTACGGTTTACCAGTTATTCAAAAGTCATCCAGAGTAAATAGGACTATATATGTTATAGCCAGTAAAATCAAAATGTACATTTCATCTGTCATACAAATATCTTAAACATATGGCATTTTATCCAAAATCGTTAGACATTTTCAACATCAAAGTTTTCGAAAAATTTTCCATGTGAAGGGTAGTTTAGGGCGGATCTATTTTCTTCAATACCTTCCTGTCGCATCCTTTAAAGACGTTGAACTTAAATAATAACTATGGTTTTTAAGCGATTTTTCGTTTTTGAGTTATGCCTTCCACAGACGGACGCACACACGGACCTTTTTCCAAAAATGCTTTCTTTCGGATTCAGTGGGTCTCAAAACATATATTTGCGGTGAAATTTCGAACTCGAATTTTTGGCTGCAATATAATACTTCCCCTACTTACCAGTAGAAAAAGTGAAAAGAGTTTTTTCTTGAAATCCCCAAGTAGAATACAACTATTTAATAGACAAAATCTTAGCATATAATGATCTAGATCCCCTTAAAGTAAACAATTTAAGTCAAACAATTTTTTATGGATTTAACTGTTTCTTAGACTCGGTTTGTTGTTTGAATTTCTAATCACCTATAATTTTCTAAAATGGGAAGTCCTTATTCCTTTTACTTTCTCTACTGGTGATTAAGGGAACTCTTGTATTCCACCCAAAAACTTGATGTCGGATTTCACAGGAAAAATATGTTTTGAGATCCCCTGAATTCCAGAAACAAATCCTTTTTAGAGAAAAGTCCATCCGAGCGCGCGCGCGTGTGTGTGTATCAGTGTCAGTCTGTGGACAGCATAACTCAAAAACGAGAAGCAGGTTAAAAGCCAAAGTTGGTATTTTAAGTTTAATGTCTTTCAAGAATACATCACGAAGATTTTGAAGAAAATGGCCGCACCCTACACTACCCTTTTCATGGAAAATATTTCGCAAATGTTTATTCCCTTGAAAATGGCTAAAACGATTTTGATTAAAATGTCACGGGTTTGAGATACTTTATGACAAATGAAACACATATCTTGACGTTTCTGGCTATAGCCACTGTAGTATTTACTGGTAAACCGTGACACCAACGATGGACCAAGTCGTACTCTACAGAAAATGTAGATCTTGATAAGTTATACAATGTATGTGTGAGAAAATGTTCTTGTAGGGTGAACCAATTCGGAGATATTCCTTGTTATGTGTGTGAGTTTCGGAAAACTTAAAACTTTCGTGAAATGAAGCATCGTTGTTCATTTTTTATATGTTAAGTGTGCAAAGAGAACGGAAACTCAAAGCTTTAAAAGATCTGACTATGGCACAAAGCCAACTGTATTCTAATGTTCCCCTTGTACGTACAAGGGAATAAGGAATAGGATAATCTGTACAAATGTTTATTTCAACAAACACGAAGATGATATGGGAATAAGAGTTTGTAAGTTTGGTCAGTTCAAGAGTAGAGAAGGTCATGTGAGTGCAGCACATCAGATTTTGAACAATGTCTACAACCTCTTCTAGGAGAAAATGTGTGAACAATCCTAACAACTTCTGTTACGTGTGTGGTACTTTCTTGATACAGAAGCAGAACGCTAACATTACATCGTGTACTAAAAGGTGTATTTTTCATACTCCTTAATCTTAATCTAGGAGATCAAAATCAAATATTGGCTCCTCATGCTGTATGCAAAACATGTAATCAAGAGTTAAGGCAGTGGTACAATGGAAAACAGAAACCCATGAAGTTCGTAATTCCTATGATATGAGTGAATGAAAATAGCCTGTGATGTCCCATTGAGGGCAAAGACCTCCTACAAGTAGGGGTAGCTGCTTTAAAACACTCACGCGGTGAGCTGGTCCACCTAAGAGGGTATCGTACATAATACACTAAACATTGGTTTGCACATGGTCACTTAATTGTTGTTCTAGTTCTTTCCACTTCTGTCTGTTTCTGGCTATGGTGGTCCACTGTCTTCCTACTTGTTTTCTGAACAGGTCCGACCATTTGCGTCTTGATCTTCCTGGGAGTCTCTTGCCGATGTAAGGATCCCATGTGCTAGCTTGTGCTGTCCATCTGTCATCTTGCAGCCTCATCACGTGGCCGCCCCATTTCCACTTGGTCTTCGTAGACTGTTGTGCCATGTCTACCGTTGCTGACATCTTGTTTATCAAGGTGTTTGATATTCTATCTTTCAGAGAGATGCCAAGGATCTTCCTCTGCATTTTCCTTTGGCATATCTGTAGAGTGTTTCTCTCTTTGGTTTTGAGAGCCCATGTCTGACAACCGTATAATAGCACTGAAAAACACAGCTTTCGAGTGTCTCCAATTTGAGGCTTCTATTCAGGAATTTGTCCAGAAATATTAATTTTAGGGCCCAGAAAGCTTTCCAAGCTAAGGAAGCTTTTCATTTGATTTCTTTTTCCATTTTGTTGTTAAAGGAAATTATTTGTCCTAGGTATATGTATTGAGATACATACAGCAGTTCCGTTCCTTCAAGATATATTAGGGTTTCTAATCCATTTGTCATGAGTTGTGTTTTAGATTTGTTCATTGTGAGTCCTGCCATCTTACTTTGTGTGTTAAGCTCCTGAAGCATTGATTGCAGTCCCCTTGCAGTTTTGGCGAAGAGGACTATGTCGTCAGCGAACCTCAAAATTGTTAGTCTCTTGCCGTTGAGGCATATTCCGTCTTTCTTATTCCAGTTTAGTTTTCTGAACATGTCCTCTAGTATGCAGGTAAATAGTTTTGGGGAGATGGGATCCCGTAGTCCTCTTTCCACGCGGAAAGGTTGGCCGTCTTTTCGGGTTTAACACAAGCGAAGCTGTTGTTTAGAATGTTTCTTAGTAATTGAATGCATTTTGCTTCTACTCCTTGATTTCTTAGTGCTTGAAGTATGTTCGATTGTATCGAATCCTTTGTTGTAATCTACAAAAGCAAGGTATAATTTTAGGTGACGATCTTCCGATTTTTCTATTATCTGGTTAATGGTTTGAATATGGTTCACTGTGCTACATCCTATGCGGAATCCTACTTGTTCTGAGGGTTGGTTCTCGTCTAGTATTTTTGTTAATCGTCTAGTTAGTATTTTCGTGAGCAGTTTATATAAGTTAGACATCAGGCTTATGGGTCTACAATTGTTTATATCATCTTTCGTACCTTTTTGTGCAAAAGTACAATCGTGCTTGTTTTCCACTGATCGGGAAAGTCTTCGGTTTGTATGATTTTGTTGAACACTTCTGTGATGATTGGAGTTAGGAGATCTTGGGCTTCTTTTAAGAGCTCATTGTATATGTTGTCTTCTCCAGGTGACTTTCCATTTTTCAATTCGGTGATGGTTATTCTAACCTTGCCATGAATTATAGCGGGTATGGTCTCAGTGGTTTTTGGGACTGGATCGACAGGGGTTATGCTCTGTGGCTTTGCTTGGTAGAGAACTTGCGTATATTGCTTTGTAGAATTCCGTTGCTGATTTGATTATATCCTCTCTTCTATTTAGACGTTCTCCCGCCTGATTCTTCGTTCCTAGTAGCCATTGTTTCCCGCCCTGGACGTTTATCCTCGGTTTTGTAATTGATTTGTTTGTTTCTAGTATTTGTCTCGTTGTTGCTGATCGGTGTTCGCGGATATCTTTCCGTATTTCCGTTTTCGTTATTTTGTCTAGTTTTGCGTAGTATTCTTCTTTATTCCTGTCTGAGACATCTAGTTTTTAACATTATCGATCTGTGGTCGATTAACTGTATAGTACTCTGACTTAATTTACTTCGACTTTTCTTCATTTGTTCGTCGTTACTTGTGTCCTTATGAGCTTCGTATATGCATTTTCTAGTGCATTATACATTTCTTGAGTGCTTTGTTTTGTATTCATATTTACTTGTAGTTGCTTCTGTAATTCTTGTTTAAATTTGTCTCTGTTCAGTTTTTCCATTTCTGGTTTGCTTGCTTTTCCTATGTTTCTTCTTTTCTTGCGTTTTTTGCCCTCACCATTCTATGGTCTGTGCTAAATTTTAATTGTGAGATTACTTGGATGTTCTTTATTATGTTTTGTTTGTCCATTTATATATAATCTATTTCGTTTTTCGTCTTGCCATCTGGCGAGCGCCAAGTCCATCTTAGGTTTTGATTTTTCCTGAAGAAGGTATTGGTTATTTTTAAGTTGTGTTCTTGAACAAATTGTACCATTCTTTCTTCTCTTCTATTCCTTGTTCCAAAGCCGTATGGTCCAACTGGGTCTTCGTCATCGTTACTACGGGGGCCGACTTTACTGTTGAAATCTCCAATTATTAGGTTTATTGGTGACTGATATCTCTCTAAGGTGTCATCTAGCTTCTCATAGAAATCTTCTAGTTCTTCGTCGGTACTTGTTTCTGTTGGGGCGTATATTTGTATGATTGTTATTTGGTGACTTTTTGTGGTAAGTTTCAAAGCTGCTATTCTTTCTGACACTCCCACTATTTCTTGTATGGATGATTTGAAGTCGCATTTGATGATGAAGCCTATCCCTCTTTGACCTGGAGTTGTTCCCTTGTAATACAGCAAATCGCCGTTTGAATTCTCTACGTTGACTTTCCCTTTTTTCCTTACTTCGCATAGTCTGAGTATATCGAATCTTATTTCTTTCAGTGCATTTTCAAGCTCTTCTTCTCTCTCTATGGTTCTCAACGTTTGTACGTTCAATATTCCTACTATGATTTCGTTATTATTGCTCCTTTTAGTCTGGTTCTCTTGTCCGTAGTTTCTTCTATGTTGTCTGTTGTGATTGTTTTAGATTCTTGCCCGTTTGTGTGTGTGTTTTTACAGTTTTCTGGGCTCAGTATCAGCTCGTTGCTTTTTTGTTTTCTTCTATGTTTAGTGTGATTCCACACCCTCTCTTGTTGCTCTTCTTGTGAATCGAAAGAAGCGAAATCGGCGTATTATTGTGTCCTCAGGCCAGAAATCTGGATTTTGTGTGATTTCTAGATATCCAAAGGGAATTCGCACCTTGAAAGCTTTTTTGTTTCCTAATGTGTGTAGTTCCTCGCACTCTAAATGTGCCGTTATTCCGCTGTTTAACAGATATTTCATCACTGTTTCGTTTGTAGTGGTTTTTTTGAGATTGCCGATGTATAACCATGCTGTCTTCTCCGCTGCTTGCATATCCTGGTCTTTTTTCGTCCCTTTTATGGTGTTTCTGTTGCTCGCATTTCTTCCTTCTTGTCTTCTTTTCCATGTGTCTGTTTCCCATGAGTGTTCCACCTGTTCATTTCCTTCGTTTCGGGTTCCTTCATGTTGGTACTCCCCTTCCGGTGCTTCTTGTTGTTCTTCTCCTTTCCACCCTATTGGCGGCTCCATTTTCTCTCTATTTTCCTCTGATCCTCTTTTTGTGTCGTCCTTCTTTTGTGATACGGTTCCGTTCTGTTGTGAGCGCTTTTCCTCTTCTATGGTTTTTTTCACGTGCTCCGCTATTACATTTCCTAGTTTGTTTGTGAGGAAGTCAATTATGTCTTCTACTTTTTGTGCCATCTTTTCGACCTCTGTCGATTTGTCCTTTTTCGCTTTCGTTGCTGCTTGATTCATGTGGGTATGTGCAGCTGATTGTAAATCTGTTCCGTTTTCAACCTCCTTCTGTACTGCCGTTTCGTGTCTGTCATTCCTCTCTGGTCCGGCAGATGTCTCCCCCGGTTGACTTTGTTTGTCCTCTGTTTCCTGTATTTCGGCGACAGATCTCGCTGCTTGTTCTGCTGTACTTCTGTCATCACCCTTGCATGTTTCACCGACATGTATAACCTTAACCTCTTCTGCATGTTTGATGCATTTGTCTTTTATTGTCTCTTGTTTTAGAGCTTGAAAACAATTTCTTATACTACTCACAGCTTCTAGAAGAACTGTCTTCGTTTCTTGCTTCATGAAACGTCCTTCTACTACTATTTTCTCAATGTTTTCGATAGCACTATTGAGACGCCTTCCATTACGTCCGCCATCTTAACTCCAGATCACAGCTCCAGATCATGTAGATATAGAAAGCAATAACGTGAATAAGAAAGGTTAAATACGTATGACATAAGGATATTTGAAGTCTACAGCAGTGAAATGAACAAACTAGAATTCTGTGCTCGTGTTTGGTTAATAATGTTACGTAAGAAGGGAACGTTGTAGAAAACCGTGTATATCAGAGAACTTAAACATTATAGTTTTTTCCTCAGCCGTAGAACTGAATTTTTCAGTTCCAATTCTATCTCTCACTTCACAAATTATTCATAACTCAATGTTTGTATATACTTCACATTTAGTATGATAGATTTTGACGTAAGAGGCTTCAATACACTCAAAAGCATTGGCGTTTCAGCTCGAGAAACTAAATGATACAAAATAAGTATTATTAACTTAGCTTAGGTATTGCGTAAGGATATGTTACCCCTTTGAAATTGTGTAACCCACCCACATGCCTGTACTCTCTACTTAGGTGGTTTTCTTTCATAGCAGAATCATGGCGTGAAGAAACAGACCACGCCATGTTGATTTCTAGTTTGGATGTTCAAATATTTTCCCAGCTGTGCTCAAGAGAGCAATCAATCAATCAACCAATCAGTCAGTCAAACAATCACTCAAACAATCAATCAATTCCGTTAAGAGACGCGTAGAGCATTCACAAAGTGCTTCCTTCGGATTCTATTTGAAGCCAACTTCTTTACTTCTCTCCATATTTTCCCTTCTTTAATTATTTCTGAAGGAACTGTTCTCTTCCATGTATTTTTTTGATCTCCCTCTCGCACTCGAAGGTTCCGGTCCAGAGCCTTCTTTCTATTGCTTTGTCTTCTTTTCATAGTGTATGTTCTATCCAATTCCACTTTGGTCTTTTGGTTTCTATTGTAATTTATTTTTGGTTTGTTATCTTTCATAATTCTAGATTTGAAACTGCATATGACCATCTGATTCTTAGAATTCTTAGTAGACATCTATTAACCAATGTTTGTAATTTATTTTTTTTTAATTTTGCTTGTTTTGTATGTTTCACAAATATACAATAATAATGATTTCACATTACTATTGACCATTATAATTTTAGTGGTCCTATATATAAATATGATTTCCAGATTGGATATAAGAGGACAAATGCACCGTTTGCTTTGTTTATTCGGTTTTTAACGTCCTCAAGAGCTCCTCTATACTTATCAATTATGCTGACCTAATATTTGAATTCTTGGACAGTTTCAATATTGATATTGTTTAATATGATTTTGTTTGTCTTTTTACAATTTAATATAATTTTATTAGTTTTATTTACATTTATTTTCATAAGAAGAATAATTTTCATACATAAGTTTAATTACTCTAGAGATTTTTTTCTAGTATATAAAATTTTGTGATTGTGTTCCATAATAATCTGAGTTAAGCAAGTCAAATGCTTTTTGAAAATCACTGAATACTGAGTATAAAGTAGATCTCCATTCACTACACTCCTCTACGTATAATAACACTTCATCCGGACCACATACCTTTTCTTTCTCAACTTTCTAATTTTGGTTTTAATTTCCGTCATGTCAAATGATGGTAAACGTTATTATTAGCCTAGTTCATATTTACTTTTCTTCTACTTGTTATATTTCTCAGGTTGTCTGTTTTATCGGCCATCTGGTAATAAGTTAGGAATATTTTTGGTGTCTCTTAACGGCTCCCTGTCCTATTACTGCCTTCTTTCTGTAATGTATTAACTACTTACGGTTTCTCAACTTACATAACTTACCATTCTAACTTCATATGGTATTTTCTCTGTGCCATGTGTCATTTTTCTTTAAAGTTTTGGCATTATTCGTTTTTGGTTTCCGTAAGTAAACCATTAAACCTTTCCTTTGCTAGTGTGCATCTATTTAAATCGCTTTGTCTATCTGCTACTTCTTTGATTACATTACGTAAAACGTTCCATTTTTACCTTATCTGCTGGTAAGTAAAGGAAATATTGGATTCCACCCAAAAATTTGATGTCAAGATTTCACCAGAAATATATGTTTTGAGAAACCCTGAAAAAAAAAAAAAAAGGTCTGTGTGTGTGTGTCTGTCTGTGTGTCAGTCTATGTGACTGTGGACAGGATAACTCAAAAGCGAAAACTGGGTTAAAAACCAAAGATGGTATTTAAGTTTAATGGCTTTCAAGGATGAGACACGAAGATTTTGAAGGAAATTCCTCACCTAAACTACCATTTAGATGGAAAATATTTCGAAAATTTTGATTTTCTTGACTATGAGTAACGATTTTGTTTAAAATGCCATATATTTGAGATATTTTTGTGACAAATGAAATTTATATTTTGAACTTTCTGGCTATAGCCTATGTAGTCCTGTTTAGTCTGGATGACTTTTAAATAACTCGCAAACCGTAAGAGGTAGACAAAATCTGACTCTACAAAAAACGTAGATCATGCTAAAACACACAGTTTATGTCTGAATAAAGCTTTTTTGTAGGGTCAACCATTTCGGAGATATTCCTTGTTATGTGTGTGAGTTTCTGAAAACTTAAAACTTTCATGAAATGGAACACCGTTGTTCATTTTTTCTTTCTCTGCTGGTAAGCAGGGTAAGTATTGTATTCCACCCAAAAAATTGGTGTCGAGATTTCACCGGAAATATATGTTTTGAGACCCCCTGAAACAAAAAAAAAAGTATTTTTAGAAAAAGGTCTGTCTCTCTCTCTCTCTCTCTCTCTCTGTGTGTGTGTGTGTGTGTGTGTCGTGTGTGTGTGTGTGTGTCAGTCTGTGTGTCAGTCTGTGGACAGCATAACTCAAAAACGAAAAGTAGGTTAAAAACCAGAGTTGGTGTTTAAGTTTAACGCCTTTCACGAGTGCAACACGGAGATTCTGAAGAAAATAGCCCTAGCCTAAACTACCCTTTACATGGAAACGTTTTCGAAAATTTTGATTTCATTGAAAATGGCTCTAACGATTTCGATTAAAATGTCATGTTTGAGATATTTTTATGACAATTTAAACGTATATTTTGAATTTCCTGACTATAGCCCCTGTAGTCGTATTTACTGTGGACGACTTTTGCATAATTGATAAACCGGTAGAGATAGACCAAATCATGCTGTACAAAAAATATAGATCTTTATAAAATACACTATTTATGTCGCAATAAATTTTCTTGTCGGTTGAACCATTTCGGAGATATTCCTTGTTATGTGTGTGAGTTTCGGAAATCTTTCGTGAAATGTTCATTTTTTATATTTTAAGCGTGCAAAGAGAGCGGGATCTCAAAGTTTAAAAATATCTATCGCTCAAACCTACTGTATTCTAATATTCCCCATGCAGCTGCAAGGAAATAAGAAATAAGATTATTGGTACAAATGTTTATCTCAACTATTGGGAAGAAGATATAGAAATAAGCGTTTGTAAGAATGGTTAGTACAAGACTAGAGAAAATCATTTGAGTGCAACACATCAGATTTTTTCAACATATAGTTCAATATCATGAGTATTGGAAGTAATGGCTTGCGAGAATAAGTGCAACATTCTCTAGGCAATTTGAAGACTTGCCTGGAGAAACGGGTTAATCCTCAAAATAAAATTTTCGAGATGTGTTTTCCCCTGTGCTGTTGCGTCAGACAGGTATCTTCTCTTGTGTTGGGTCTATCCTTGCGTTTCGTGATATGCTTTTGTTTAACGTCAACATGAGCTAAATTGTTTTTGCTATGTGCCTGACATCTGGTGGCACTCATGGTAACCAGGACATAAACAGGATAACCAACAGAGTTTCAAGCTTTTGAAAGGATTTAATATTTTATTTTAACTATCATATAATGTTTTATGAAATCAGCATAGCTTTATTTATCAGAATAAAGCGATATACGGACAATAGTGATGAATTTAGCCCACTTCATAAGTAATAACTACAACAAACCGTAATAACAATAAACAGTGGGTATGTTGGTTAGCTACTGTGGAAATAAACACAAACAATGGCGGAACTATAAGAGGTAAATGTGAACGGAAATGTGAGAAGTATTGGAAACTATTGCAAAAGTATTACACAAAACTGGTGTAAAGAATTTGAGAAGAAAAAACGAAATCATAGGGAAGGTTGTAAAAGTCATAAAGGTGTTGGGAAATGCAACAATCGCAAGGTTAAAATTGTGATTGTGCGAGAAGGTATTTAGCTAAATCCTGCAAAATTAAAGAACACATACCATCTGAATTTTATTGCACCAATTTATCATGAGTACCATAAAACTCTTGAATGTACGACAGAATCTCATAATGTTTCCGATGAAGCATTTTTTGTTCATCCCAACTACAGCTAAAATACTCGTATCTTAACTTTCCAAACTATTGCACTTATTAAAAAGTGCAATAACCCGGAGTGCACCATGTTTTGAAAGGCCAAAGCACATAATTAATGGTTTTACCTGAAGTATAAATGCAGAATATATTTAGAAAACAAAAATATTTGAGTAAATGCCGACAAAAGTTTTCAGTTATTTTCAGTAATCTTATTACACCAGTCAAATTTTGGGGTTTATTAAAGATAAATGTCATAAAATATACTGTATTTTCGAATGTCATAGAAAAAAATAACTTTAACAAATTTTTCAGTCTCATTTATTGTTCTCATTGTTTTTCTCCATTTTTACTTTTTCTACTATGTGTAGCAAAGTAGAGTAAGTATTGTGTGGCACTCAAAAATTCTATGTGCATATATATGTTTGGAGGCCTCTGAGTAATAAAAAAACGCATTTTTATAAAAACGTCCTTGCGCGTGCGCGCGTTTCTCTGTGTGTGTGTGTGCGCGCGTGCGTGCGTGTGTGTATGTGTGTGTGTGGGGGTGTGTGTGTGTGTGTGTGTGTGTGTGTGTGTGTGTGTGTGTGTGTGTGGACAGCATAACACAAAAAGTCGGTTAAAAACCAAAGCTGTTGTTTAAGTTTAATGCCTTTCTGGGTTGCGACACGAAGATTCTGAAGATAATTACTCCATCCTTAACTACCCTATACATGGAACTTTTTTCGAAAATTTGGATTTTCTTGAAAATGGTCTAACGGTTTTGATTAAAATGCCATATGTTTGAGATACTTTTATGAGAAACGAAAAGTATATCTTGAATTTTCTGGCTATAGCCCATGTAGTCCTACTTACTCCGGATGACGTTTGAATAACTCGCAAACCATAAGAGATAGACCAAATTCTTACTGTACAAAAAATGTAGATCTTGCTAAAACACACAATTTATGCCTTAATAAATGTTTTTGTAGAGTGAGCCATTTCGGAGACATTACTTGTTATTTGTATGAGTGTTGCAGAACATACTTCTGGCAAATGAAACATCGTTATTCATTTTTTATATGTTAACCGTGCAACGAGAACGGAATTTGTAAGCTTTAGAAGCTCTGACTATCGCTCATAGTCAAGTGTATTCCCATGTTCTTCTTGTATCTAGAAGAAGATGGTTAGTACAAGAGTAGAGAAAGTCATGTGAGTGCCAACACAAATTTTAAAAGATGCGCTTTAACCCGTTTCTCTGGGCATGTCTTGATTTGAATGTGAGTCAGGGTTGCCAATGTTGAAAATTAAAATTATCGTACCGGCAAATCAAAATTATAGATTTGGATTCAAAATTATCGTTAATCATAAACCAAATGCTACAACAATAAAATATCAGCATAACACTTATGAAAATGTAATATTATTGATGTTTATGGTATCCACCTACAAGATTGACGTCCTCAAACTGTATTAAAACTTTAGTACTTGTGTTTCTCGCACTATTTATCTAAAAGATCATCTTCTTCATCAACTGTTGCAACTTCCTCAACTAATTTGATGTGGAGATAAGCTTTAACATCTCGCTTGCAGACTTTCGGACCAACCACATTCTTTCAAAACTGAAGTGAGCGAATAAGTCCATTTAAGGTACCAAGCGCCAACCTGATTCTAATTTTGGTTCTTATTAAACCTAGTTTGGAAAAAAAAGCTCTTTCACAAGCAGTGTTTCTGTGGGGCAAGGAAACCACTTATAACACCGTTCTGCATTTCAAAACCATTTTTTTAATCTGATAAGTGATCCTAAACGGATTTTTTGTGCTGAAATCGAAAACAATTTCCATTTTCTCCCATCACGTCAGGTTTTCAAAATATTCATAAATAGAAGAAATTAAATTAAAGCTTTGTGAAATGTAATAAAACTTAGTTTCAATAAGAATATTTTATGAAGAACTAGGCCATAATTATAATTAGTTACTTGCCATTAATTAATACTTAGTTAATAATAATTATAAGCACATTCACAACCTTACCTCAATATTGCACTTCAAATATTCCCCTCTTTCACTTTCCCACTGTTGTTCAGAACAGTTCCTTTTACTTTCTCTACTGTTAGTAGGGGAAGCACTGTAATCCACCCAAAAATTCGATGTCGAGATTTCAATGGAAATATATTTTGAGGACCCATATTTTGAGGACATATCCGTGTGTGTATCTGTGTGTGTGCCTGTGTGTCTGTGCACAGCATAACTCAAAAACGAAAAGTCGGTTAAAAACCAAAGTTGGTATTTAAGTTTAATGTCTTTCAAGGATGCGACATGAATATTTTGAAGAAAATAGCCCCACCCTAAACTACCCTTTACGTGGAAAATTTTTCAAAAAATTTGATTTTCTTGAAAATGGCCCTAACGATTTTGATTAAAATGTCATATGTTTGAGATATTTTTTAGGCTGAAGTCGTATTTACTCTGGACGACTTTTGAATAACTGGTAAACTGTTAGACATAGACCAACGCATAGTATACAAAACATTTAGATCTTGTTAAAATACCCAACTTATGTCTCAATGAATTTTCTTGTAGGGTTAACCATTTCCTAGATATTCCTTGTTATGTGTGAGAGTTTCGGAAAACTTAAAACTTTCATGAAATGGACCATCGTTGTTCATTTTTGTATATGGTAAGTGTGCAAAAAGAAGAGAATCTCGAAGCTTCAAAAGATGTAACTATCACTCAAAGCCTTCTGTATTCTAACTTTCCCCTTGCACCTACAAGGAAATTAGCAATAAGATAATTTGTACAAATGTTTATGTCAATTAAGACGAAGAAGATATAGGAATAAGAATTTCTGCAGATAGTTTGTACAAGAGTAGAGAAAGTCATGTGAGTGCAGCACATCAGATTTTTTTAAATGCTTTTTTTTAAGATCCAGGGGCTTCTAAACATATTTCCGGTGAAACTTCGACATCGAATTTTTGGATGGAGTACAACACTTCCCCTACTTACTATCCGTAGAAGAGAAAGTAAAGGTGATGTCCAATTGTTTTAATAATTTTTCGCGATCTGTTGTTAAATTGTGTATCTTTAACTCCATTCTGTCAATGGCACTAGGTGTACGAATATGGCGAAGTTGCCATTTTGGTATAGCTCTCTTTTAATGTGCCATAGTGCTGGCCTTTCTTGTAATGTCACAGTTGCACCGTATTTTCAAGCGAACGTATTTTGGTGGCATCCAACTTGGTCATCGCCCTAGCATCTGCTGTATGTGTTCCCAGCTGCCACGTGTCAAGCGTTGGATGTCCTACTTCTTATGTCCCCCCTAATCTGAATTCCATTTAATTCTTCTTCGCATGGTTCCAATTTTCTGTTTACCTTCTTTACTACGTAATAAGAAGAAGTATTGTATTCCACCCAAAAATTCGATGTCGAGATTTCACTGGAAATATGTTTTAAGCTCCCTGAATCCAAAAAGCACTTTTAGAAAAAGGTTCGCGCGCGCGTATGTCTAGTGTGTGTGTCTCTCGGTGTGTCTGTCAGTTTGTCAGTCTGTGAACAGTATAGCTCAAGAACGAGAAGTCGGTTAAGTACCAAGATTGGTATTTAAGTTTAATGTCTTTCAAGGATGTGACACGAAGATTTTGAAGAAATTAGCCCACCCTAAACTACCCTTACATGGAACATTTTTCGAAAATTTTGATTTCTTAGAAAATGACTACGATTTCAATTAAGGTGACATATATGTAAGATATTTTATGACAAATGAAATGTAGGTTTTGAATTTTCTGCCTATAGCCCATGTAGTCCTGTTTAATCTGGATGACTTTTGATGAACTCCTAAACCGTAAGAGATTGAACAAATCTTACTATGCGAAAAATGTGCATCTCGCTAAAACACAAATTTTGTAGATTGAGCCATTTCGGAGGTATTCCTTGTTATTTGCGTCAGTTGTGACGGACAGAAACACAGATAGACAGACAGGAGGCAGACAAACACAGACAGACACGCACATATGCACCTTTTTTGTAAAAACGCTCTTTTTTTGGACTTAGGGGACCTCAAGACATATTTGCGGTGAAATCTCGACATCGAACTTTTGGGTGGAATACAATACTTCCTGTACTTAATAGTAGAGAAAGTAGAAAGGTGCTAGTAGTAGTAGATTATGATGGGGTTACGAATAGCTCCAGTATGCACTCTAGGATTAAAAATCTCATGTGCTGCACTCACATGATTTTCTCTACTCTTGTACTAACCATTCTTACAAACTCTCATTCCTATATCTTCTTAGAGTTAGTTAAACATTTGTACAACTGAATGTTTGCGAAGGCTTATTTCCTTGTAGGTGGGAAAGGGGAATGTTAGAATACAGTAGACTTTGTGCGATAGTCAAATGATTTAAAGCTTTGAGATTCCGTTCTCTTTGCACGCTTAACATAAAAAAATGAACAACGATGATCCATTTCACGAAAGTTCTAAGTTTTCCGAAACTCACACACATAACAAGGAATATCTCCGAAATGGCTAACCCTACAAGAAAATTTATTCAGTCATAAATTGTGCAGTTTAGCAAGATCCAAATTTTTTGTACTGTATGATTTGGTCTACCTCTAACGGTTTACCAGTTATTCAAAAGTCGTTCAGAGTACATACGACTACAGCGGCTTTAGCCAGAAACTTCAAGATATAAATTTTATTTGTCATACAAATATCTCAAACATATGACATTTTAATCAAAATCTTTAGAGCCGTTTTCAAGAAAATCAAAATTTTCGAACAATGTTCCATGTAAAGGGTAGTTTAGGATGGGGCTAATTTCTTCAAAATCTTCGTGTCGCATCCTTGAAAGACATTAAAGTTAAATACCAACTTTGGTTTTTAACCGACTTTTCGTTTTTGAGTTATGCTGTCCACAGTCTGACACACAGACACACACATGGACCTTTTTCTAAAAATGCTTTTTTTTTTTTTTTTTGGATTCAAGGGGCTCAAAACATATATTTGGGGTGAAAACTCGACATCGAATTTTTGGGTGGAATGCAATACTTCCCCTACTTACCAGAAGAGAAAGTAAAATATATGACTTTCACTGTAGCCTTATGTGTCCTATACCTACAACGATTACGTAAATGTGTAATGAAAGCTTATATAAATGAACAAGAAACATATAAGCGTATTGTGACGCCGGCCGCGGCGCAAACAAAGAACAGTCAGCGTCAAACTACTTCATACCACATACCAGGCGGTCCTGGGTTCAAATCCCGGAGCGGAGCACTATGTGCTGTCTTAGAATGTGACATTAACAACGGTAGTGTGAGAGTTCACCTGCGTATTTGTCTTGTTATAGAATTTGTTTGTTGGGCAGTAATTATTCGAATGTTATATTCATGATATTCAACGTAAAAGTGACTTTTTTCTAAATACAAAGTGTCAGGTATAGGTACATAACCTCTTTTTATTAGCTTCACCTGTATGTATGTGCGTATGTACGTATGTAGGCACGTAGGCGTGCGCGTGTGCCCGTGCGTGTGAGCATGCACGTGTGCATGTATGCATGATATGTGTAACATGTAGTTTAGGGTGGAGCAATTTTCCACAATATCTTCCTGTGCATCCTTGAAGGATATTCAACTTAAATACCAACTTTGGCTTTTAACTGATTTTTCGTTTTTGAGTTGTGCTGTCCACAGACTGACAGACACACGCACGCGAGCGCGCGCACCCACACACACACTCACACAGACGCCTTTTTTTGGGGGGGGGGGGGGAGGGGGAGATCCAGGGGCCTGAAAAATATTTCCGATGGAATCTCGGTGTCGAACTTTTAACTGTAAAGCAATACTTTAATATACGTAGTAGAGAGTGTAAAAGCATTTTTCGGAAATTAATTGAAATAAAAGAGTTTGCTTCTAAAACTGTCAAAAGCAGAGTCATGTTCGCTACGCAGGCTGACAAGAGGGAAATACGTTTCCGCCTATTCCCGGAGTTTCAATGAAATCAAATACCTCGTAGCACTGGAGCATCCCAAAAACAATCGCTAAGCGCGGTGTATATACAGAGTGAAAAGTAAGAATTCCGTCTGTAAGAGTTAAAGTGTTACGTCACGGTAGTACTTTGTTCCTAATTTAAATATTTATTTATGAATATTACTTTTTCCAATTTCACCATGAAATCTAGGCGGTATTTTTTCTTCGTTTTACCTTTTCGGTTACTGAGGTTATAATAGTCTTTCGGAATTGTGTTTTAGAAGGACGGTGTGCCTGCGTTACGTATATCACAACATTCATTGTGTATATTCGTGCATTATTTTACAGTTGATCCTTTCTATCAATGGCATAAACCGCTGTATTCATCTGGAAATTAACTTATTTCATGAAGACTAACACTTATGAATATTTAAATGAAAAATTCTTATATGTTCCGAATACCTTTCCGCCTATTCCCGGAGTTCCATTGAAATGAAATACTTAGTAGCACGGGACCATCCCAAAAACAATCGCGAAGCGCGGTGTATAACACGACCAAGGCCAGTGCAATCCTGCTTCGGAGGGCGCCACTTGTACGCGTTGTGGCTTGCCCGTCCTCCTGTACAGTCCGGTTGGCAAAAGGTGAACAATAACAGATCTCTGTGTGTATCACTGTATTATATGTGACCATTTCTTCTCCAGACTCGTCACTGCTGTCCAGTCCTAGATTGATTATTATCCTTTATATTTCTTCTTCCATAAGCGCATCTCTTTTCCAATATGTTTCTTGAATATCTTTCACCTTCTGAACAGAGGTTTTCCAGCCATTTACTGTTATTGCTCCAGTAGCATCATGTGTTAAAGTCTTTAGTGTTTACAGAGAAACATGGTCCACATTACTGTCGGCAACATTTCTTTTATTAAATTCCAGACTAGTTCGATAGGGTTCAAGTCCGGATGATAAGCTGGTAATCTAAGTGCTGTAAAGCCAGCATGTGCGAATAATTTGTCAATGGAGCATGTTTTCTTTGGTTTGTGCTGTTTTGCGTGAATGACAAGTTTGACTTTAGTTATCTCCGGGTCAAATGGCATATTGTTGTTCCGTAACCATTCTTGTAGTTTTGACTTTAAATTGTTGCTTGAGGGTATGTTATTGTCTTCGTTGTGATAAGGAGCAATGTCAACCACAACAATGCTGTTTTGCGGTAATCCAGGTATAAGTTTGTTTGCACTCATGTATATCACTGCCTTATTTCCCCGCTTTCATTTCTTCCAAATGTTCAAGAAATGATGCTCTTTGAGGCACTATATCAGGACGTTCGCTCAAAACACTCCTTTTACTTTTTTAAATCTAAATCCAACAGATTTCACTATTTTTCTAAGTGTTTCTTTACTTTTCCGAAACTGATAGAAATAACAAGGAATATCTCCGAAAAGGTTCACTTTAAAAAACATATATTCAGACATAAATTATGGGCTTTAGCGAGATATACAGTTTTTGTACAGTAAGATTTTGTCTATCTCTTAGGGTTTACGAGTTATTCGAAAGTCATCCAGAGTAAACAGGACTACATAGGCTATAGCCAGAAAATTCAAGATATGCATTTCACTTGTAATACAAATATATTGAATATACTGCATTTTAATCAAAATCGTTAGAGCCATTTTCAAGGAAATGGAAGTTTTCGAAAATTTCTATGTAAAGATGGATTAGAGTGGAGCTATTTTCCTCAAAATTTTTGTGTCGTATCCTTGAAATACATCAAACTTAAATACCAACTTAGGTTTTCAAGCGAACTTTCGTTTTGATTTATGCTGTCCCCACACATACACACACAGACCTTTTTCTAATTTTTGTTTTGGTGATTCAGCGGGTCTGGAAACCCATATTTCCGGTGAAATCTCCACATCGAATTTTTGAGTGGAATACAACACATGGCTCCTTCATTTAGTATTCATAGGAGTTCGCCGTGTTGATGACGGATCTGTTTAGTACTTAAACTTACTCCTTGAAATGACTACACATGCCACTCAAATAAGATTTCGTAAAGCGCACAATTCATGTCCAATTAATTGTTTTGCGTTGCTAAAGTTTTCCGAGATATTCTTAGTTGTTAATTAAACTTAATATATCGTAAACTACAATTCATAGCTATGTAGATGAAAGTGAAAGTAAATAAAGAGAGAAATACTCGTCGTTAATGCAACACTTCAAATTGATGAAATTGAAAAATCTGATATCTGCTTTCGCACCTTCTCTACTCGCACTTGTACAAATATTCTAAAAACGGCTTTTACTCTATCTATTCTATGTTAATCCAGACACAGATTATCAGGAATATTCTTATTTCATATTTCCTTATAGCTACAATGGAAACCTATTCCATTGTAGAATTGTGTAGGCTTAACAAAATTAAAACCCCAGCACTACAGCCCACTCTGCGTCACTCACCTCTGCCCACTGCAGGTGTTATATGTAGGGTGCAATACTGGGGGTGGGACGTGGTCAGCGCCCTGAGTCCTCCCGGCCAGTTATGCGGCCTTCACCACCTGGGGCCGCTACTTCTCCCTCAAGTAGCTTCTCAATTCGTCCCCCCCCCCCTCCACACCCCCATCCCGGGACCTAACGAGCCATCATATAGTGATCAGCTCTTTGCAAACCGCACTAGCTCACTGTAGCCCGGTAGTAAATACTCTAGATGTACTACTGGATTATTATTTGTTCGACAAAATCTTATCAGAGATCTAATTTGTATCTGTTTCTGAAGCAGGTTCACTTCCATAGGTAACTGGGTATTCTACAGTTTAGTTCGGAATTGGATAACAGATGGCAACCTGCGTTTCTTGATCGTTTAATTGCAATATCGACCGCAATAGCGCTTGTAGCCACGTGCTTTTTGTTAACAGTTGCACAAATCTACATACTTGTTCATCCCAATAATCAGTAAGAGATCCACAAAATCACAGTACAGAAAACATTAACATTTCGTTAAACCACACAATTTATGCCAAATAACTTTCTGTTTCTGGGATGAACCATTTAGAAGACTTTTATTATTATTGTTCTGCCTTCCCCGATATTTATACATTTCTTAAATGAGAAGACATTATTACATTTTCTGAAGTGTACGGAACTTCCAAGCTATCACAGAGCAACCAGGTGTTGATGATTTGACTATCAGCTAAAGCCCACTACATATATTCCCTAATTAACGGTAAGGTTCTGCAAATGTTTATATCCATTAACTTGAAGTAGAAATACCGTGTAGCCTCGTTAGCACCAACTCGCTTAAGACAAACTCGTGGTTAAGACGAAAAAAATACTGGCCCCTGAAGGAATACATAATTTCTTATGGGTAGTTTTATCGGTTAACAGGAATTTCGGTTAAGAAGAATTACAAACTTTTCAGTTCCTATAGTAATTAAATGTCCACTGTAACACAAACTTTCGCTGTTAGAACAGTTATAAGTGATATTCTTTCTCCAAAATGTGTGATTGGTGTTTAAGGGCCCGTCGGCAAGTAGGCCATTTGGGATCGTTCTCCCTAATGGTGCGGGATTTTTGGATGGGTGTTTGTTTCTGGTCTACTTGGGAAGTGGTAGGTCGGGAAAGCGTGGGTGCTCTTGATTGCTCCGGCTTTTTACAGTGTGGTTTTTGAGCACGAGGTCTTTATCTCAGGGTTGTCCAGCTGAGGAACGTCCAGGTAATAAATTGAAGTCTTCTATTTCTTTTAGTGTTTACTTCACTTTACTCATGCCCCCTTCCGACACACAAGACCATGAAGTATTGCGATCCGCGTAACGCACACGTCTGTCTATCCCCCTGAAGATCTGCCAAGCAAGTGTCCTTCTCTCCCGAAGAACTGTATTTCTCAGCTCGGCCCTTCCGCTTGGCCAGCTTCACCTTGCAATTAGGCACGTACTTATTCACGCGTTGGGTTTTTCAACCTTATTGTTCCCTTTCTTTCAGGGTTGTTGGCTTCTTGAGGCACCGTTACTTTCCCTGCCTGTACCCTCGGCCCACCAGACGAATTGTCAGGTAAAGCCTATATTCCATTTTCAATGATATACAAATTATTACATAGGTACGCGGGTTTTAATCGGCGGGCGCGGGTTTCCGCCTCACTAATCAATGTAAGAAATGTGGCTACAAAGCTAACTACCCATTGTTGGCCCGTTTCTAAAGTACTTGTAGGTCGGCAGCCGCGATTATCACGTCAAAAGTGAGTGTGTGTACCACATCCAGATACATTGCATAATGAGATCATTAACATTTAGAAAAATGTTGGACACCATGTGCACTTCTAATCGTAGCGAAATCCAGCTGGAATACTGAATAAAAATCTACAAACGGCAGCACGCGAAACATGGCAAAGAGGAAACACATATATCTAAATGTACAGATAAGGCTTAACGTTCTAGATGAATTGGACGGTGGTAAAGGAAGAGGTTGCAGAACAGAGATTACTAGATATTTTCATTCCCTTGAAAGACAGGACCTACTGTATGTGTATAAGTATTAAAATCTGTCTTTCACTTAACAGGAACTCTTAATTTCTCGGTCCCTTCGGAAATTGTGATAAAGATGTTACACTGTAGTGTATACAAGAATGAAGAAAGTCACTTGGGTTCAACACATCAGATTTTATATACTTCTGAGAGCGCTCAAACTGCACTCCTCTACATTAGCGTGTATCACGTATGTATACATAATAGAGGTCTGTACGGGCTCGGGTCAAAACGGCGGGGCGGGCTCGGGCCTAATTTGAACAAAATGTTTGTCGGGCTCGGGGAGGACCCGGGCTTGAAAATAAAGAGATTCAAAATATTATATTATATTTTATGGACACCGATGCTGAAATTCCGATAACGGCACAATTATTGGAGCCGTTGTTTCCCAGCGATTCTGTTCTATTTTTCTGCTGACACATTTCTAACAATGATGATAATAATAATAATGATAATGATAATGGTGATGATCATGATGATGGTGATTATCATGATGATGGTGACGATGATATTGAGTATAATAATGCTGATAGTGATAATACTGATGATAATGATGATGATAATAATAATATTAATAATAATAAAAATAATAACAATAACAATAATAATAGTAATAATAATATAAAAATAACAACAACAATAATAATAATAACAACAACAACAACAACAACAACAACAATAATAATAATAATAATAATAATAATAATAATAATAATAATAATAATAATAATAATAATAATAATAATAATAATAATAATAATAATAATAATAATAATAATAATAATAATAATAATAATAATAATGATAATAATGATAATGATAACAATAATAACAATAATAATAACAATAATAACAATAATAACAATAATAATAATAATAATAATAATAATAATAATAATAATAATAATAATAATAATAATAATAATAATAATAATAATAATAATAATAATAATAATAATAATAATAATAATAATAATAATAATAATAATAATAATAATAATAATAATAATAATAATAATAATAATAACGAGAACAACGACAATAGTGATAATAACAATAAAAATAATCAAAATAATAATGATAATAATGATAAGTCATCATGATCATCATGACCAGCACCATCATCCTTTTCATCACCACCAAACTTTGACATTGGGGCCGCGCCGGGCCAGTCTCGGGCTCGGACCCGGGCACTACAAGTTCCTCTTGGGGTTGCTTCAGGCCGGCCCGTGTTATCTAGTACATATAAAACAATTTATGCATCATGGAACTCGATAAGAAAGTTACTTCCTTATCGTTCACAATAATCCAATGGAGATAACTAAGGACATAGATTATACAAATGGTATTGTTTAAGGTTAAACATGAATACTAATTGACCGGTGATATTACATAATGGACGTCGTATCAACCAAACTGATACTTTCTAGCACTGGAAATAAAACCAGGACACATTATAGTCTTGCTAATTATCTACTAAATGAATGAACACCCGCTATGCAACTTCATTTCGATGCTTTTGCACATAATTTCAAAGCTGAATATTTCTTAATATTATGTATTCGCTTTTGCCTCCCTCCACATTGTTTCCATTTTCAAATTGCAATCTAAATAGGAAGGAATGCCGCCATCTGTTGGTGCACTACATAACTGTTAAACTACTGCCACAGGTTTCCTTGGCTCTCAGATGGCGCTGTTGTCCAAAATTACAACACGACGTTAGATGTCTCAGGTGTTGTGCTCTAAATGATATGAAAAGCCGTCAGGTGCAGTTTCGCAATATATTTTCAGGTGAAACAACAGCTAAAATAAAAAGAGCAACACATGGCCCCTTCATTTACTATTTATAAGAGTTCGCGGGGTTGATGCTGCATCTATTCAGCACTTAAACTTACTGCCTGAAATGACTAAACACAAAATATACCTACATATGCCACACAAATAACAGATCTCGTATAGCCCACAATTCATGTCCAATTAGTTGCTTTCCGAGATATTCTGTGTTATTACCTAATGCTTAGTGTAACGTAACAGCCGATTGGAGGTTATGTACCAGGAAATAAAAGTAAATAAAGATACAAATATATCTACGTAGTGTGATGGATCATGATCTTCCCGTTAATGCGACACCTCAAATTGATAACTTTGAAAAATCCAATGTATGCCCTCGCACTTTCTCTACTCACGCTTGGAAGAACCTTTACAATGTAATGTTATGTGTATTGGTCTTTCTACTTCACGGTAATCAAGATAGACGTTTGTACAGATAGACTTTTTACACATTACCTTACAGCTACAATGGAAATAGGAGAATGCAGTAGGCTTAAGCAGTAGTAAAGTTTTTATGAGCTAGACGATACGTCAGGACTTTGATCTTCCGCTTTCTTTGAATGATCATGGTATAATAAAAAGAATAACGAATAGAGAACAAAGAATAAAGTATAGGTATTTGAACATTCAAGCAAATAACGTGGAATATCTCGGAATGGTTCAGTCTATAAAACAGTCCATTAAACATCAAGTACTTTCATGGAATCTGCATTTTCAGTCAAGTAGGAATTTGTCTATTTCTTATGGTTTCCCAAAAATTTTAAAAAAATGGGCCAACGTCTGACGAGATTTCCAGACCAATCAAGATACTCATTTCATTTGATATTAACATATCTTGAATATGTGGTATTTCAATACAATTATTACAGGTATTTTTGGGAAAACTTAAATATTTCATAAATGTTTAATCTATAGGGTACTTTGATATTTAACTGACTTTTCGTTTTCGTGTCATGAGGTTCACACTCAGACACAGACGCACACACAGACCGTTCTCTAAGAATCTTTTCTTTTCTTTTTCTTCTGGAGTCCCAAGGTATGTATGCATTTCTGCTGAAACCGAGGTAACTATCCAAATTTTCTTTGTACTGAATACTTCCCCGGCTTGCTGTGCGTGGTAGAGAAAACAGAAAGAATACATATACTGCTTCTGTTTGCTTTCACACCTAAAACCTTTATCACTGCTATCACCAAAGGGCTAAATTTAATTAGCAATCAACAACTTAACAGTTAGTAAACTCAGAATATGTCATCCATAGTATTTTAAACCGAAATTTAGTATGTCCAGCAATTTGCTGCGTATAAGTAAAAATATATCAAATGGAGCAATGCCCCTTGGCCACATTCACTGCATGAAAAAGAACTGCAATTCCTTGTGATAAAATAAAAATCATAGTAATCACATAGCACTTACGTATGTTAAGAGTAGTTTTCTTCTGCAGTAGGATATTGTCTTTCTCAAATGGTTTCCCAGTTATACAAAACGTATTCTGATTGAAGACGAGTTCACAGGATTTTCACAGTACGCTCAAGATTCACTAGAATATTTCACACCCAAAGGAAGCGCGCTTACTCCCTGTAGATTTACCTTCAGTATGTGTACTGCATCTTTTACTTAAGTGAGGAATCCACGAGCTGTAAATGGACATATTTTCATAGTTGGTATTCCTGCCTTCTTGTCCTTCCTTCCTTTTCAAACAGAAGAGAGCAGATAACGTGCACTCGATTACACATTTTGCATTCAAGATGACCTGCGAATCCTTGTTATACAGAAAAAAAGAAGTAAAAATCTGATGTGTTGCACTCACATGACTTTCTCTACTCTTGTACTAACCACACTTACAAACTCTTATTCCTACATCTTCTTCGTGTTAGTTGTGATAAACATTTGTATAAAATATCTTATTGCTTATTCCTTGTAGGTTAAAGGGGAATATTAGAATACAGTAGACTTTGAGCGATAGTCAAATTTCTCAAAAGGTTTGAAAACCTTTGCACGCTTAATACATAAAAATATGAACAACGATTTTCCAATTCATGACGGTTTTAACTTTTCCGAAACTGATAGAAATAACAAGGAATATCTCCGAAAAGGTTTACTTTAAAAAACATATATTCAGACATAATTATGTGCTTTAGCGAGAGATACAGTTTTTGTACAGTAAGATATTGTCTATCTGTTACGGTTTACGAGTTATTCGAAAGTCATCCAGAGTAAACAGGACTACTTAGACTATAGCCAGAAAATTCAAGATATACATTTCATTTGTGTAACAAATATCTTGAATATACTGCATTTTAATCAAAATCGTTAGAGCCATTTTCTAGGACATCAAAATTTTCGAAAAATTTCTATGTAAAGGATGGATTAGAGTGGAGCTATTTTCCTCAAAATTTTCGTGTCGTATCCTTCAAATACATTAAACTTGTATACCAACTTAGGTTTTCAACCGAACTGTCGTTTTGATTTATGCTGTCCCCACACACACACACACACACACACACACACACACACACACACACACAAACCTTTTTCTATTTTTTTTTTTTTTTTTTTTTTTTTTTTTTTTTGATTCAGCGGGTCTGGAAACCCATATTTCCGGTGAAATCTCCACATCGAATTTTTGAGTGGAATACAATACATGGCTCCTTCATTTACTATGTATAGGAGTTCGCCGTGTTGATGACGGATCTGTTTAGTACTTAAACTTACTCCTTGAAATGACTACACATGCCACTCAAATAAGATTTCGTAAGGCGCACAATTCATGTCCAATTAATTGTTTTGTGTTGCCAAAGTTTTCCGAGATATTCTTAGTTGTTAATTATACTTCATATATCGTAAACTACAATTTATAGCTATGTAGATGAAAGTGAAAGTAAATAAAGAGAGAAATACTCGTAGTGTTATGGATCATGACCTTGCCGTTAATGCAACACTTCAAATTGATGAACTAAAAATCTGATGTCTGCTTTCGCACCTTCTCTACTCGCACTTCTACAAATATTCTAAAAACGGCTTTTACTCTATCTATTTTATGTTAATCCAGACACAGATTATCAGGAATATTCTTATTTCATATTTCCTTATAGCTACAATGGAAACCTATTCCATTGTAGAATAGTGTAGGCTTAACAAAATTACACCCCCAGCGCTACAACCCACTCTGCGTCAATCACCTCTGCCCATTGCAGGTGTTATTGGTAGGGTGCAGTACTGGGGGGTGGGACGTGGTCAGCGCCCTGAGTCCTCCCGGCAAGTTATGCGGCCTTCACCACCTGGGGCCGCTACTTCTCCATCAAGTAGCTTCTCAATTGGTCCGCCCCCCCCCCCCCCCCCGGGACCTAACGAACCATCATATAGTGATCAGCTCTTTGCAAACCGCACTAGCTCACTGTAGCCCGGTAGTAAATACTCTGGATATACTACTGGATTATTATTTGTTCGACGAAATCTTATCAGAGATCTAATTTGTATCTGTTTCTGAAGCAGGTTCACTTCCATAGGTAACACGCTATTCTACAGTTTAGTTCGGAATTGGATAACAGATGGCAAGCTGCGTTTCTTGATCGTTTAATTGCAATATCGACCGCAATAGCGCTTGTAGCCACGTGCTTTTTGTTAACAGTTGCACAAATCTATATACTTGTTCATCCCAATAATAAGTAAGAGATCCAGCTGAAATTATCACCCGATGAGGAGCATAAACCTATGCTACCTCATAGCAACCCACAATCCCCATTCTTCACCAGCCATCCTACAACATCCTAATCCCGTCATACAGTGGTTAAGCTCTAAAAGGGCAGGTACACGAATGACACACCTCGGGCTGTTCTCAGCCTGCCATCTGGTAGTCTAGTCTAGTACAGAAAACATTAACATTTCGTTAAACCACACAATTTATGCCAAATAATTTTCTGTTTCTGGGATGAACCATTTAGAAGACTTTTATTATTATTGTTCTTCCTTCCCCGATATTTATACATTTCTTAAATGAGAAGAGATTACTTTTTCTAAAGAGTAGGAACTTCCAAGCCATCACAGAGCAACCACGTGTTGATGATTTGACTAGCACCTAAAGCCCACAACATATATTCCCAAATTAGCGGTAAGGTTCTGCAAATGTTTATATATATTAACTTGAAGTAGAAATACCGTATAGCCTCGTTAGCACTTACTCGCTTAAGACAAACTCGTGGTTAAGACGAAAAAAATATTGGCCCCTGCAGGAATAGATAATTTCTTATGGGAACTTTTATCGGTTAACAGGATTTTCGGTCAAGAAGAATTACAAATACTTTTTCAGTTCCTATAGTAATTAAATGTCCAACTAACACACACTTTTGCTGTTAGCATATTTTTAAGTGATAATCTTTCTCCAAAATGTGTGATTGGTGTTTTAGGGCCCGTCGACAAGTAGGCCATTTGGGATCGTTCTCCCTAATCAATGTAAGAAATGTGGCTACAAAGCTAACTACCCATTGTTGGCCCGTTTCTAAAGTATTTGTAGGTCGGTAGCCGCGATTATCACGTCAAAAGTGAGCGTGTGTACCTCATCCAGATACATTGCGTAATGAGATCATTAACATTTAGAAAAATGTTGGACACCATGTGTACTTCTAATCATAGAGAAATCCAGCTGGAATACTGAATAAAAATCTACAAACGGCAGCACGCGAAACATGGCAAAGAGGAAACACGTATATCTAAATGTACAGATAAGGCTTAACGTTCTAGATGAAGTGGACGGTGGTAAAGGAAGAGGAATTGCAGAACAGAGATTACTAGATTTTTTCGTTCCCGTGAAAGACAGTACCTACTGTATGTGTAATACACGTGGACACATAGTCCTGTCAGAACTACATGGGCTAGCCACAAAATTCAAAATATATATTTCATTTGTTATAAAAATGTCTAAAATATATGCAATTTTAATCGAAATCAACAGAGCCATTTTCGAGAAAACCAATATTTTTCAAAACATTTCCGTGTAAAGGGTATTTTATGGTGATTAAATTTTCTTCAAAATCTCTGTGTCGCATTCTAAAAATATATTGAACTTGAATAGCAACTTTGGTTTTTAACCCACTTTTCGTTTTTGAATTATGTTGCCCACAGACACACTCACTACATACACACAGAGACCTTTTCCTAAAAAATGCTTTTCTTGGATTCCGAGGTGAATAACGATGTTCCATTTAATCGAAAGTTACTGTTCTCTACCGGTCACACAAATTTCAAGCATTATCTCCGAAATGGTTTAATCTTTAAAAAGTAGAACATAAATTGTGTTTTAGCAAGATACACATTTTTGTAGAGTAAGATTTGGTATATCTGTTACGGTGTAGTAGATATACAGAAGTCATTCCGGAGTAAAAAAGACTACATGGAATATAGCCAGGAAGTCCAAAATATACACCTCAATATCTGTACATAATTTGTGTGTTTTAGAAAGATCTACACTTTTTAGAGTAAGATTTGTTCGTCCTGTTACGGTTTAGCAGTTAAGCAAAAGTCATCCAGGGTAAACAGAACTACATGGGCTATAGCCACAAAATCCCAAATATACATTTTATTTCCCCCCCCCCCCCAAAAAAAAGTCTCAAACATATGCCATTTTAATCGAAATCTATAGAGCCACACTCGAGAAAACCAAAATTTTTGAAAAAGTTTCCATGTAAAGGGTAGTAGAGGAATTTTCGTCAAAATATCCGTGGCGGATCCCTCAAAGATACTAAACTTAAATACCAAATTTTGTTTTTAACCGACTTTTCGTTTTTGAGATATGCTGCCCACGGTCTAAAGTAAAAATAAATTTCTCTGCAACTAATAACATCAGTCAAATACTTTACTTTATTTTCAGTTTACTTATGTATAAAAAATACCGCTAGTATAATTACCTGAAAATGTGAAAGCAGCTTTTAAAAAATGCGTTTCTTCGCAAATTAAAGGTACTATTCAAGTATCTGTGCAAGTGTTTGAGCTAGAACTTTGTGTTTTTGCACAGTAATTTCTTTATTTGTTGATATTAAATGCGCTAATTTTGAACTAAATCGATGTAAAATTAAAAAAAAAAAAAAAAAGGACATTCAATTTTTTATGGCAAATGAAATGTACATTATCAATTCTCTGGTTATAGTCTATGTTGTCCTGTTTACTCTGGATGACTTTTGCATAACTGTTAAACCGTAAGATATAGACCGAATCTTATTCTACAAAAAGGTAGATATTTCATAAACACGCAATTTACGTGGAAATAATTTTTTTCTTTCTTTTTTGGTAGATTGCACCATTTCGGAGATTTTTCTTGTTATTTGTGTGATATTTGGAATACTTAAACTTTTGTGTAATGAAAGGTCATAATTTTTTGCATCTTAGCCATGGAAAGAGAGCGGAATCTCAAAGCTTCAAAAGATTTGGCTATGGCCCAAAGCCTACTGTATTCCCGTATTCCCCTTGCACCTACAATAAAATAATTTCTGCAAATGTTAATCTCAACGAACACGAACAACATATGTGAATGTGTATGCAACTCATCAAATTTGTTACTTCCTTACATGAGTCGCATTATACCGGGGGGCAGTACTTCATGGCCACCTTGACATTTCAGTGTTACTTAAAAAGACCAACAATGAAAACTTTGAAATAATTACGCAATTCAGTAGTAGAAACGGTGATTCGCAGTAACCATTAACTGGGTGCCTTTAATAAAAAATCTGATGTGTTGCACTCACATAACTTTCTCTGCTCTTGTACTAACTATTCTTATAAACTCTTATTCCTATATCTCCATCGTGTTAGTTGAGATAAACATTTGCAGAAATTATATTATTGCTTATTTCCTTATAGGTGCAAGGAGAATATGGGAATACAGTAGGCTATGTGCGATAGTCAAATCTTTTAAAGCTTCGAGATTCTGTTCTCTTTGCAAATTTAACATGTAGCTTTTCGAAATTTACACACATAACAAGGAATATATCCGAAATAGTTCACCCTACAAGGAAATTTATTGAGACATAGATTGTGTATTTTAGCAAGATCTACATTTTTTATACATTTTGATTTGGTCTATCTCTAACGGTTTACCAGTTACGGAAAAGTCGTCCAGAGTAAATACGACTATAGGGGCTATAACCAGAAAATTCAAGATATACATTTCATTTATCATAAAAATATCTCAAACATATGGTATTTTAATCAAGAAAATCAAAATTTTCGAAAAATCTTCCACGTAAAGGGTAGTTTAGGGTGGGGCTATTTTCTTCAAATTCTTCGTGTCGCATCCTTGAAAGACATTAAGCTTAAATACTAACTTTGGTTTTTAACCGACTTTTCGTTTTTGATTTATGCTGTCCACAGACACACACACACACAAACACACACACAGACACACACAGACCTTTTTCTAAAAATGCTCTTTTTGGATTCAGGGAGTGTCAAAACATATATTTCCGGTGAAATCTCGACATCGATTTTTGGGTGGAATACAATACTTTCCCTACTTACCAGTAGAGAAAGTTTTTCAGCTCCTATGCTAGCTCTCTTGGTAGCATCGAAGCTGAAAAACTCAATTCCACAGGAGGACCTGTGGTTCAGATCCCGGCGTTTGTCAGTTATGAGGAGTGAGAAGAACCTAAAGAAAAGCCTCATGCACCGCACATCATGTGTCCCTAATTGAACAACCCTGGGGTTAGTAGGAGTCTTGATATTGTCATAACAACCAAAGAGAAGTTATCAATGTTTAAAAGTGAATCTACAGGACATGACTCATGACAACTTGAGGAAGGGGACTTAGCGCCACGATTGAGAGGCTGTGTTTTGTACCTATGTCCCTGACGGGGCACTCCCAAGGAGAATGGATGAAGCAAATGGATCCGAAGGGAGGCGGCAATGTTGCCACCACAGAGCAGAGCTCAGGGTCCCTATATTTCCCCAGGTAGAGGCAACCCGGCGGTGGCTGGCTCAGCCCGGTTCTTCTTTGATCCCTTCCGGTTTGTACTGTGTGCCCAGGACAAGAAGGTAAGTCTTAGGAATGTGTAGTGTAATCATTTTGTGCTTCCCGCAAGGTGTCTATACCTAGTTTCCGAGTATGACAAGGATGCTAAGCTCGTTTAAAGTACACAATGTTGTCACATTACTCACCCATAGCTAGAAATATGCACTCTCATACACTCATTTCCTAGTAAACAGGTCTGCTACCGGAGTAGATATACAGTTCAAGAGACTCGCTTCGTCCACCATGCGGTTCCCTGCAATCGAACCCAGGCCACCTAGGTGGTAGGCGAATGGTCTAATCACTCGGCCACGGTGCCGCCCATTATTTTATCAAACCGGGTTAATTTTATAATTCGATTTTCATTTCAGTTGTTTAATTTGCGAAACGAACGCATTTTCACTGATGGGAGAAACAGATGCACTAAGGAATTGATTGAACCTGAATTACAGGTGGTTGTAAACTTTCCATATTCATGCAAACAATTTTTTTGAAATTGCAAAATGTGATACAAAATTGTTAAAAAAAAAAACAAAATCTGAAAATAAATACCAACAACAAAAATGCTCATGATCAAAATGAATTTCAAAAATTCTATTTTGGCGTTTAGTTGTGTCGGTAGAAAAATCTTCCTGTGTTTTATGAACGCGTTGCAGAAAGGCCAACTCATAGATTTTAAAACAAGATTCTGTTTAGATGTATTAATTAGTTAATTAATCTGTGAACGTACTGCTCGTGTTTGCGCGATTTTGTCTTCAATTCTTTTAGAGCAGTATATGCAGGTATACTTACTGTTGTTATTTTTGTGTTGGCTACACAGTAGTGCATTAAATATACAAGGTGTTAGGGGTATGAGTGCGCAGTCTTCAAAGGCAACTTCCTGACATTAAACTGAAACATAAGTTCGTGCACCATTTTCTTCTATAGTGCATGGTTTCATAAATAAAAATTCAAACTGATCAAAAGTGTTATTGCGAATATGTCACCACTCAGTTACCGTTTACTTCTGCAATTTGAACAGCAAGGTAGAGCTACAAAAGATGCGTTATTTATGTATTTACCATATGTTGCTAAAATGATTCGTTTAGCCACAAAATGATATGAAAGGACTGAATTCCAGTGTGTCTATTGGAATAAAGTCGTGGGCACACGCTTGGCAACCCTGCAACATTAGCGTGTGAGAAGAGCGGAAGGTGAGGGAATGTTGACAGTACAACTACCCCCGCGACATCTGGGCACAATAGCAGGTTCTGTCAGGGCTTCAGGTGCGTTAAATGCATTCAGAACTATGGCAGTCTTTGCAAATCAAGAGTATTTAGATATGCTTCTTGCTTAGGGCAAAACCGATTGCAACACACGTGAAGCGCAACGCTTGATCTTCGCACACGTGTGCTTGAGTGTTTGAAGCAGCCTTAGAGATTGCTACTGTCCCGCCTAACTCCTCTATTTGAGGAAAGGAGGCTCATTCCGGATTATCAGTTCGGGTTCCGTCAAGGTCATTCCACTACCTTACAGCTCCTGCGTCTTGTTGAGAGGGCTGCCCTGGGTTTCCAGGAAAACTTCAAAACTGTCGCAGTGCTTCTGGATGTGGATAAGGCCTTTGCAACAACATGGCACCAGGGCCTACTGTACAAACTCAGAGATGCAAATCTCCCCTCCCCCTACCTGTCCCTCCTAGCCAGTTTCCTTCGTGACCGCACTTTCAGGGTGCGAGTGGAGGGCAGGTTATCAACTATCAGACCATTAGAGGCCGGAGTCCCGGAAGGTAGTGTTCTATCGCCACTGCTCTTTGCCGCATACATGTCTGACTTCCCCGTTGAACCCAGCACTGTTACGTGCCAATATGCCGATGATGTCCTCATACTGGCCCGTAACAAAAATCTACGTTACTGCCTTCCCCCATTACAAAGACACCTTGACGCCATTGACAGATGGAGTGAAAAGTGGAGGATGGGAATCAGTCCACAGAAAAGCTCTGCTTCCCTGTTAGGTAAAATTCATACCTGTAGACCAGATAGGGACCTGACACTTGGTCACAGGAGAATCCCTTGGGTCAACACAGCCAAGTACCTTGGTGTACAACTTGACCGAGGACTTACCTTCACCAAGCATGTCACAGCTAAAGCTGCCCAGGGTCACGGAGCTCTAGGAAAGTTCTATCCCATCCTTAGGTCCACTATGCCTACACGTCTTAAATTACGCATATATCGTGCGATCATCCCTCCCCTGATCCTGTATGGATGCGAGGCATGGGGATTCGTGGCTCAAACCACCATCCGCAGACTGCAAGTCGTGCAGAACAGGGCCCTTAGGATGATCTACGATACTGACCGTAGATTTTCTTCCCATATTCTTCATACTCATTCTGGCATTCCACATATTGTGGATGTTGTGCGAGATAGAGCCCGCTCTATGTATGCGAAACTTACGCCACACCCTAACCAGCTGGTAAATACCCTGGGTCAATATAATCACCATCTTCCCAGGAGGCGCAAAAGCTATCGCTTACCCAAGGATGTCTTGGGCTAATTCGCTTCGCTGCTTCCTCATTTCACCAAACATTCCAATGCATTCGGTTTCTCGCTATTTGACATTGCTTAGACAAGCTGACCTTTGCTAAGTGAGCAGAGAGGGGCATGCCACTTGTAGCGGGGTCACTGAGGGGCGTGGGTGCCCCAGGATGGGTAGACATTCTAATTGGCACTCATATCCCAAGTCTATAGCAAGAGAGAGTAACCAATCATCACCATTGGCTGACACTGACATAAATAGCTTGTGATAATTGACTACACCTTTTATACCTCACGGGTAAATCCATACTAAATGGATAGGTACCGTGGGCATACATCCCGCCCGGGTAAACCCGAGCGACCTGATTTGGCTCTTGGCTCTTGGCAGAAGCTCTAACGAGGGTAGGGCAAAATTGGCTACGAAGATGCGATGCCTGCATAGATTCTCATGGAGCATATTTTGAACATTACTGTAAAAGGCATCTTGTTGAGTTTGCAGTTATTGACGATTAATATTTTTCTTCTTCTTCTTCTTCTTCTTCTTCTTCTTCTTCTTCTTCTTCTTCTTCTTCTTCTTCTTCTTCTTCTTCTTCTTCTTCTTCACGTCTTAGGCCATCTAGGCTGTTCCGGCTCCAAAGTCGTGTCCTTTATAATAGATTTTCCTGTTTAGCAAGAGGTGGCTGTTATTTAATTATATGAATTACACGAATGAGCTGTTTCCATACTTAACATTTGAAGTTGCTATCTTTGATCATCCGACTACATCTTATGCGTAGCCTCTTGCGTAGTTTCTAGTTTAGTTCTCGTGAATACGATTGAATAGCTTAAAAGCAAACCACCCGATCCCTCGTCACGTGACGAACCGGATTTAGAGCGCTAGCCTAGTTTAGACCTTCGCCCGTTGCAGGTGTGAACGCGTGCTTGGCCGCAAACCAAAGCACAACTTTCGGCCTGTGTTGACAGACTGCAGATAATGTATTCAATAATGTTCGATTATCTTCTTTATCTTTCAAGATAGATGGAATTGCTCTTGGACTTTATTATTAGTCATATTTGGATCTCCCAGCACGCGAAATCTGCGCACTCATACCCCCAACAGCATGTATATTATGATATTTAGCGCTTGGAAGTGATTTTATCCAAAAGTGTTATTACAGAACAAGATTTGCCGAAGGTGAGTGCGTTCTTTGTTGCATGGTAACAATGTTCAAACATTATTATCCTTTGAAAGCATGATACTTTAACCCTATGATATTTGAGGCTAAAAATGCCTTTATTATGTACGTTGGCAGGACTGCTTTTTGGGATACTGTCGTCTGCTGTTAGTATAATGTCGGCCATGTTGAACTCTTGGGAACTGCCGATAAGCTGTGTCCACTATACATACGGCACCGCAGGCGACACACACACACACACACACACACACACACACACACACACACACACACACAAACACACACACACAGATACATACATACAGAGAGAGAGGCGCAGACCTTTTTCTAAAATTGATATTTTTTTTTTATTCAGAGGGCCTCGAAACATATTTCTGGTAAAACTTTGACATAGAATTTTTGGGTGGAATGCAATATTTCCTCTACTTACTATACGTAGTAGAGAAAGTAATAGTATGAAAGCAGGTATTATGTTAAACCTCATATTCACAGCTACAGTATTGTAGCATTAATTAATTGTTTAAATATCCCATATTAACAAATAAAGTATATTTGTCATTTGCTTAATGTATTTTGTTATATTTTGCATTCATTTCTGTTCAAATACCATTATTATTGCGTGGGGTCTCATTTGATCCCTCTTGGTAGTTGCTGTTGATTCTGGAAGTTGATAGTCCGAAGTTTAACTATAGGGACAGAGAAAGTCATGCGAGTGTAACACATCAGAGTGTTAGCATAAATTTAACCCACGCAATTGAGTTAAATACACATACAAGATTCACTATTTAATATTTGGTATTCTGCTAAATGAAAATTGTTATGCCTTACCACAATGCCATTTGTTTTCAGAGTGCTTTCCCCCGCTCACGAAAGAAGATTGTATCCTCCGGAACCAATAGTGGGAGCAGACTGTTAGTATCGTTCTCTTTATAAGATACAAAACCTTTTCGGTACCCCTGAAACGACGGCCCTTTTTTCTTAATTGTTGGAAACCGGAAGAAGTCAGATGGGACCACATCTGGACTGTACGGCAGATGGTTGACCAATTTCACTTCAGATTCTTGCAGCAAATTCTTTGTGTACGAAGGTATTGTTATGGTGAAACAAAATCTCCTGCTGCCCGGGCTTTTGGGCTTCTCTCACTCGGTGTTCTGAAGACTCGAGGGAGGTGGTTTGTGTATTATCAGTAAGCCTTTTGTTCCTCAACTGAAACGTTTGCAGAGGATAAACTGGCATACATACTCCTCATCTTTAAAGGGGATCATTTGGGAAGAGCGAGATCGCCGACTGTGCTTTGATCTGGATCATACATCGCCAAGGTTAAACTCACACAACCAGCTACTTTTGACACGATTTAACCCGCCTATTCCCCGATTGTGACGGACAGCGGCAGAAAAAAATAAAATAAAATAAACCCTAGCGCAACATCCCTTCGCGAGCCACGGTTTACCGCCCGGCCGCTGCGTCCCCCACCTCTACCACTACAGGCGTCATGAGGGGTGCAGAATTGGAGAGTGGGACGTGGTCAGCGCCTCGAGCCCTCCCGGCCGGTTGTGCAGCCTTCGCGACCTGGGCTCGTAACTTGTCTATGAAGTAGCTGATCAATTGGCCCCTAACGAAGCTGAGTGCACCCCGTGCCAGACCTCCTAGCGGGGGAAACATTCCCACGTCTGTACTGGAGATCGAACCCGGATCCTCCGTACCAGAGGCAGGCGCGCTACCACTGCGCTACGGAGGCGGTCGGTAACAAAACTATTTCGCATGAAAATAGTTTTTTATCCGTTTCCCGTTTATGCTGTCACGTGGGAAAGTTGAATTTCTTGCATTTGATGTGAGCATTCCAAAGTGCCCGCGTGTTTTGCCTATTTTACTACACGTATATGCATAAATTATATAAACTGCTCTAGTTTTTTTGTATATTATTGGTATTGATATTTTGTGTCCAGCTCTGGAAAATCGATTGCCAGTTCGTCACCAATGTTAATGTTAGTGACCTTGCTACTGAAGTAAACCTATTGAACACGTCTTAGTACTTAATTTTATTTTCGCATAGTTAATATTCGCTATGAGGCGGAAACCTCTGTTGTTACTTGTGACCACAGAATGTCCGATCTGCAGGCTGCCTCGGCTTCGGGGTCTCCGGTTCGAAGGCCGTCGAGCTCACTGAAGTTTTCCCTACTCTCGAATTTCACTACTCTGACTAAGAGGATCTCAGCGGAGAAATAAGGATATTTGCTTATAGGTAGGGTAAGCGGTAGCCGAGATCTCAGTCCGGGGGAAAGGAAACTGGGATAAGTGAAAACACAAATCCGTATCAGTTGAAGTTTCACTTGTGTATTCCACAGTGCACACGCCGTAGTGAACGATGTCGTTGGTGAACTAATTTGGGCTATAAACTTACACTCTGAATTTTGTGGTACGTTAGCACACGCATTATTCTTAAATTATGTGGCACATCTTTGTATTCACTGAGCGCGAACATTATCAGCGCTTTTGCGGTTTCTTTCTAAACGAGACAGAATTATATCTCGGCGTGTTAAGATTTCGCGGAATACTTCGCCTACATTTGCCTACATATTTCTCCCCAATATGTCATGGATTGCTGAACGAGACGGCCAGCAGTGTGGGGGTTCCTGTACCCTGAAAGGGAGCAGATGTACCCACTAAAAAACCCCTGCACGTGCTAGTACGTACATTGATGTGTATATTGTGCAAATGCCATGCTAATAAGCTGGCATGCTTTGAATGCGAGCACGTGAAGCGTATTTCTTGATAGAGTTTACGAAACTTGGACAGGGCCAAGCGAGATTCATGATTTGCTTTAGCGATGTTATTTCTAGTGTTGCACAACCTTCCAGTTGTTGGCTTATGTGTAGTGTGACGCTATAGGTAGACGCATGACTGATACGTAAGATAAGTGCAACCCCCTCCCCCCCGAAACATCTGTTCACAAAACCAAATTCGACTATCAACAAATTTATCAAGATACATCATCATATCCTGCTTTAATGGGCTAAATATAAATACTCAAAAAATATGAGAAACCATTATACTATTACATGAGTTTACACAAATCATAACCAATTTGCCCCATTTAACTGGAACGCTGCAACTCTTCGTCTAACACTTGTCTGGCCATTACGCCGATCAACATTACTTAAAATAATTCCCGTGATATCGCGTAATATGCCCCTCCCGAAATATTGACAACTAGATCAACTATGAAGACATTAGCTATTTAGATAAACTAAAAAATATAACAATTTGAACAAGGCTCGAAAAGAAGCACTAAAATTAATACAATGAAAATTGCATAGTAGCTAAGGGGCTACACGATGCCTATATAGGTAAATGAACCGATCAGGCCGGAACAAAATTACTAATATATGTATAGCTAACAAATGTTAATCACTCGAAAACTAACTACATTTTATTGTCAAACTATCTGCTCAATGAAAATTGGTAACGGACAAAGCCGGATGAAGAAGCCCACCAAAAAGGCCATTTTGCAATTTGAAGTAGTCGAGAGGTAAAATTGGAACTGAAAAATTCAAAAACCAAACTGGAACTAATTGGAACATCAGTTCCAATTCTACCTCTCAAGCATTGCCCACACACGGCTTGTATGTTTGAGAACACCAACAATAAGTTTGTGGGCATAAATAAATAATAATTGAAATAGTCGGCTTACTAAGCCATGTCCGAATTCAGAGATTTGTACACTCAAATTGGCAGAGTAGAACTCTCGGAGACAGGCCATGTTCGACGAAACTAGACACCAAAAGAAAAACAACAAAAACGACACGCCACCCACATACAGTGATATTTAGAAATACAAAGGTGAACATCGCCGTGAATGGTGACTAGCACAATTGTTTGGAACTGGAAGTCCTAATTAATTCAAAAACCTGAAAATGATGTGCCTACAATACACGTTGAAAACCTCCTTTTGCCCCAGTTTATTTGGATTTCACTATCCAAGCTTAATGATAATGTGTATTTACAAACAGCTACTACTTTATTCTGATTGATATCTAAATTTTCACTCTGCTTTTCTGAAACTTAACTTCTACTCCTCTCTCACAACCCCCCCCCCCCCCCCCCAGTTGTTTTAATGCGTTTTCGCTCGCCCAGTCACGTGTCTTTAATAACAGTATATGAGATAAACATAAGCTGTGATACACGAAGTGGAGAAAACCAAAAAATCAGCTTTTTGCACTCACATGACTTTCTCTACTCTTGTACTAACCATTCTCACAAACTCTTATTCCTATATCTTCTTCGTGTTAAGAGAAACATCTGTACAAATTATCTTATTGTTTATTTCCTTGTAGGTGCTGTAGCGGGATAAATCAAACCAATTGCTAAAGCAAATTCTTAAACAAAATATTCGCCAACCGATCATTCCGTGTGGCAGGTAGAGGCGTGTATCAGCTAGAATTTGCTCCAACTCAGGGTAAAACCATCATTAAGGTGACGATGCAGACAATGCTGAACAAAAGGCGAAAAATCCTTTGGTGCCTTTTGTTAGGCTAATAGGGACGCCATGTGCAGTGAGGCGGAATCCCCTCCTGGAACTCCCGCCACAGCAAGGCATGCCTATAGGTGGAAATTCGGGAGCCGCGCGTACAATATGAATTTCCACCAATCACTGCAAACTGCGTGGACAGAAGGTAAGGGTATAGTCAGGGGAAATGGGAAAGTTATAAAACCGGCGAACACGCATTTTAAAACCCCCAGTCATGTAGTACATCCCGACCCCAGTCATACAATACACCCCGAGCCCAGTCCTGTGATACACCCAGAGGAGTCCTGTAATACACCCCGCGAGTCCTACAACACACACCGAGAGCTCTACAACACACTCCGACATTATTACAACACCCCTGCAACATTAGTATCAGCGCCGGCCAGTACCGCGAGGAAAAGTCAGTGACGAAGTCGATAACAAAGGGTATATGGTAGGAAGAGTAGCATTTACTGTGGACTGGAATAAAAAAGGTTTCACAATAATAACTGTGGTTATTATTTCTTCAACACCCACGAGATAAGATCTCAGCCGAGGCAATCTGTGTGAGACCTTTAGGACGACCAGCCGCAGTGCAAGGGGAACATTAGAATACAGTAGGTTTACCGGTTATGCAAAAGTCATCCAGAGTAAATAAGACTACAGGGGCTATAGCCAGAAAATTCAAGATATACATTTCATTTGTCATCAAAATATCTCAAAATATGACATTTTAATGAAAATCATTGGAGCCATTTTCAAGAAAATCAAAATTTTCGAAAAATGTTCCATGTAAAGGGTAGTTTAGGGTGAGGTTACTTTCTTAAAAATCTTCGTGTCGCATCCTTGAAAGACATTTAACTTAAATATCAACTTTGGTTTGTAACCGACTTTTCGTTTTTGAGTTATGCTGTCCACAGACACACAGACACACACGTAGACACACACACACACGGACCTTTTTCTAAAAATGCCTTTTTTTGGATTCAGGGGGTCTCAAAACACATATTTCCTGTGAAATCTCGACATCGAATTTTCGGGTAGGATACAATACTTCCTGTAGTTTACTATGCATAGTGGAGAAAGTAACAAGGAATATTTTAGGGTAGTAAGACACTAGCAACTAATGTTATATTCCAATCATGTTAGAGTCTCGGATTGTGAAACCTGTTTATGACGTGTCAGATGCAAAGAAAATGCTCTCTGTCCATCATTAATGATTGTCAGTAGGCAGTAGGTGTGTTTGACTGAAGACTACTGGGTTGCACGAGAGTAATGGTCTTGTTCAGTTCAAGGGCTACAGCGCGTGTGATGTTTAGTTTCTTGTGTACCAGTGCTCATTAGTTGAGACAGTATATAAGTGAGTTGGGTACCATTTTGACTGGCAAAGGAAGATGTCTCATAAACTTAGATTTCGATTATGTTCATGCAGACTTCTGTTACTACACGGTGTATGTAAACATTTGTTCCTACCCTCAAAATACTTCTATTAGTACTGCAATTTTACTAGATAATCTTCTGTACGTTTTTCGTTTCTTTTTCCGCATTCTGTATATGTGAATTTTTACTACAATAAAGATATTTTTGGGTGGTGACAGAGTAGGTAATATTAATTAAGTAGTATAGATTGTTAGGGGTATAGATATAGATATGTTTACAAATGGTATCTTAATATGCATCCACTTCGGCGTGTTAGTTGTTTTTCCTCTTTAAGTGTTTTCCCAAAAATCAATCACACAGTTTATTACCTGAAGTTTTTGCGCCACGAAATGACATACTTGTCAGTATATACTCAGTTTTATACACGGATCACTGCGTGACCCGCTGGCATAGGTAATGTGCGGTCATTGGCCTTACAGAAAGAATTCGAACTCCTTTCCGATACAACATTCGTTACCCACTCTGCGTCACTCCTTCCACCTTCCTTCGAAAAATGTTCAATGTAAAGAGTAGTTTAGGATGGGGCTATTTTCTTCAAAATCTTCGTGTCGTATCCTTGAAAGACATCAAACTTAAATACTAACTTTGACTTTTAACCGACTTTTAGTTTTTGAGTTATGCTGCCCATAGACCGACGCGCGCGCGCGGAATTTTTTCTAAAACTGATTTTTTTGATTCAGGGGACCTCAAAACGTATGCTTCCGGTGAAATCTCGACATCGAATTTTTGGGTGGAATACAATAGGTACTTCCTGTACTTACAAGTAGAGAAAGTAATTAAAAAACAGAGTTTAAAAAATTACAGGATATGGGAACAAAATACCTTCCCCCTTCCCCTTCCTTTGGGGTGAGTGAGTGATTAGGGTTTAAGGGCCCGTCGACAGCTAGGTCATTAGAGCCCCCCTTCCTTTGGTATTCATAGGGTTAATTGTTCTGAAATGAGGGACTTTACAATAGTCACTGAGTTTCATGACTTACAGAGCAGCAGTACAGATGAAGGCAATGACCTGCACTCGAAGTGCTATCCCACCCTACGATTCGGACCATCAACTCTACCCCGTGTGGTCCCAGCTTCAGTCTGCTGTTTCCGTGACCCCAAACCGAGGTCTGGTAATGGCGGAGTCCTACGCTATCTGTGTCTCGTAAAGATAAGGGAGGAGGTGGAATCGCTTGCAGTCCCGCACGTAATTGCGTACAACCAAGGTCAAGGACAACAGCAACCTACCAAACCTTGTGAAATGACGTACACAGCGGCATTAATATATTGCAAATTTATTCATAAATTACACCCACAAAATATATTTTACAGTAATACGAATATAAGCATACATAAAATAAGCATTAAATAAATAATGTGCATAGTAACTGAAAAAGTAATTGATTGTGACCATATTACACGCTATATATGTGCACATATTTTGTTACAGTGAATAAAAATATTATGTGTTCGACTCACATGGCTTTTTCTATTCTTGTTCTAACCATTCTTTCTATTATTACTCTGTCTTCTTCGTGTTAGTTGAGATAAACATTTGTACATATTATCTTATTTTCTTGTAGGTGCAAGGGAAATATGGGCATAAAGTAGGCTTTGAGCGATAGCCAAATATTTTAAAGTTTTCACATTCCATTCTATATGCACGACTAACATAAAAAAAAATGAACAATGATGTTGCATTTGACTAAAGTTTGTTTTCCGAAACTGACCCAGATAACAAGCAATATCTCCGAAATGGTTCACTCTACAAAAAAAAGTATTTGGTCATAGATTGTGTATTTTAGCGAGATCTACATTTTTGGTATAGTAAGATTTAGTCTCTGTCTTACGGCTTAGCAGTTATGAAAAAGTCATCCAGAGGAAACAGGACTACATAGGCTATAACCTATGTACATAATATGCATTTAATTTGCCATAAAAGTATCTTAAACAATCTCATTTTAATCAAAGAGCCATTTTCATGAAAACCAAAATGTTCGAAAAATTGTCCATCTAAAGGGTAGTTTAGGTTGGGGCTGTTTTCTTTAAAATCCGGGTGTCTCTTCCTTGGAAGACTTAAATACCAACTTTGGTTTCTAACCGACTTTTCGTTTTTGAGTTATGCTGCCCACAGACTGACAGATTGACACAGACACACACAGAGACCCTCTCTAAAAATAGTTTGTTTTATTCAAGGGGGCCTCAACAATTTCCTGTGAAATTTCTACATCGAGTTTTTTGGTGGAATATTGTTGTTGTTGTTGTAGTGTTTAACCCCGCTTTTACTACTACGGCATCGCAGGCGGTGACACTGATGATACATGGGATGAAGATGGAGCACCGGTGGAATGAGATGGCGGGGGAAACCGGAGCACCCGGAGAAAACCCGCCCTGACGCCGCTTCGTCCACCACGAATACCACATGCGGGTCCCTGGGATTGAACCCGGGCCGCCTAGGTGGTAGGTGAGCGCGCTAACCGCTCGGCCACGGCGCCGCCTTTGGTGGAATACAATTCTTCCTCTACTTACTAGTAGAGAAAGTAAAAATATACATTTTGAGGTTCCAAACGAAGCTGTTATTCTATCTGTATTAGGAAAAGCTTATCTAGAAAAGGTGTTATTATTTCCTATAAGTAAGTTATGATTTTCTCTAGAACCTTCTAGTTCATCTCGCGCGGCTTAATACCGTCATTTACTCAGGAGAATGTCTTTGTCCTTGAACGCGTGATCGGGCTGTGGCTGGGGAGGTTCATGGTACCGTGTAAACAGAGTAGCATCCGCAGTTCAAAATTACTATCTACAAGGCAGCTGAACTGTAAGCAGTGCTAATGTTGCTAAAATATTATATCATGAGTTTTCTTGAGTCTCCAATAAACATAAACATATTATTGAAAGTATCATCATAATTGCTTTGTTTGATGTGGTAATGTAATGTATTACTGATGCTCTTTCGCGTAATATGTATTGTGCCGGGAAAAAAAGGATAAGTCAATTATGAAGCAGGTTGTAAAAAGCGAAAGAACTATACTTCTTCTTTCCTTGATTACCCTCCGCTTATGTAGGACTTACACCCCCTAGGACTTACAAGCCAGTGCTTAGGGTCAGACGCCTGTCGAGGACCAGAGGGACCTCTGGACCAGGCAGAGTGAAGACCTAGAAGCTGGTGATTAACTTTTTTTGTTGTTTAACAACGCTGTCAGTTGCCAGGAGAACATCAGCGTCGCCGGTGTGCCGGAATTTCGTTCCGCAGGAGTTCTATTACATGCCAGTAAATCTACTAACATTGAGCTGTCGTTTTTAAGCACACTTAAAAACCATCGGTCTGGCCGGGTTTGAACCCGCGTCTAACCAACTGGATGCGTCGCTCAACAGCTCTTATCCACTCGCTACTACCCATGATGTAGGCCTCGCGATACGCATTTCACTGACACCATTTGCAGCTGTGCCCGACTTTCCACCTGTCCGAATAGACGTCCTTGTTCTCCCCCTTTTTACCCCTCTCCATCTTAAGTCTACTACGAGAAAAACATAAAGTACGTCGACATTGGCAACGAGACCGACAACCCTGGCTCCGTCGGAAGCTCAACCGTCTCATACGAGGGTGAACCTGTAGCTCAGGCATGTCAAACATCACTCCGAGTGTGTGAAGAGAGGAGTCCACCCCTCCTTAACTGCAGTAGCACGCGCTAGTAGAACCGGTTTTCGCTTTGTTTTTCCCGTTTTCCGATTTGATCATCACGGAGGGAGGGAAAATAGGGGAAAATTTTTCACGCCTGGTGAGTGCTGTTTGACACCCCTGCTGTAGCTGGAGCGACATCGGCTACAGACTTATGAGCGCTATCTTGCGTCTCTCTCTCTTTCCGACCATACGCTGTGGGAGGCCACTAAACGTGTTCTCCGTGAGCCGACCGTTGTGCCGGCGCTCTCCGCTCTCAAAACTCTCGTCTTTGTTTCATCGCCATTCCAGTCTTGGATTACAGTCTTCCCTGTTACTCTACAGGTCTCTCGTTCGTCCGCTTATTACCTACGCCTGCCAGGTATGGGGAGCCGCTCACACATGTCACCTACGTCGTCTCCAAGTTATCCAGAATCCCGCCATGCTCATCATTACCAACGCCCCATGGTTTATTCGTAATCAGCAGCTCCATCACGAACTGGGACTGTTACCTCTTCGGGACTTCATCCACCAGATCGCCTGCCGTTTCTTCTCCAATCTGCAGGATGTTCCAGGAGCAGTGCACTATAACATCGGCACCCGTAGGCGCCACCCCACACGCCTGAAGAGGAGACTTCCGCAGGACTTACTTCTTGGTGATTAGGGCTAGGAAGTTCAGTTTTTTCATAGGGGTTAAAATGTACGCTTTTACATTATATGCACGAATTATGGAATTTTTAGTTATTTGGACATGATTTTACGGTGCATATAACTGCATATTTTCTTGATTTTTGATAAATGCATATTATTTCAATATTATAGCCCCTATATTGCATATTTTAATGATTTCTATGGTTTTTATTATTTTTTTCCATCTGGATAATATTCTTCATATTGGTAATATTGCACATGATGATGCAACTCGTGAGGTGGCGAGAACTATTGCTGAGTCATGTTGTCATGCAGTGAATCCCCTGTTTCCATCCTTTCATTATATGTATGTTCGTAGAATATAATCAGTGCGTTATCTGAGAGGTTTATAGTAGCAAGGATAAAGTGCAGATCAACGTTTTGAGCAGCACGATTATAGCAACGCTTGCCTGCCCACCAGTAGTTGCGTCGTGATCTTCAAACGTAACAGTGTTGTGAACTGATTCCCACCAGTTCATGTTGTCAAATATACAAAATGAATTAGTGGATCAATTTGTGTGGTTGTTGATGAAATCCCTGATTCTGAGCACCGTTCTATTGCTAATATAATCGTGGATGCTTTAAATAATGAACAAAAGACTACACCTTATCTTCTTAATGTGTGCGAATTGTCGGCCACTAACAATGTAACTGTGACCCAGTTTGTGATGGACACTTTGAAATTACTATGGCCATGTGGAATCAGATACGAGCGGTTACTTTTATTTGTTACTGATGCAGGTCCTTATATGGTAAAATCAGGACAAACTCTGAAAGGTATTTTTCCTAACTTAATTCATATAACTTGTTTGGCACATGCTCTTCATCGCATTTCTGAGACAATGCGTGATTCTTTCCCGTTGGTAGATACATTTGTGTCTATTACAAAGAGAATTTTTGTTAAATATCCTAAAAGAGTTAAGTTGTTTAGATCAATAGCACCTAATATCCGACTTCCTCCTGCACCAGTGTTAACTCGATGGGGAACATGGGTCGATGCAGTTTTATATAATACTGAGCACATAGAAATAGTCGCAGAGGTTGTTAATTCATTGAACCCGAAAGATGCTTCATCAATAGAAACTGTGCAAAATATTCTATCAGGCACTGGGTTAAAAGAGGATCTGTTTCATATCTGCCCATTTTTCTTTCTTACCATCAGCATTGGAAGCTGTAGGATCTCCTTTGCATGAATCACTTACTGTCTTTGAAAAAACAATATGTGATCTAAGTTTGGATCCTTGTAGCATAGGACAAAAAGTAAAAGAGAAAGTGAATTATTCAAAAAATTTTGATTATAAACAGATGTGCGATATTCGAGACATCCTCGAAAGAAAATCATCTGCCACACCAAGAGACTTGACTCTCTGTGTGAAGCAGTTAACATTTAAATATGCCCTGATAACATCTTGTTACGCGGAGAGGTTTTTCACGTTACAAAAGTGTTTTGCGCGACAACAGACGATGTTTTACAGTTAAAAATTTGTGCAAAGTGTTGGTTGTGAACTGCAATTTAGCAGTTAATACTAGCAGCGGGACCACTTCTGCTTCAATCTCTAAGGAATAAGGTAACATTATTTCTTATTCATACTAACTCGCCTTGTCTACTGTATAGGGACATTAATCGTTTTAATTAAATAGTGCATATTTCTTGGCATATTTTCAAGTTTTTAAGAGCATATTTGCATGCATATTTCAGTGTTTTCTAGGGCATGAACTTCCGAGCCCTATTGATGATACCTCTGATTCTAGTGACTCCAGTGGTTAATGAATATCGCCTACCTCACATATTGACTGATCTGTGTAATATTGGTGTTCCAATCTAATATAGTTATGGGACGGTTGGTCAGCCTACCCCTGCGTGTTACTCTATTATAATATTTAATCCTCACTGATCTGTAAAGCATTGCACTGTTGATAGATCAATAAATAAATTATAAAAAAAAGAACTACGCAGCGAGCGGCAATAGCCCACTCCACTCCTCAGTCGGAAGGAGAGGCAGTGAGTATGCAACGATGGGCATAAATAAGCTATTCTATGGAACTTTCTTAGTCATACCTTGAATTTTCTGGGAATGTTCTCAGAAGACCTCTTCATTCTGGATGAATTTTGCGTAAATGGTAAGCAGTAAGAGACAGACAAAAGCATACTAAATAAAACTTATGGGTTTCGCTAAAACACACAAATCATGTCAAATACCTGTTCTTCTTTTGAGTGAACCATTTCCGACACGTTCTTTATTGTTTTAATTGGCCAATAGTTATACTTTTTTCAAATAGGAATATGTATTCGTTTTTTTTTTTTTTTTTTTTTTTTTTTTTTTTTTTTTTTTTTTTTTTAAATTCTTTGGCCTAGCAAACAGAACGGAATTTCAAAGGCATCTCATGCCAACCAGCTTTTAAAACATTTCACTATCGCCTAAAGCCTACTGTATTCCCATATTCCCCTTGTACCGACAAGAATAAGATAATTTCTGAAAATGCTTATGCCGATTAAAATGTAGTAGATAGAGAAATAAACATTTGCTAAATGAATTTTCACGTCATGAACGCACAATGGGCTCTTATGGACCATGCATTTCTTATGGAACAATCAAGTGCGCCGTTGCCAAATGTGCGTGTTTTCAAATACGACTAAGATAAAGTATGAACATGAATTCCAGTGTGAAATGTGTCAAAGAATACTATGGTATGCACGATAAACCTTTTATATAATTGTATACTTTTTAAAATAATAAAATCTAAAATTTTGTTGAAAGCAGATTTTTTAACATCTTTCTCGCTCCGAACGTCAAAACATGGTTTTAAACCGAAATAGTTGCAATGAAAAAAGTCTGGATTTTTTGCTTGCTTTTATAGGCAATGTTGGTATTTAGATTATATCAATATGTCTACACATATTTTTTTTTAAAAAAAATAGAGTTTAAAACGAAGTATTTAGATTCTTCGTTTATACAGTGGAAAATGTCGTCCCTGGCTAATTCTCGTTCCGTAAGTTCACGTAAAAACTTCCAGCGACAAAGTTGTCAAGGAAATAACGAAACTATTTTTATATATGTACATATAGAACATCTCCAGTACCAAAGTATCCATGAATCACCATTTAAAGGCAAATATTTGCGGCGCGCAAAGCACACCACGGACGAAACCCGGTCCTCGTGTCTTGGAGATGATGGAAACCAATGTGATATGACAGTTGAAGGGCCGATAAGGCATTGTACTTCAGCGCAGGTTTTCAATAGGTTTTGGGAACCTGAGGTGTGAGCGAGGTTTACAAGTTCTCTGGTTGGTAATCATGTGCATGGCAGTTAAGTGATCAGTGCGGAATGGATCGCAGAAAAAAGGGCGAAATTATTAAAAGTGGCGAGCGAAAAACAATTCTTAGAGTGTATGATTATTGAAAGAAAAAGAACCCCGGACATAGTGATTCGTTTATTCTTAGTAAGCTTCATAAGGCGACTGGTGTAAGTAGGCCTACATTTTTTATATTAAGAAAAGAATGTCAAAAGGGTCCCATCACTACACCGCGGCATACATACAAAACCAGCAGGAAGATAAAATATAATGACTATGAACACAAATATGGCACAAATTTAATGAATTTCTATTTAAAAGTATTCCCCTACAACTGTGACCGTGCCGAAAAAAGTCAATGAGGATGGGGGCTTGCCAAGTTTTAAATATTCAACCTTTTATAGCTTAGGGAAGGAAATGGGATTTCATTTTGAAAAGAGAGGAAATAAATCCCTTATGATTGAGATGATGATTATAGTGTGGCGACATTCCTATTTACGGAAAATAAAACAATTCAACAAAGAGGTAAGGAAAATCGTGTACCTTGATGTAGGGCACACTGTATTAAAAGTTTGGAAGGATAGGACTATAAAAACTCCTAAAGAAGCGCTTTGGGCCGTATTATCAACTGGTCTTAAATCACCTACTGCTCGCGGACCACGGTGTCTAATATTGTATGCCGATTGTACGATTTGTACAGGTGCAAAACTTGTTTTCTTTGCGAGAAAAGGTTCTGCTGATTAACATGATGAAATGGACAGCGATAGATTTGAACAGTGGTTCAGGAACCGACTAGCAAAACCGTGGTAATCGCAGTGGCGCAACATACGTGGCAACGCCGCGCTGATTCTCCATAAGAGCCATTGTGCCTTCATAACGTGAAAACTCCTATAGAATAGTGTATATAAGAGTAAGTGTAGCTCTACATATATTTGCGAACAGAGGTCCTCCAAATTGAACTATATAAAAAGCCTGTATCGCAAAATATTACGTGGCGACCATTTGGTGGATCTTCTAAGGCTATGCCAAAGATTGTTAGACTTCTTAAACGTACCAAAGAAGTCAGTAACTCGGGGTGCTATCCACGTCCCACCCTCCGACACTACATCCCACTCATAACACCTCTTTGAAGCAGATCTGGGGGACACAATGGCCAAGGGGTAACCCTTGACCTGGCATCAGGCTGTTGTATCGCGGTGTTTACATCTAAAAATCTGATGTGCTGCACTCACATGACTTTCTCGACTCTTGTATTAACCATAGAAACACATACTCATATCTTCGTGTCAGTCGAGATAAGTATTTGTACAAATTATCTTATTGCTTATTTCCTTGTAGGTGCAAGGGGAATATTGGAATACAGTAGGCTGACAGCGATAGTCAAATCTTTTAAAGCTTTGAGATGCCGTTCTCTTTGCACGCTTAACATATAAAAAATGAACAACGATGTTCCAATTCACGAAACTTTCAAGTTTTCCAAATCAGACACAAATAACAAGGAATATTCACAAAATGGTTCACTCCAAAAAATATATTGTCACACAAATTTTATTGTGTTTCTTAGTGAGATCTACATTTTTTGTATATTAAGAATTTGTCCGTCTCTTACGATTCGCGAGTTATTTAAAAGTTATCCATAGTAAACAGGACTACATAGGCTATAGCAAGAAAATTCAAAATACTCAATTCATTTGTCATACAACCATCTTAAACACATGACATTTTAATCAAAATTGTTATAGCCTTTTTCAAGTAAATCAAAATCTTCGAAAACTTTTCCATGTTAAGGGTAGTTTAGGGCCGACCTATCTTCTTCAAAATCTTCGTGTCGTAATAATAAAGACATAAAGCATAAATGTCAAGTTTAGTTTTTAACCGACTTTTCGTTTTTGACTTATGATGTCCACAGACTGACAGTCACACACACACACACACACACACACACACACACACACACACACACACACACACACAAACACACACACAAACACAAACACAGGTGCGCGCACTTTCACGAACCTTTTTCAAAAATACTTTTCTTTTTATTCAGCGGGTCTCAACACATATGTTTTCGGTGAAATCTCGACATCGAAATCTTGGGTGGAATACAACACTTCCTTCATATCAGGAGAGAAAGTAAAAATACTATTCAAACTTTGAGAAAATTTGCACCTATCCTGAAACCATCTTGTGATGGTAGTAGGTTTAGGAGATTACTGCTTACCAGTTAACCTCTCACACAGACTACTTTTCTTACGCTTTGCGGAGTAATCAAGTAATTATCGTTTATAAAAGTTAAGAACTGCACATTTACTAACAAAATATGTTCAGAATGATGCCTAATTTCGTCAGTTTAAAGAACCGAATTTGGGCTATACGGTATGCGACAGTGCGCGTGTATCACAGAGCATGTGTGTGTGTGTGTGTGTGTGTGTGTGTGTGTGTGTGTGTGTGTGTGTGTGTGTGTGTGTGTGTGTGTGTGTGTGTAACTCAAAAATATTTTACGCTATTTATTCATTTGTCAGTTACAATGATGTGTAACATTCTGCAATACATATCGCTTCTATCATGGGACGAATGAGCACAAACTATCCAGCCTTCTAGCATTCGAGAGCAGGTCGTACAGGCTCTCCTATACGGTATGTTTATTTGCACAGCACCTAACCGCTAATGCTACTTTATCTGTGCGCTGATAAAAGAGTCATTGTATTTTAATGCTTTTGTGACTTGGGCAATGGTGTCTTCCTGTATACCTAATTTTGGATACAGGAAGGGGGCAAAAATGATTGTCTTCAAAACACAGCTCCAAATAATTGACATAGACCACACAATTTATCCAGTGACCAGTGACCGAGTTCAGATCGTACAGGTTCTCCTGTACGGGATGTCGTGTTTGCACAGCACCTAGCCGCTAATGCGACTTTATCTGTGCGGTATTGGAGGTTGTCTTTGTGTTGTCATGCTTTTGTGTCCTTGGCAATGGATTCTTTCTGTATGCCTAGTTTAGGATAAAGAAAGGGGGCAGGAATAGGTGTTGGGGTAATGATGTGTTAGAAGATGGGAGTGGCATTACCCTTATCCAAGGGCGTCCTTGGGTAGGCGGTAGCTTTTCCTTCTTCGAGGTGCTGTGTGGTCGTATTGACCTAATGCCCGTACCAGCTGATTGGCGTGGGAGTTTAGTTTGGAGTGCATGGTTCGGGATCGCTCCCTTACCAAGTCCATGATGTAGGGAAGTCCTGATTGGTTGTGGAGGATGTAAGATGGGAATCTACGTCCGGTATTGAATATCATTCTTAGCGCCCTGTTCTGCACTGATTGCAGTTTGCGCATGTTAGATGGTGCTGCCGATCCCCAGGCTTCGCAGCCGTATAGGATCAGTGGCGGAATGATTGCCCGATAAATCCTTAATTTTAGGTGGTTGGGCATAGTAGATCTGAGGATAGGGTAGAGCTGTCTGAGCGCAGCGTGACCAAGTTTGGTCTTTGTGCGGACGTGTTGGGCGTATGTTAGCCCGCGATCGAGGAGAACGCCTAAATATTTGGCGGAGGTTACCCATGGGATATGTCTCCGCCTAAGCCGAAGAGACCGTTCCGGCCGCCAATGGCGAACCTTACCAAGAAGGAGAGCGGAGCTTTTCCCCGGACTAATAGCCATTCTCCACTTCTCACTCCAACGGTCGACGGCGTCGAGTTGTCGTTGAAGGGGAGGGAGGCAATATCTCACATTTTTATTTTGTGCCATAATGAGGACGTCGTCCGCATACTGGCATGTCACAGTATGTTGTTCCGTGGGGAAATCGGACATGTAAGCTGCGAAGAGTAGCGGGGAGAGTACACTGCCCTCTGGGACTCCTGCCGCTATTTGTCTTATTGTAGACAGTTTTCCTTCCACTTTCCCTCTGAAAGTGCGGTCCTGAAGGAAACTGCTGATAATAGTGAGATATGCAGGAGGGATATTTGCCTGCTTTAGTTTGTACAGTAGGCCTTGGTGCCAAGTTGTGGCGAAAGCCTTCTCCATGTCCAGCAGCACCGCTATGGTCTTGATGTTTCCCTGGAATCCCAGCGATACCATCTCGGCCACACGCAGCAACTGCATGGTCGTGGAATGACCCCGACGAAAACCAAACTGGTGATCCGGTAGTAGTTGCCTCTCCTCAAAAAGAGGTATTAGGCGGGTAAGGAGCAACCGCTCAAAAACTTTTGAGACGATTGGGAGAATGCTGTTAGGAAAGACTGGGTTCTTGCTCGGTTTCAATATACATACCACCCTCGCCTCCTTCCAGAAAACCGGAAAGTGACGAAGACGGAAGCATGCATTGAAGATCCGGGTCAAGCGGACCACAGCCTTTTAGGGTAGGTGCTGGAGCATGAGCTCCGTGACGCCGTCATGTCCAGCGGATTTGTTGGGATTCAGACTTTGGATTTGGAAATCACCGCTTTCGGGGTAATTACTATGGGAAGTTGGATCACCTCGTGTGGCCTTGTAGTCGACTGCTTTACTGCGAAATGTGTGTGTATGTGTGTGTGTCTGTGTGTGTGTCTGTGTGTGTATGTGTGTGTGTGTAACTCGGGAAATATTTGATGCTATTTACTAATATGTCATTTACAATGATATGTAACATTCAGCAATACATATCGCTTCTACAAGTTACAAGTTATTTATTTGAAAAAAGTGTTGGCCTGGTGCCGGTACAATGGGCCCGGCTTACAGGCTATATTTAACATTTTTATTTACATCTAGCTTTGCTTATCTATGCACTTTTTTCGGTGTTAACAAAAAACCCATACGGTGACCATCTGTAGGTCACCGAGAACAGTTTTCTTTAGTATTTTTTAAGTTCTGGTTGTTCTTTGTGTTCTATATACATATGTACATATTTACAAAATTATTTACATACACATTCACGCACGCATTCACCCACCCACATTCTCACACACGCATACACACACTTCTTCACTGGGCACACCAGAGAAATGCGTCCCAGCGCACTACACTATTTACACTTCGTATATACACTGTCCCACGGTGGCAGCTCCTGAATATTCGAGGCGAGGGCCTCTGCCGGAACATGTGTGTGGCCTAGCAACGAGGTTGCGTGGACGCGCAGTAGTCGGCGAGCCGAGCCGCTTCTAGAACATTTTGATCCTATTATGCTTGCGGTGCTTCGGCTCGCCTTTGCCGATGTTGGCGATCACGTCGTTTTCGTGGTTTCTAATGCGCGTCCATGCAGCCATTGCTCTTTTTTCAATTGCCTCCGGGATGAACGGGATCCAGGTTTCAAGATGTAGTGTTTGGGTACTAGTGAGGAGTGGAGCAGAGAGGATTTTTCTGAGGGAGAGGTTTTGGAGGGTTTGGAGTTATTTCAGGGCGGTTTTGGAGGCATTAGCCCAGACCACACATGCATACAGGACCACCGAGAGAATAAATGACCTATATAATATCAGTTTTGACTATTTTTTATGTGTGTGGACCAACACATTGTGCGGCCCCAGGTGACACCTAAGTATTTAACTTGCTGACGGCAGTGCAATATTTGACCACCGACCGTTAGGTCCTTTGCCAAAGTGTGACGCCGCTTAGAGAAATGAATTAGCTGGCATTTGTCGGGGTTAATTTTGATTTTCCAGTCATGTTGCCATGAGAGGAGGTTGTTAACATAACGTTGCATTTCTGCAAGGCCGAAACGTGGGTTTCTATGGTGGTTGTATATTGCAGTGTCGTCAGCATACTTGGCGACCTTGCATCTGGCGTCCACTGGGTAGTCATTAGTAAATAATATATACAGAAACGGGGACATTATTGCCCCTTGTGGGACGCCAGCCCGCATCACTCGCTCCCGTGAGGAGGAGCGGCCCACTTGGACGTAAAACTTCCGTTTTTCTAGAAAATTGTGCAGCGGGTATAGATAATTTTGAGGAGCCGGGAAATTGTGGTGCAGTTTGTAAATGAGGCCATTGTGCCAGCACCGGTCGAATGTGGCTTCTACGTCCAGAAATAGCGCCAACGTTGAAGCCGCATTGTTAAATTGCTCTGTTACGTCATCAGTTAGTCTGAGGAGCTGTAATTCAGTCGAATGTCCTTTTCTGAAGCCAAACTGCGACTTTGAGAGTTCATGTGTTGCCGAGACTTGTTTTTATAGTCGAGAAAGGATACATTTTTCGAGCAATTTACCAATAGTAGACAAAAGACTAATGTGGCGGTAGTTTTGCGGTTGTCTGGTGCTTTTGCCTTGCTTTGGGAGCGTGATGACCTTGACTCGTTTCCAAGTAGAGGGGAAATAGCCTTGCTGCAAACAGGCGTTAAATATCTTTGTTAGTTGCACCAGGGCTTTTCTAGGGCGATGTTTAAGTTCCTCATTAGTCACTTTGTCTGGGCCGGCAGCTTTCCCATTAGGCAATTTCCTAATGAGCTTGAAAACTTCCTGCGTTGTTATGATGGGTAGTTGTTGCTCTTGCTTCTGCGCCACCCAGGTTTGTACCCATGCCTGGACCTCCCGTTCTATTTCACGGTTGGTCACTGGATTTTCGCTGAATCTGTCTTCGAGACAGTCAGCGAAGACCTCGGCTTTCTCCTCTGCGGAGAAGTGCCAGCCGCTTTGAGTGTGCAGTGCCTCAGTTGCGGAGTTGACGCTCGTGGAAACTTTGAAAGCCTTGAGTAATTTCCACAAAGAAGAGTCCGAATGGGTGGTACTCAGCATTTTGTTTTCCCACTGTTCAGTTTTGTTGATTTTAATTTGATGCCGAATGATGTTGCGTAACCATTTTGCTAGCACTTTATATTCAGGCTGACGGGTGTACCGCGTCGTCTCCGCGCAATGAGTTGCTCTACCTCGGGGTACGTGCAAAAACCGGCTGGTCTTGTGGTGTATGTGGTAGCACTTCTTCTGGCTGTGTGTAGCGAGGCAGTAAAGTTTTCAATGGCGACATCTATGTCTGCCTCGCTATAGTATGACAGCCTGGGTTGCGCCATCCTGTGCATTTCGAAGGTGAACACATTCCAGTCAGTCTCCGCCCTCTTTCGAGGGCCAGAAGCACTGGCCGAAATGCCACCCTGTATGTCGAAATGTACAGGAAATTGGTCGGAGTCCAGGCTGTGATACACAGTTAAGTTATATAACAGTGTCGCATTTTTTGTAAGTACGATGTCCAAAATCTCGGGGTCAAAGTGCCCTGATCGGTGCCAAAACGTGGGTTCTGGGGGAAGATGTACCTCAATGTCGTCATTATCAGTTATAAGTTCAACCAGGAGATTTCCGGCCGCATTTGCTCGGCGTGAAAACCACCAGGGGTGCCGAGCGTTGAAATCTCCTGCAATTATAACATGCTCCTCTAAAGCGAGGATTTGTTCGAGGTCACGTATGATATCTGGGGAGTGGGGGGCCGATATAATGCTACCAGCATCACCGTGTGACTATTGACACGTGTTTTAAGAGCCGTGCACTCTAACGCTGCCATTGTAGGTAGCGTAACAGAAGCATGAGCAATGGTATTTCTAAGCAAAATAGCAGTCCCTCCCGCTTGTCTGCCAATTCTGTCGTTTCGAAAGATTTGATACCCCTGGAGCTTAAAGGTGTGCTCGTGCTTTAATTTTGTTTCGCATATGAATGCGACGTCAATTTTGTTACGCCGTGGGTAGTTTTCAGGTTCGTGTTGTTTCCTGTGGATGCCATCTGCATTTCACAGGAGCGCGCGAGTTAAAGTTGTACCTCCCCTTATATAGGCCATTTACTCTAGGAGGGTTGAGAGGAGGCATATTATGGTTTCTAATTTCTCCATAGTGCTCGTGCAGCTTCTGAATTTAATCAGGAAGGGCTGCAATTTTGCTAAGAGAGCTGTGAGTTTGAGGTCCTTGAGCAGGTTTAGGACTTCTCTCAGACCACTCAGATCTCCGATGGGTGCCTGTGGGGTTTGGGGTAGTGGGGGGGGGGACCATTTGGTGGTGGCGCGGGCGCCTTTTTCCCTCCAGTGGCTCCGGCATAGCAGACGCCTGGTTGAACCATCGCCGGGTTAAGAATGGGTTTGGGCCCTGGTTGAGCACTTGGAGTGGTCCTGGCTATGGTTGCCAGTTGACGACGGTGGCGTTCGTTTCTGAACGTTTCGCACCCCCTATAACTGGCAGGATGCGCTTCCCCACAGTTTGCGCAGTGGGGTTGAGCGTCCTGCTTTGCCTTTTGGGGGCAGTCAGCAAGGCGGTGGAGGCTACCGCAAAGGACACACCGGGAGGTCATTTGACACATTCTATAAGTGTGTCCCAGCTGTTGGCAATTATAACACTGGGTTATATTGCCGTTGGTTATCAAGACCTCCACGGTGACCATAATATGGCACACCTCTCGTTCTTGGAGGATTTTCTGGATTGAGGTGGTCCTGTCGAGACTTACCTGGAACATAGGCAGAGGCCTGCCGCGGGAAATCAGTTGACGCACTTGGACGCCGGTATAGCCCTTCTCTTCCAGGTCCTCCTTGATGTAGTCAATCTCCATGTCCACTGGGAGACGTTTGACTACACATCGCAGAGGCTGGTCCTTCCGGGGTGTGAAACTAAAGTTTTCCACTCCGGCGTCCTTCAGGAGCTGCATGGTCTGGTGGGCGTCCTTCTTGTATTGGAGGAAGAGCTTGAGGCAATCCCTCGTGGTTTGCAGCTTGTAAGCTCCAGCTGGCAGGGAGTCCCGGAGGAGCCGGAGGACCTTAACTGTGTGTGTTTTGTCTGGAATTATTATTCGTGGAGGTTTTTGTAGGTCTGGGTTTTGGGTGGTGTTCTGTGTGGGAGTAGTAGTGGCGGTGGAAGTGGAGGGTTGTGTCAGCTTTTGCTTGCGCACTGGTTTTGGTGATGGTTGTGGTTTAGCTGGTCGTTGTGGTCCAGGTTGGGGTGGGTTTTTTGGTTGGGGTGTAACAGGAGGTAGGTCCTCCGTCTCGTCGTCGGACTCTGCGTCCTGTGCTGCTAGGGGTTGGAACTGGTTTTGTATTTTGATGTGTGGCGGCGTTTTTTGTTGGTTACTGCGTTTGCCGGGCTTCTGGTGATGGTTCTCGATGTCTGACTCACTGTCGCTGCTACGGTTCAGTTGTCTCTTTTTTTTTTTGAATAGGGATGGTTTTCCACCCTTCCCCTAGCTTTACAAGGAGCCTCTTCTTTTGGGCATGCTCCTTGTAACATAGCCCGAGGGCCTGGGCGACTTTTGGGAAATCGCTGGACTCCCCGTCCATTTCGCTGAGTACATTTTGGTAAAATAAGATCTCATTGCTGAGATCTGCAACTTCACTCTGGAGCTTACTGTGTGCCTTGGCCTGTCGTTCTTCCTCCTCCAGGGTCTCGTCAGATGTTTGTGGCTGAACTGCCGGCACTGCGACTAATGCGGGGTACGTAGGCGGATCGCTGGTTGTTACGGCTGGGCTGGCTGAAGCTATAAGTGCAACCGGCTGAGCGGCACGCTGGGCCAGTCTGCTCCCGGCGGCCAGCATCAAGGTAACTAGAGAAAGAAGGTAGGCCACTCCGGCACAATTGCTGCCATTGGTTGCCGGCAAGATACGTCACACGGAGGTCTCAGAGCGCGCGCAGTTCAGACGGCAATAGAAAGAGAGCACTTCAAACCCGTTTCGACATATACCATTTAAAGCATTGACTGACAGTTCCAGTGCGTAAACACTTAAGCAATAATTAATAAAGTGTATAAAAATACAGTGATATGTGATAGAAAAGATACCTTATCTGAAAACACATTAGAAACGTTCACCAACACATTCTACTAATTACAAACCAATTTTACCACTGCCACCGAAACTACAATCAAAATAAGAAGTAACAAATTATTGTTCGATCTTAAAAGTAGACTTACATTTGGTCATGTTGTTGCAGAAGAAGTAGCTGACGCCCACTGCTGACACATCGTGTTCGTTTTTGTCATACAGCTTTTAGTTTGTTATTTAAATGCCGTATCCTAATGAAAGTGCGGGTCCTGACGTATAGGGAACCAATTCGTTCATCCAATTCAGGAAATTTAGAGCAAATCATGCCTGTAAGTGCTTTCATCACTCCAGCACATTTTTGAAACGTTAAAGCCATGGAATCCCGCAAATATAACTTCAAATTCCTTCACTTTTTGGTACCACTGTTCAGTCGGCCGAACAACATGCCTAAGTTAAAGATATTATTTAAAATATTGTTCTCTGATTCGTCGAAATAATTGCATAGGCGTGACTTCAAGATGTGTTTTCCAGAAAATACGAAATTTTCTGTCTTAGATCTTAGTGTGTTAACACGTACCACTAAATGCATCTCATAGGGCAATTCGGCACGTTTTATTATGCTACTTCGTGCCATTTTAAATGCGCCCGGGCTCAGACAGAATGACTCCAACCCTTTTAAGATAAACAGAAAGATAAAAGGAAGCGAAATACAATGACCTTTGTTTTGTCAAAGGGTGTGCACCGCCTTTTCCCAAACCGTACTGAAATTCAGGTATAGCATGAACGAAAGGCTAATGACCCTTCCTGAATAGCTATGCAGTGCTTCTTTCACATTCGGGAGATACGGACAATATTTTCTTTCCCATTTTAAAGAAAAGGAGCAAGATGCTGGAATTACCTTGCAATTATACAATACGTTGATGATATTTCACAAATAAACGTAATTTGCAATTAATCACATTATTTTACAGCCTCAAATCAGATTTTCTCTAGTCTTGATCACTGAGGTCATCTATGAAAACGCGCAGTATGTATAACTAAAACTATTTATAGTTGTTTAATGTATTAAAATATGCACAGCAAATATTTCCATGATAAAAATCTGATGTGCTATTTACAAATGATTTTCTTTGCTCACTCTTGCGCCAAGTATTCTTATCAAGGCTTATCCTTCTACATATTCATGTTAACAGAGATAAAATTTCATTATGCATTATAAAGGATTCATAGGTGAAAGCGATAGACAAAACTTCTCCCCCCCCCCCCCTCTGTCTCTCTCTCTCCGTTTCAAGTATATTGGTATTTTCAAAAATGATAGCTCTCGTAATTGTGTTATTTATTTCATTTTCCTCTGCACTGCATTTTCATATTGCTGAAAAAGAGTGGCCACACAGCTATTCTTAGAAGAACAGCTCAGTCAATAAAATACTGTCTTAATAGGGAAAGAATGTCAGCATCACATTGTTTTCGTTTATTACATTATTAAGAGGCCTTTTAGTAAGGGCTACGTTGCAATTATAACCTAAATCCTAAAGAAAGTGAAAAAAGCGTGTTGAAAGCTCTTAACAAAGTAATAATTGCACGATTATGTGGCACACGGTTGTTCCTTCCACCTACAGATAATTTTCATGTCTGTTTTACGAAATATTACGCAATGGAAGCTTTGTTTTCAATTAAACGCCTACGTTGACATCTCATGTCAGAAAACAAGGAAAGTAGCTGCACGTGTGAATATCGGTACTGGGAGACTCCCGTGTGACGTCATCAGCAGACAGCTCTAGGAAGGGCGATTGCGCGGGAAGCGGGAAGAGGCCCCCCTGGGCCAGCATGGCTGGTGTGTCTGTTGCTGTTGCCATCTCCCCCTCTTGTCTCTGCTCCCAGTCGCAAGGGCTTCTGGGAGCCTCCACTTAGCGTGGGCACGCTACGCGATGCGCGCCAAAAGACTAGCGCACACCCGCGTGGCCCACGCTAACACGTAAAGATATTACACTGCCTTTTTGGGCTAAGCACGAACACTATAAATTACACACACTAATCTATTTACACAGGGGGGAGGGAACTATATATAGGGAACACTTGTGATCACTTCACTTTCCCCACATTCACATACCTTCGCCGAAGGATTGAGTGGGTAGATTCCCTTACCTACCTGGGAGTAAAGCTCGACAAGGGCCTAACTTTTCGGGGACACATCAACGACCTATCAGCGCGGACCAGTGGGGCAATTGCCTCACTGTACCCTATTCTGCGGTCGGGGATGCCAATCCCCTTAAAGCTACGTCTCTTTCGGGCTCTCATTATCCCTATCCTCCTGTATGCCTGCGAAATCTGGGGCATGGCTGCAGACACCCACCTCCTGCGTCTGCAACGTATACAGAATAGAGGTCTTCGTGTAATCTATTCTGTATACCGCAGATTCCCCACGAGACTACTGCACGAAGCCTCGTCCCTCCCGTACGTGGAGGACGAAATTAGGCGCCGGGCAACTAAATTCTACGACCAGTTTCCACAACATCGGAGCGCCCTGATTAGGTCTCTTGGGGACTATATCCCTAGAGAACGCACGCTTGTGCGACACCGGGTTCCCCGCATGGCTTGCGGGCACCCCCGGTAACACAGGAGCTACCCCATCAACAGCGTAAGCTGAACTCCTGACAGTCCATCCAAGAGCAGTTTGGAAGTCCAAAACATTTCGCCAAATACCCATATTTGGACCATCCATCAGCAGTGCCCAACGGCAGTTGCATGCTGAAAGTAACATCCGACGAGGAGCATAAAAATGCTACCTCCCAACAATCCTCAATCCTCATTCTTCACCAGCCATCCTATAACTTCCTAATCCCGTCATGCAGTGGTTAAGCCCTAAAAGGGCAGGTACACGGATGACACACCTCGGGCTGTTCTCAGCTGCCATCTGGTAGTCTAGTCTCACTTCACTACGCATTACGCACTTCGCTTAGGAGATTGAAGAAAAGCAAATCCTGTCTGGGTGTACTCAGACTATAGCTATCTGTGGTTTATGAACATTACTCCCATCCGGGTGTACTCGGAGAGTTTCACTTTTCTGGCCGCCGCTGGTAGCCACTGGCCTCCCGGCAGTCGACGGGTTGATTACCGGGCTTGCACTCCCTGATCTAAGCGACGACTGGCCAGGAGATGCAGAGTATACTCCTGACCACCCTCCTGGTAGCCCACCTGGAAAGGGAACCCAGCCGGATGAGGTACGCCGCCGTCTAGGCTGTTGGTGCTACTACTATCACCAGTACCACCTCCACCACCTCCGCCGCCGCATCCTCCTCCTCCGAACTGGGCCGTCTCCACAACGTGAACAGAGCCTACTTCGATACGGCGGCGCTCTTTGCGCCGCTGCTTGGACAAATTATTAGTAGGTGGTATACAATTCCCGTTCCAAGTCCTTGCACTCTGGTTCCTTTCTCGAGTGACTTCTAGTCTTCTCGCTTTTATAAACTCTCCATATAACTCCAAAAGCTATTCTTCGCTCTGCTGCTATTTGATAAGCTTATTTTTCTCCTGTGAGAAGATGTCTTGGGCACTTTGCTTGTTGTGTATTTTCCTCCAGGAGTCCAGGAGTGAGTACTAGTCGTCCGGGTTAACCCAGGCGGATGGTAAGGTGGCCACGGTACCTATCCGTTTAAATACGAATTTACCCGTGTGGTGGTATAGGTTGGTTATGTGACAGGCTTTTTGTCTTTGTAATGTCTGATGGTGCAGGGTGGGTTCCTGTATTGTCACTGGCGGTGGGATCTGTCGGATCTTGGATGTCTAGCCATCCAAGCGACCATTTCCCTACTGATTACTTCGTCAGCCATGGCCGACGAGCAATACAGTGCCAGTGACAGGAAACCGAGGGGAATAGGTGATAGGTGTGGAGGATGATGAAGGCAAAGCGGTACCTACCAGCCAAGGGCGTCCTTGGGTAGACGGTAGCTCTGTCTCCGCCTAGGGAGGCGATGGTCATATTGCCCCAGGGTGTTCACCAGCTGGTTTGGGTGAGGTGTGAGTTTGTCATACATTGTGCGAGTCCTGTCCCGCACTACGTCCACAATGTATGGGATGCCGGAATGAGTGTGAAGGATGTGTGATGGAAACCTACGGTCGGTACCGTAGATCATCCTAAGCGCCCTGTTCTGCACGGTCTGCAGCCTGCGGATGGTGGAACGAGCCACCGTACCCCAGACCTCGCACCCGTACAGGATCAGAGGCGGGACGATCGCACGGTACTAGCGTAGTTTCAGGTATGTAATGTGTATTTTCAAGTTCAAGTTCAAGTTATTTATTAGAAAAGTGTTGGCCTGGTGTCGGTACAATGGGCCCGGCTTACAGGCTATATTTAACATTTTTTTACATTTGGCTTTGTTTATATATACACTTTTTCGGTGTCTACAAAAAACCCATACGGTGACCATCTGTAGGTCACGAAGAATAGTTTTCTTTTGTCTTTTGTCTGTTTCGTCTTTGGGTTATATATACATATGTACATATTTACAAATTATATACAGACACATACACGCACGCATTCACCCACACACACACTCGTACACACATACACACACATCTTCACTGGGCACACCAGAAATATGCGTCCCAGCGCACTACACTATTTACACTATGTACACTGTCCCGCGGTGGCAGCTCCTGAATATTTTCCGAGGCGAGGGCCTCAGCCGGAACATGTATGTGGCTTAGGGACGAGGTTGCGTGGACGCGCATTAGTCGGCGAGGCAAGCCGCTTCTAGAACATTTTTATCCTAGTATGTTTGCGGTGCTTCGGCTCGCCTTTGCCGATGTTAGCGATCACGTCATTTTCGTGGTTCCTAATGCGCGTCCATGCCGCCATTGCTCTTTTGTCTATTGCCTCCGGGATGAACGGGATATGAGTTTCGAGGTGAAGAGTTTGGGTGGTGGTGAGGAGTGGAGCAGAGAGGATTTTTCTGAGGGAGAGGTTTTGGAGGGTTTGGAGTTGTTTGAGGGCAGTTTTGGAGGCATTAGCCCAGGCCACACATGCATACAAGACCACCGAGGGAATAAATGACCTATATAGTATAAGTTTTGACTTTAGTCGCAACTGTTTACTACGGAAGATGGGGGCGCACAACTTTAGCCGCTGTCTGCCTTTATTGGCGCTATTTTTTATGTGGGTGGACCAACACATTGTGCGGTCCAAGGTGACACCTAAGTATTTAACTTGCTGACGGCAGTGCAATACTTGACCACCGACCGTTAGGTCCGTTGCCAAAGTGTGACGCCGCTTAGAGAAATGAATCAGCTGGCATTTGTCGGGATTAATTTTGATTTTCCAGTCATGTTGCCATGAGAGGAAGTTGTTCACATAACGTTGCATTTCTGCAAGGCCGAAACGTGTATTTCTATGGTGGTTGTATATTGCAGTGTCGTCAGCATACATGGCGACCTTGCATCTGGCGTCCACTGGGAAATCATTGGTGAATAATATATACAGAAAAGGGGACATTATTGCCCCTTGTGGGACGCCAGCCCGCATCACTCTCTCCCGTGAGGAGGAGCGGCCCACTTGGACGTAAAACTGCCGGTTTTCTAGAAAATTGTGCAGCAAGTATAGATAATTTTGAAGAGCCGGGAAATTGTGGTGCAGTTTATAAATAAGGCCATTGTGCCAGCACCGGTCAAATGCAGCTTCTACGTCCAGAAATAGCGCCAACGTTGAAGCCCCATTGTAAAATTGCTCTGTTACGTCATCAGTTAGTCTGAGGAGCTGTAGTTCAGTGGAATGTCCTTTTCTAAAGCCAAACTGTGAATTTGAGAGTTCATGTGTTGCCGAGACTTGTTTTTGAAGTCGAGAAAGGATACATTTTTCGAGCAGTTTAGCAATAGTAGACAAAAGACTAATGGGACGGTAATTTTGCGGTATTCTGGTGCTTTCCCCTTGCTTTGGGAGCATGATAACCTTAGCTCGTTTCCAAGTAGAGGGGAAATAGCCTTGCTGCAAACAGGCGTTAAATATCTTTGTTAGTTGCACCAGAGCTTTTCTCGGGAGATGCTTAAGTTCCTCATTAGTCACTTTGTCTGGACCGGCAGCTTTCCCATTAGGCAATTTCCTAATGAGCTTGTAAATTTCCTGCGGTGTTATGGTGGGTAGTTGTTGCTCTTGCTTCTGCGCCACCCAGGTTTGTACCCATGTCTGGACCTCCCGTTCTATTTCACAGTTGGTCACTGGGTTTTCGGTGAATCTGTCTTGGAGACAGTCAGCGAAGACCTCGGCTTTCTCCTCTGCGGAGAAGTGCAAGCCGCTTTGAGTGTGCAGCGCCTCAGTTGCGGAGTTGACGCTCGTGGAAACTTTGAAAGCCTTGAGTAATTTCCACAAAGAAGAGTCCGAATGTGTGGTATTCAGCATTTTGTTTTCCCATTGTTCAGTTTTATTGATCTTAATTTGTTGCCGAATGATGTTGCGTAGCCATTTTGCTAGCACTTTATATTCAGGCTGACGGGTGTATCGCCACAGTTTTGTCAAGCGTCGTCTCCGCGCAATGAGTTGCTCTACCTCGGGCTACGTGCAAAAACCGGGTGGTCTTGTGGTGTATGTGGTAGCATTTCTCTTGGCTGTGTGTAGCGAGGCAGTAAAGTTTTCAATGGCGACATCTATGTCTACCTCGCTATAGTATGACAGTCTGGGTTGCGCCATCCCGTGCATTTCCATGGTGAACTTATTCCAGTCGGTTTCAGCTCTACTTTCAGGGCCAGAGGCACTGGCTGAAATGCCACCCTGTATGTCGAAATGCACAGGAAGATGGTCGGAGTCCAGGCTGTGATAAACAGTAAAGTTATTTAACAGTGTCGCATTTTTTGTTAGTACGATGTCCAAAATCTCAGCGTCAAAGTGCCCTGATCGATGCCAAAAAGTGGGTTCTGGGGGAAGATGTACCTCAATGTGATCATTATCAGTTATAAATTCAACCAGGAGATTTCCCGCCGCGTTTGCCCGGCGTGAAAACCACCAGGGGTGCCGGGCATTGAAATCTCTTGCAATTATAACGTGCTCCTCCAAAGCGAGGATTTGTTCGAGGTCATGTATGAAATTTAAGGAGTTGGGGGGCCGATAGAGCGCTACCAGCATCACCGTTTGATTATTTACACGGGTTTTAAGTGCTGTGCACTCTAACGCTGCCATTGCAGGTAGCGTAACAGAAGCATGAGCAACAGTGTTTCTGAGCAAAATAGCAGTCCCTCCCCCCTGTCTGCCAATTCTGTCGTTCCGAAAGATTTGATACCCCTGGTGCTTAAAAGTGTGCTCGTGCTTTAATTTTGTTTCGCAGATGAATGCGACGTCAATTTTGTTACGCCGTAGGTAGTTTTCAAGTTCGTGTTGCTTCCTGTGGATGCCATCTGCATTCCACAGTAGTGCGCGCGTTAAAGTTGTGCCTCCCCTTACGTGGGCCATTTATTCTAAAAGGGCTGAGAGGAGACATATGATGGTCTCTATTTTCTCCCAAGTGCTGCTGCAGCTTTTGAATTTGGCTAGGAAAGGCTGCGCCTTCATCAATAATGATGGTAAATTTAGGTCTCGGAACATGTTTAATATATCTTTTATCCCACTCAGGTCACCCGTGGGCGCCTGTTGGGGTAGTGGAGGGGGACCATTCTGTGATGGCACTGGTGCGTTTTGCCCTCCGGTAGTTCCCGCATAGGAGATACCTGTTTGAACCAGGGCCGGGTGTATGATGGGTTTTGGCCCTGGCTGAGCACTGGGAGAGCTCCTGGCTATGGATGCCAGTTGACGGCGGTGACGTTCGTTGCGAAACGTCTCGCACCCCCTGTAGCTGGCAGGATGCGTTTCCCCACAATTAGCACAGTGGGGTACAACGCCCCGTTTGGCCTTTATCGGGCAATCAGCCAGGCGGTGGAGGTCACCGCAAAGGACACACCGGGAGGTCATATTGCAGTTCCTAAAAGTGTGCCCCAACTGCTGGCAGTTGTAACATTGCGTTATATTTTGGTTTGTTTTCAGGACTTCCACGGTGACCATCATATGGCACACCTCTCGTTCCTGTAGAAGTTTTTGGTTTTCGGTGGTCCTGTCAAGACTTACCTGAAAATTTGGCAGAGGCCTGCCACGTGAAGTCATCTGTCGTACCTGGACGCCGGTGTAGCCTTTTAGGACCAGGTCCTCTTTCACGTAATCTTCCTCTAAGTCAGCTGGAAGACGTTTGATTACGTAGCGAAGAGGTTGGTCCCCACGTGGAGTAAAACTGTAGTTTTCTACTCCGGCGTCCTTCAGGAGCTGCATTGTCGGGTTCGCGTCCTGCTTCCGTTGAAGGAAGAGCTTAAGGCAGTCCCTCGTCGTCTGCAATTTATATGTGCCGGCAGGAAGGGAGCCACGCAGGATGCGGAGGACCTTTACCGTGTGTTGGACGTCAGGGATTATTATTCTTCGTGGTTTCTGGTTGTCTGATGCTTTTGCTCCGTTGTTGGATGTGCTTGGGGCGGGAGTGGGGGTGGGAATGGTGGGCTGGGTGGTGTGTTTCTTCTGTGTCTGTGTTTGAATGGGGGCTTTGGTAGGGGGTAGCTTGGGGAAGGGGTCTCTAGAGGTGGAGGCTATTGCGGGTTGTGGTGGTGGATCCTCTGACGTCTCGTCGTCGGATTCTGCATCAAATTGTACCCTCAGCGGCGCGTAGGTGTTTCTCGTGATGAGGGGATATGGCGGCGTTTTTTGTTTTGAGACGCGCTTGGGGCGCAGCTGGTTGGGACGTTCACTGTCTGAATCGCTTTCCCGGCCGCTTCCTCTATTCCTCTTATTTCTTGCAGGCACTTGTTGCCACCCCTCGCTGAGGATGACAAATCGCCGCTTCTTGAGGGCATGCTCTTTGTAGCAGAACCCGAGGTCCTGTGCGAATTTTGCAAATTGTTAGGATTCCCCATCCATATTTGCCAGCACATTCTGGTAGTAGATGATCTCTCCCTTTAGTTCATCTACTTCTTTCTGAAGTTTCTCTATTTCCATTGCCTTACGCTCTTCCTCTGTCATCTGCGTCTTCTTGGTTGGTTGGTCCGTGGTTCGTTGGCCGTTGGGAGCTGTAGTCAGTGGGGCTGTAGTGGGCGGGGCGAGTGCGGTGGCAGTCACGGCTGCTGCGCTGGATGCCATCACTTGCCTGACTCCGCTCTCGGCGGCCGGCGGATCAGGGGCATTCTCCATCCCCTTCTTGTTCCCGCTCCCAGTCGCAAGTGCTTCTGGGAGCCTCCACTTAGCGTGGGTACACTATATTTCGCGCGCTTTTTACACTGTCACTTACACACTATATTTACACTATAATTATACGTAGAATTATTTACACAGGGGACGGAGTATTATTGATACTCATTCACATATTAGTTATTGCACTTCACTCAAAATATACGTCCAGGTGTACACGGACACACTAAACAAAACACTATATAACAACGCTTATATAACTACACTCTGTACTCAATATCCCTAATCAAATGTGTGTGGAGAGCGCCACCTGTGTATTTTCCGACGACGACGCTATCTGGCAGGCTGAGATCAGCCCGAGGTGTGTCATACGTGTACCTGCCCTTTTAGGGCTTAACCACTTTATGACGGGATGTAGAATTTTGCAGGGTGGCGGGTGAAGTTTGAGGTAGTAGGTTATAAGGAGGCAGCAAGATTTTGCTCCTCAGCGGCTGCTTAATCAGTGTGCAACTTCCGTTGGGCACTGCTGGTGTAAAGGTCCAAATATGGAGGTTTATTTAATTTAGAATTTAGAATCCAAGCTTATCTTGGAGGACTGTGATGTATTCAGCTTTCGCTGTTGAAGGGATGTCTCCTTCGTTACCGGGGATGCCCGCAAGCCATGCGGGGAACCCGGTGTCCCACACGCGTGCGTTCAGTGGGGTTGTAGTCCCCAAGAGACCTAATCAGGGCACTCCTATGTTGAGGAATTTGGTCGTAAAATTTGGTTGCCCGGCGCCTAATTTCGTCCTCCACATACGGAAGAGACGAGGCTTCGTGCAGTAGTCTCGAAGGGAATCCGCGGCATACAGAATAGATTATCCGAAGTCCTCTATTCTGTATACGCTGCAGACGCAGGAGATGGGAATCTGCGGCCATGCCCCAGATTTCGCAGGCGTATAGGAGGAGTGGGATTATGAGTGCCCGAAAAAGGCGTAGCTTTAGGGAACTGGCATCCCCGACCGCAGCATGGGGTACAGAGAGGCAGTTGCCCCACCGGCCCGCGCCGACAAGTCGTTGATGTGTTCCCGAAAAGTAAGGCCCTTATCGAGCTTCACTCCCAGGTAGGAGATAGAGTTTACCCATTCAATCCTTCTTCGCAGATAGGTGAATGTGGGGAGATTGGCGGGGAATCGGCGCTTAGTAAAAAGTATGGCGCGGCTTTTCTCCGGGTTAATGGACAATCGCCAACGCCTGCACCATTCTTGGATAAGGCGGAGGTGTCGCTGTATTGGGAGGAAGGTTCTGTTAGGAAGTTTGTTTGTTGTGTAGAGCAACACGTCGTCAGCATATTGGTGTATTTTCCTTTTTTCATCGCTTCTATGTTCAAGTTCAAGTTCCAGTTATTTATTAGAAAAGTGTTGGCCAGGTGCCGGTACAATGGGCCCGGCTTACAGGCTATATTTAACATTTTTTTTACATTTGGTTTGGGAATTTAAAATTAAAATAAAAAGTGTATCATTTTACTGACATTTCTTCTACATGTTTTATTGTTATTTCGTTTTCTAAACTCAATAAAACTAAAACCTTGTACTGCCATCTGTTGCTGAAACTGATGACAAAGCACACTGGATAAGCTATAGCCCACCTTTTAAAGTTACCTTTACTTTTATTATTACTATTATTATTCTTATCATTATTATAATCATTATTATCATGACTGTTCTTCTTCTTATTATTGTTATTGTTGTTGGTATTATTATTATTATTAT